>JAWWEW010000146.1:2271985-2488520 GCA_035583185.1 Anabacerthia variegaticeps | reverse complement strand
CCTTGGACACTCCCAGGGATCCAGGGGCAGCCACAGCTTCTCTGGGCACCCTGTGCCAGGGCCTGCCCACCCTCACACAGATGGAGTAAAGATATTTGGAATAAAACCAGGTGGAATAAAAGGAGTTTGGTGCACATCAGGTGGGAAGAGTTATATATTTGTGTAAAAAATTAGTTTCTTTATAAAGAAGATTGTACTTGAGAAACCACTTTAGTTCTCTGCTACAAAGACTGCATCAATGAACCATACGATCCATAATTTGAAGCTTTCCTTCCTTTTGCAGATGATTGTCTTTTGCCAGAGGTATTCATATTTTGAGTCTGGATTTTATAAAAGTTTTCAAAATAATCTATAATAGAGATGATAAATGACATATACTTCTCATGTAATAACCATCACTTTTCCAAAGCAATGATTTTTTTTCCAAAATTATGGCTTTGCATTAAGAAGCAAAGATGTCATTCCTTGAATTACATTGCATATGTTGGCAATGTTTTTTAATGTGGATTTAAAAATACTACAATTTGTTTAGATAAAATGTTTTCTGCAAAAGCTCAAACAATTCTTGTCAGATGCTGACCTCAATTGCAAAAGACATTTTCAATTAAGGGAAACGTTTATATAGTTAGCAAGCTGTCATTCAGTAAAACTCATTTTTTTAATTAAACAGATGGTGATAACAAAGAAATTAATGAACACATACTTGCTTGCCTGCTATCCTAATTTGCATTTCTAAATTATTCAGGTTATGCAGCAATTAAGCTTTAATTGCTTTTAGACAAATGAATATCTCAGAATGAATGACAAATTATGATGAAATTGTCCAAGAAGCATGGTGTATTCTCATGCACATGCTATTTTATTCTGTGACAATTTTAGCAGCCTCACTGTGGGCCTAGAACATTGCAATGCAGATTTGCTGGGCTGGCTCTTTGTTCCTCCTCAGGCTCACAGGGCAAGGGGAGATGCAGAACTCCCACCACTTCCCAAACTGCACTGGCACGTTTGGGATGGGGGGTTGGCACTGCCAGTGCTCCCTTTGGGAAGGGATTGCTGATGGAATGACATGTGATTGTCACAGCTCTTCCAATTAGCTTGCTGCTGCTTCATTTCTAAGCAATGCTGCAGAAAGAATGGATAATTTGCCCCAAATGCAGCAAGCTGCTTTAGAGAGAGAGCACTGCAAGCTGAATTTAAGGCAGGAGCTCCTACAGTGTGAGGGTTAGTCTGGGTCCCAGGCAATCTTATGCAATCACAAAACTCTTTGCTTCTTTCTCTTTTTTGGGATTACCTGCACCCTCCCCATTTCACCTACACAAACTGGAAACACGAGCCATGTGATATCACTGGAGTGACTTTCTGTATTCCTATTTTGATCTATTTTCATTGATGAAACCAGCTAAACATCCAGCTCAGCATCAGTGGCTATGAGCCCACTACATTTGGGGGAAACAGACTATTTTATAGCTTTTTATGCCCTAAATATAGCAGAAAATGGCTTTTTGCACTAAGTATTCAAGTGGAATGTTTAAGTGGGGCCTTGGAATTAGGTGGTCTTTAAGGTCCCTCCCAAACCATTCTGTGATAACTGGCAGAAGACAGATGTGTGAATGGACTTAAAGGCAAAAAAAGCATTTATGAAAACTGCTATGATTGTTACACAGCCTGTTCCTTACTAAAAGGAGGAGACTTGGCAACACTGGACTAAACAAGTATTTCGGTTACTTTCTTTTCTGTTTTAATCCAACTTTTAAACAGTCCATATGACAATGTTATAGCCAAACTGGAGAAATGTCTTGATTATATTTAGTATAGATTATGTTTGAAATTTTGCTTGAAGTCATCTTCTTACCTACCTCTAAGCATTTAAATGGGATACACATCTAGGAAAATTATTCACATCATATTTTCATTATATTTGGAGAAGAAAGGCACGGGCTGAGCTAGTTTAAAATAAAATGGAGACTACATGATAGCTGTTTCTTGCTGAATGAATCAACAATGGGTTTTTTGGTGCAAGGAATAAATCTCATTTGCAATCACATCAACAGGACAGCTGCCTAAAGATCCAGAAATAATCAGGTGCTGGCTCAGGCCTGTGACTCTGATGGAGAGTGAAAGGTGCCAGAGGGGGAACAGCTTAGGAAATGGGATAACCTGGATAAATCCTGCTACCTCAGTGTGGACAGCAAAGGACTTGCATCTTGTCACTTACAAAGATTGGTATTGGCACAACAAATTATGAATTTGCTCTCTGTGCATCAGATTTAGAATAGGAATCAGCCCCTTTAATCAGGGTAGGTAATGAAAAATAGAGGGGAAAAAATGAAGTAGTCAACATGACATGGAAGTGCCTTCCTGTCTGGCAGAGATTTAGTGGCTGGAGCAAAAATTAGGCTTTTGTCATAACATGAATGGCAATAACATTGAGTGTAAATGTCTGTTGTTCAAATTCACAGCATCAGATGTATCAGAAAAACTTAGGCTAGGCTTTAGAGTATTAATGGTGACACTTTTTGGGTCAAATTTCCATTCATATCAGAGACAATCGAAGATGAAAAAAGAATTTCAACTCTTGCCTTATGTTTTTTATTTAAAAAGATTTATCAAACATGAAAAAACCTGACCTTGCTATCAATACAAATGAGGCAGTAATAATAGCATGCCAAGATAGATATGTCCTCTGATTTTTCATTTTGAATAAGGATCCTGAGCTTCTTGGAGGAGATTCATTTCACGTATCTCTCCTGTGAGTAAATACTCCTCGCCTTGTCTACAATGCTGGTTTTCTTTCCTTTAAGGTCTTGAAGTGGGATACGTGAACTAGTTTGATTAAAGCAAAAATCTCTGAATTGATTTCAATTAATGCAATATTACTGTTTTATTAATTAGTTCAATGTTACTACTCTCTTACCATCCCATTTCAATGCATGCACTCAAATATTTATATCCATGCCCTGTGTAGGACACACTTGGTATAGACATCCTTATCCAGAATGGTGTACAATGTTGTTACCTAATCAAAAAAGGAGGAAAGATCCCCTCTGTCATAGCTCATCCTTAATTTCCTACAAAAACTTTTGTGAAGGCCTTTGTTCCCTGTTTCCTGGAGCCAGCTTTGTTTGACAAAAGCGTTCAGGAGCCTCCCAAATGAATTGCTTCATTTCCCTCCAACAAGAGATCCTACATCCCCTTTTGTATAAAATGTTAATGCATACATTATATTCATATACTCACCACTGCTCTATTTTTGGGATAGCTTTGCATTGCGTGTTAATAACATGTATTTATTAAATTACCAGTGCCTGAAATGAACTGGCAGCACTTCTAGAAATAGTGAACATATGCAGCTGCTTTTCAGAACATGAACTCAAAAGTGCATACATTAAATGATGACGTGTCTTAATATCTCTTTTTATTGCAATGGGGGTTTTATTTTTTCATATTGACAGCTAAACTCCATATCTCTTAGAGATTCTGTGCAAAATATTTATACAGAAATTCAGAAATTCCAGTCAGTTTCTTTCCCAGATATTTTAGACTCTTTGAATGCAATTAAGCTAGTACATATGCTTAATGTGAAATGCAAATTAAATATTTGTATTAAGTTAAGCAGTTCTTTTCAGCTGCATACATGTTCTATATTAAAATTATAGTCTTAATGAACAGGAATATGGCTGAATTAGCAAAATACAAAGTAAGTTATTAGATTTTGGTTTTCCACTGGTTTGAGTAAAACCACCTCATAAATCTTATAGGAAAGATAAATGACTCACCTGGATAAATAAAGAAAAAAGTTGTCTGAGTCATAATGAATCCTTCAGCACCAGCCATTCATTACAGCTCTAACACATGTTGCTTTGAACACAAGTGCATGATCTTGAATACTATCAGGGTTTAAACAAATTTAAATGTGACAAGCTCAAGATTAAATGTGGCACATAAACGAGTTGAAACAGCTAATTAGGTTTGGTTGGTCCATCCTATGTTTGACAGATATGTAATGGCAGTAACTCTGATTAGAGAAACCACAGGGCCAAACATATCAATTTGATCATGGAAATGCAGGTACCTCCCACTGCCACAGGAGCCACTTAACCCTGTTTGTGACAGGTTGGAAACTAAAACAATTCTTTGTGTTGCAGTGTCACAAGGAACATCATTTTATATGAAATATACTTCTAAGGAAATGAAACCTAAGATCAATGCTTTGGTTTTAGAAAAGAAGCCTGTCAGATATATGGTTTATCTGACTTCAAATCTAATTTTTGGTTTAGGTGAGGTTTATTTTTCCACTATGTGTTTTTGATTTTGATTTCACAATATTGAATATGAGCATTAAAATTAGTTATTGCTTACAATACTGAATTGAAAAATAATTTGGAGAGAGACTGTGTTTTTAAAAGGGGATGAGGTATGAAAAAGAATCTTATGTCAATGTATAATTTGTCTGATATGGTAATGAAAATTGTTGATACTAAACCCCTCATTAATGCTTGGTTAGTCATTCAATCAAATAGCTGACAACTGGTATTTATAGTGAAAACCAGACATTGCTTCTTTAGCTGATAATGGAAAAGAATGGGAAACATAACTTCATTTATATTGTTAAACCATAGTCTTATTGTTAGGGTAACCCAAATAAAAATCTATCCAGTTTTAAATAAAACATATCCAAAACTTGTATTATCCTGCTTCCTATAAAAGTCCAAGTTAAGATAATGGAATATTTAAAAAAATAACATAACTCTAAATCCAGAAGCATTGCCAGCAGGCGCTGTCCCGAGTCTCAGGCCCATCCCACACCAGGAGACATTAAGGTGGAATCCACAAGCCATAAACTCCATCACAGAGCAACATCTGTCAACACTGGAATGTTCCAGCTTGGCACAGGGAGAAGTCACAATTCAGGAACCAAAGAGCAAAGTAAATCTTCAGCAGAGAAATCTGTTCTTTGGCAGAAGAGAGAGGCAGGTGAATTCCAAACTTCTGCCGTGTTATCCGATCAAGCTTCAGTTTTAAAAGATTCTGTAGAGCAAAGCTTGAGTCGTCGCCACTGGAACAAAGGGATGGTGGCTGAAACAATCACAGGAACATCCATCAAATCCCTGGACTAAAACTATCTGACACAAAGCTGCACAGTTTAGGGAATGAGCAGATGCCACGGCATGAGAGATTGATGTCTCCACCATAGCCTGAGGTCTGCCTAATAACGCAGACCCAATTTGTCACAGATGCCAACTCTTAAGTATTGGTTAAGCCCTGAGCTAATAGTGTGTGTTTCATCCCCTGCAGTGGTTTGATTGGAGCTGGGCTGCTGTAAGCAGCAATTCCCAACCCTCCTTTAAACTCTGTCCCTAGTGCTGCCTCTTACCCTGGCAGTCAATTGAGTACACTAAGACTAAGCCCCATTTGCTCCAAAACAGAGTCAGAGGTACAAACTATGCACCAGCACTTTAGAAATCTTCTATTCATGAGCTTTAGAGAACAGCGCTGTTTTCAGGTGCTCAGATGAGGATTCCTATCTGAACTGTCTTTCATATTTCATGACATTAAAATCTCATCACATGAGATTTTCATCTTTTAGTTCCGGACTATGAAATGGAAAATAGTAAAGATGATTGAAGATCCATCATTTTCTTGTGACTCCTCCTCAGAGTGACTAGATGGAGGTCGGGGGGGGGAAACGTCTCTGTTTTCAGAGGCTTAGTGATTTATTTGTAGCTTGTGCCATACCACACAGGTCTTCCATGCTTCTCATTTCTGTTTCCTGTCTGTATTGTTTCATTTCTAAAATGAATTTGGCAATTTAGAAATTGCAATAATCTTTCTTCTTCTCGAAACCATGAATAAGACACGTCTTGGCAAAGCAGTCCTTACAGAGCAGTGCCTCAGTGCTCTGTACCACTTGTGATAAGAAATCAGGGTACTAATTCTTGTGCATTACTGTAGCCTTAATATATTGAGCTAATAAAAAATAATCTTCAACACACGCATAGGAATATTCAGTGAGATTATCTTCTTCTAACACAATTTGCTCCTAGGAGACTGATTTAATAAAGCTAGAAAATCCCTGTCTTCTAATGGTATTCTATTAATCTTCATTGACAAGTTATTTTTTTTTCAATTAATAATATAATTTAGAAATGTAATTTTATGTTGATAAATGATAGTTGCAACTGTTGTCAAGTTTAAAATATAATCTGGAGCCCCCAGCACAGGATTCCAGACTTCTGTACTCTTTATCTAATCAGTAGATAATGATAATTAATAGCATTTGGACGAGAGGGGGGAATTATAAACTAGTTAATTGATTTAAAAACAAGGATTCACAACCTCTACTGCATCTTTACAGCACGAAGATACTTTGAATAAAGAAAGAAGTGTTACAGATACTTTGAAATAAGAAAGAGGGGTTCTTTGTTAGTGAAGACAGTGTGACTCTGATGTCATTATATAGGTGGAAATGCAGATTATGAGCACTGGGGCCATCAAACCCAGCTTTATTGATAAAGTTGCTATTGTCAGTTTAAGCCTGGCTTAGATGGCTAATGCTGAGCCATATCTTAGCCCTCCTATGATTGCCACAACATCCCAAGGAGGAGCCCTTTCTCCTGGGGTGTGAAACACTGGTAATCCACTGTTTCTTGTCTGAGGGAGCAGAACGTGACTGTTCTTTGAAGTTTTTGCTTGCAGTGGGTGAGACGTTTACCATGAATAATTCATTTGACAGATTTTACCCCTTTAACTGTTCAATTATTGATCACAGAATGGAAATCCTCCAACGTACTAATTATTTTAGATGATTTGGAAATTATTATGGGTGTATTTTGCCTACAGATTGTGAGGATTGTTATGAATATTCAAAACTTTAACTATGAGTTGTGTAAATCATGTGGGATTGATTCTTCTTCTTAACAAGACTTATACTGCAACAGGCAGCATGGCCTGAATTACCCTTTGACAACTGATATCATTCTGTAACTACACTAGATGACACTGCAGTCAGTAAACTTAATTATTTGGCCCAAATCTCAGTTTTTACAAGTATTGCCACTGCTAACTCTCAATTGCTGTGGTGTGCTTAGGAAGTGAGAAAATAGGGGGAAAGAAACGCAGTATTTTGAACTTCTCTGCAGGGTAATTACCGCAATAAACCAAGTGCAAGATGTTATGAGAAGGAAGTTGATATTAGAATACAAAATGTTCAGGTGAGCTGATTTTACCCACTCCCTGCTCTGCCTGTGCCAGGGTGGGGTCAGCATGTGAGGAGTTTAAAAAGGAGAATTCATGCCCAGCACAAGGGGCACCAACTTGCAAGCGCTGCCCATGTCCCTCCGTTGCCTCTGTGCTGGCAGCAGCAAGCTGATGTTTGCACAGGTCATTTGCTAGAAATAATGGTTGAGTCTTGGTGTTCAGCCTGATGTCTGTTTTACAATTGCAAACAAATAATAGAATGAAAACCAGGGAGCATCAGATCATGAGTCTGACACCATGCTACTTACATTTACTGAGATTTAAGCATCAGTGTCATAGTTATACAATAGAGTACAAGTTCAGGCCAAATACGAGCCTGGAACCAGGAAAAAGCACCCCCTGCTCAACAGAAGTACTTTGTTGAGAACCTGCATCTAACTCTGCTCTTCAGAGATCATTAATTGTGTTGTCTCTTCCTCATTAGCCCTGTCCTGACTGGGGAAGCCTTCTCTGGCATTTTTGCTTCTAAACATAATTAGGAAGGGAATAATGTGATTTAAGTAACTAAAAGACCCCAGCCAATACTCTGAATAAACCTCAGTGAGAGATCACTGAGCTCACCTGGTGCAGCAGCTTTGAAATGTGACTCAGGGAACGTGCAGCTGGGGAGAGACTTGTCATACTCAATTAAAGACTCTCTCCAACAAAATATGGCTCAATCAAGGTGGAACACGTCCCTCTCTTATTGGCTGCACACTGAGTTTCCGTGGAGGCTCCAGAGGCTCTGCTGTGTTTATTATGCTACCTGACACAGAGAAAAGACTTGGAGAGTTGCATTAAAAATATGTCATGGGGGGAAGAAAAAAACCCAAAGTGGAGATGTACTTGGAAAACTTCTGTAATTAACTTGAATATTGTCATTGTAGTAGGCTGTGGTGAATGGACCCTGGCTGGACACACCAGGTGGCCTCTGAAGCTGCTCTGTCATTTCCAAAAAAATATATGGAAGGCTTGTGGGTAAGGTAAGGGCAGGGAGGGATCTCTCAGCAGTTACTGGCATGGGCAAAACAGACTCAACTTGGGGAAAATAGTTTAATTTGTTCCAGAGTGGGATTGCTCCCATGGGGTAGAGGATTCTCCACAAACTTCTCCAACGTGAGTCCTCCCCACGGGCTGCAGTTCCTCACAAATTGCTCCAGAATGGAAAACCAGGGGGTTCTGGAGGTGCTTGATATGAGCCTTTTGGACACAGCGAAAGCTTCCAGCAGCCTCTCTCACAAGGCAGCCCTGGAGCCCCCCTGTCCCAAAACCTGGCCAGACAAACCCAGTCCATGCACCAATTTCCATCTCTGTCAGCCCCAGCTCGGTGTTCCTTCACCCTCTGACAAATGCCAAATGCTGCAGCTTAGTGCAAGCCTTCACATGTCTGATTCCCTTTCTGCTTTGTTTCCCATCAGATATTTACAGCTGAAGGAAAGCGAATTTACTGTAAACAAACACACACAAAAATAAAGGCAGTTCAAAAATCCTTTCAGCAACTAATGCCACAAGGAGTGGGCCAGGAGCTGCCAATTGATCCTGGGCCCCAATTTTAGTGACAGCAGATTTGGGCTGTCAAAGTGCAAACCCCATTGGAAAATTAATTGGGTGCCTCTTGGAGCTCCCCAGGCTACAGAGACTTGGCTGCTTGGGTTTCTTGACCTGCTCAGCCTCAAAAGGCAGGTGTAATTCTTGCAGCTTCTGGAGGTGCTTTTTAGGATTCTAAAGGGCTGAATGTGTTTTGAAATCCCTCTTGAGAGATGTGGTCCTAAATATTGCTGCTATTGCCACAGGAAATGGTGAAGTAAAACGAATAGCACTTTGGTTCTCCTTATGTTGTCCTACCCCCATCATAGCCCTGATCAGCTCTGCACAGTTGAGTTGTTCTGTTCACTTCTATCCAGAATTTGTCATTTAATGCTAAGAAAATCCACTTTCTGTCTAGGAGCTGGAGCTAAATGTGTGTTCAATTTAGCATCTCTTTTGGCACTTATCTTTTGCATGTCTGCAAATATTTTTTTGAATCATTTTATTTGATTTCCATTTGGAAAGCCTTGGTTTTAAGAAATTGCTAAGGTGGAGCAAAGTAAGGCTTGCGTGCAAATAGGGAGAGCTTTGCCAGTGGTCCACTGACACCTGCTGACAGATTTTTCTTGCCCTAATTGAAGTTTCATATAGATAAAGGAGCCCAGTGCATTAACAGAGAATGTTTAGATAGTTCTTGAATAAAAACAACCATCCAGCTTCCATCTCAGTTCATGAAATAGTTGCAAATAATTTCCCTTATGTTTCTAAAAGAAAAATCCCTCTTTTTAACTTATTGCCCTTTCCTGGATGTATCTCTAAAATCCATTTTATTGGGATTATTATTACTATTAGCAACAATAATAAGTTGAGATCTTTTCCCAAGTCTTTAACAGCCAGGGTGTATAAAGACACTGGTGGTTTGTTTTCAAAACAAACAAAAACCAAAGCCATGTCTTGCTGGTGATAAGGAGCATGCAAACTATTAATTGCTTTTGACACAAAGTGACACGAGCACCTTTGATATATAATTGGGGAGCGATGCAGTTTAACAAGTTTTAATTTCTGGTGCAGCTGGAAGACAATAAAGAGAAGGCATGAGAACAAATTAAACAGTATATAGGTCAATCATTCTATTAGCAGTCTTCAGGGAACACATCTCTAATTTACATAATTGTATTGCTGCTGCAACCAGACATACTGCTGTGCTAATACGTGTTCTTGGTGAGTCTGTAAAAACACTGACGCTGGCCTTTCCTACATTAAAGTATGGATAACGAGGATTACAGGAGCAAATGCATTATTAATTTTATCTAATCAGTATTTCAAGGTTAGCCTGACCCAATCTACAAAGGGCCCAGCAGCTCCACAGGTAGTGGTTTGTTGAATATTTTCCCTCAAAGCAAAGATTAAGTTCTTACGTTTCTCACACTTCTATGCAAATAAACCAAATTATCGACTTTTTGGTTGAAGTTTGTGAGAAGATTCTAGTTCTTTGTTGCTTCCTCTGCTGAATTTGGGCATCCTGCATTTGGCAGACTTGGTTGGAGTTTACCTGTTAGCCACATGTTCAAATTCTCACAGAAGATCTCAAAGGCTGAGCTCTTTACAAGCTAAACCAGTGTATTTCTATTATTTCTATGCTCACAAACAAAGGCTGTGATCTATGTTTTATGGCAGGAACAATGGAAAAATTGGTTTGTATTTGTTGTACAAATTCAACTCCCAGTGCCTTTCATGCCAGAGCTGAGCTTACAGGATCACCTTCATGGGCTAACTCTTTCTTCTGAACTTAGAAAGGATCAGTCCATTTATTTGAATAACTTACCAAAAGCTGCTGCTTTAAAAATAAAAATAGGACTAACTGCCCAAGTGGTACAGCTGGTGATTTTTATAATTGCATTTCCTCAGTAGAATTTTCCATGTGAAAAAAAAGTTGTTTGTTAGGATATTAAATGAACTAAAATTCTACTCACCAGCAAAATAGGCTGGAGCAGAAATGCTGGACAATAGGTATGTTCACAGTGGATATAACCCAAATTGCCTTCACCTTAAGAGGAGCAGAAAGGAGTTTCTGGGTTTATTTTTGAACGTATCACACTGAAAAACCTGCTGGTAACAGAGTAGAATCTTTGCCCCAACATTTTATTTTACCATTGCTTTTTTTTAAACCAATTCCAGAAGCTTTTATTTTAAAGAAAGATGTTGGTGTACAAATGGCACTTAAAAGAAAAAAAAGAAAACCAAAAAAATCTACCTCACCATGAGTGTTTGCTTAATTATAATAATTAGTGAGAAACTTGGTGGCTCTCCCCTTTTTAACTGCAACTTCTGGTAAGTGTAATAAATGATTTCCAATTAAGGATTAGCAGAACTCATGACAAGAGAAATCTCTGTCAATTTATTAAAACAAAGTCTCTCTACAGTGGAATAAACAATGTAGAACATTAAAATATTGTGTCAGGAGTGTATGCTTAATTAAACTTACATTAGCTAGGTAATTCTTTATAATTTAATAGAATGATTTTTCTTTTATAAGTAGATTTCACTTCTGTACTTGTAGAAAGGACGGACAAATTTCAGTATTCCAAATGTGGCTCATTTTAACAGCTGAATGAGTTGGAGCTTTTATTGTTTTATTCATTATTATTCACTCATTGTTAATAGTGTAGAAAGAGGAAATTATTCTAAGAGAGATCTTTGTTGCTTGTTCTAATATGTAATGGGCAACAAAATGACTGTGTTGAACTGGAATGATTGGGAATGAAGCCTTTGAGCTTTATGGGTAACACTAAACATCTGGATTTGCAACTCCAGCCCGCTGGTTTATTTGCTGGAAAGCAACAATAAATCTTGTCCAGATGATCATCACCATCTTGAGGACTTTGCAGAATGAAGATTGTTCCAAGGATCTGTCCTCTGAGAAGCAATGAGTCAGTCTAAACAGAAATAGAGAAGCTGCTGTGTTGAGTCATGACGCTCTTTAAAAGGCAGGATTTGCATTACATTAAAAATAACTGAATTTCAATTCACATTTTTGGCTTACTGCTCGTGTTGGGAAGGTTATTGTTAATAAAAATAGACTACAGAGATAACAAGCACTGATTATGATTTATCTCTTCACCTAATCAAATTCTAAAAGAAGTCTGGTGTAATTTGGGTGGTATCATCTGGGAAGATTACTTTTGGACGTTCAGCTTCTCTTGATGAAATGATGTTAAATATTGTATCTGACTGTACCAATTGGTTTACATACAGTCCTTCCTCCAAAAGAACACTTAATCACAAAAAGTTGATAGTCTATAATTTGCTCCATGTATGCCTGGCTGTATTTTAAAGGGGTGTTTTCTGAAGTGATATTTCTTTTGGAAAGAGCATCACACTGATTGTTCTAAAATCTATAATGACTGTTTTAGGGAAGGTGAAACATATAGTGCATCTGACAGGTTGGAGGCAGCGAGTTCTTTATTCTTTTCTGGAGCTACATACTGTAGTAGAGCTGCACATCTCTTACCCAGGCAAAGAGAGCAGCAAAAGGAATGGGACTTTCTCACTGAGAAAAATGGAGACATGAGTTTGAAAGGAGGCAATTCTCTTTCTTTTTGAGTCTACAGTTCTAAGCATGTAAATTGGAACATAATTTTCAATTAGGTCTGGAGATGACTTAGCACTGTCAGTTTATCCCTTGCCAATGTGAAACACAGCAATAGGGCCATTGCCAACGTGCCATTTGACTTGTTGCCACTCCAAAGTTGGCAGGATGTGGAATTTCTGCACTCACCCTGGGGCAGGCAGCTCGGGACAGGAGCACAGAGCAGCCAGGGACGAGAAAATTTCACACACAGATGGAGATTTGTAGTCAAGATATGATTACAATACACATACATATTCATATCTATACATGGTACTACTACTTCTAATGAGGATGAGTCCTTCGGGTTCCAATTAATAATTTTTCTGAAGAAATAGGAATAAAATAGGGGAAATATTGCAAATAAAAAGCAGTAACTAATTCACATTGGTACTGCTTAAAAGAATTTATTACTGTTTTTCCTGCTCATGTGTTTCAAATCAGAGCTTCTTCAGTTCTAGAACTACAAACCATACTTATTTTACTGTGAAATAATAGCGGGCAACAAGGATGGTGTGAAATTAATGAAAGTTCAGTAGCAGGACCAAAAGCCTGAGAGTTCACATGTGGCAAAGAACCAAAGGATTTGATGTGAATGCACTCCAGTCATGGAAGTTATTCCATGCAAAGCAGCTCCTTCAGCAGTGCATGTCAGCGAGCCACACGGAGCCGTGGTGAGGAGACATATGAGCAGAAAGCTGGGTGAGAATTTATGCGAAGTGAGGGCTGGCACAGACGGGGCTCTCATGGAGGGAGGCAGGTTATGGTAATCACTGCAGGCACATCAAACAGGGCTCTGAAATCTGCTGTGCTCTGGAGGGCTTCTCTAAAACAGGGGCCACATCCTGCCTTGCTGCCACGAGCAATTCTCTGATCAGTTTTGGAAGTGGATTTCCTCTCGGCCCTCATTTGTTCCTCTATAGTTATACTTCTTAATCTTTTTCCAAAATTATAAGTCAAAATGGTTTTGACAATGGCGCAGCTCTTTCCTTTTCCTTTTTACACGTGGTTTCTACTTTTGACAAGCATGAGTTTCAGTGCAATACAGGATGCATTTGAGATGCACTGAAGGTTAGAGTGCTTGTTTTGTGGTCACAATCCCAGGCAGCAGTGGGACAGCATTTGGTATCTTAGGAAAATCAGTTATTGAAGGGAAATACTTCCCCTATGGTTCTGATGTTTTTCCAGAAGCTGCCTGAAGTTTACATTTCCAGTTTCAGGAGTCACAACCTTGTTTGCTTGTATAATTTCCTCTTGAATCTCTAGTCTTCAATCCTTGCCCAGCTGAAGGCAACTTCAAAGGCACAGTTGCTGACCAAGTATTGCCTTCCTGATTTAATGCAAGTACCTGTGTCTACTTCTCTTCCCTTTCTAGGATTGGGGTATGTGTTTAAGCAACGACTACCCAGAGAAATGCTGTGTAGAGAATAATTCTGAGCACAGGGGTAAAAAAGCAAACAAAACCAAAAAAGTGGTGAATGACAAGGGAAGGAGAGAGTTCAAACACAACTGAGAGTAAGAAAGGAAATGAAGGACAAGGACCCTGTCATCGATCTATGCTGTTGGCTCCAAATTGTCAGAGAAAAACATGGGTAATCACAACAGTGATAGCAACAGGCCCCTTCTGACTCCAAATTTCAGTGGGAATACAGTGTGCCTCGAGCTTTTAGAGCACTATTAGTATGGCTTCATCCTCAGCTCTCGCATTTTGATTCTCTGAGACCTTCTGTGTCAGACTCCCCGCTAGAAAGAAACGTGACTCCCAAATTTCAGCTTCTTTCTTACACGATTCAAAGCCTGCAGGCTTGAATTCTTTGTTACAGCAAAACACAAATGAAATAGCAAGTGTTTCTGTGTGCTTGGCCAGCAGCTTTACCAGCTCTCCATTCTTCTGGGGAGGGAATTAGCACTCCTGCTTCTTGTGACCATCACCCACCCTGACTGAGGCAACAAGATTGTGGGTTTGGGGTTTTTTTATCTGAGCCATGTATGTGTAATTGCTTATGGGGCATATTTTTTCTCCCATCACTACAAAAGTTTCTCATTAATGTTAATGAGCCACATGCTCTTATCTGGAGGAAAGGGCTCTAATTAATTTCATTATCCTTCCTTTATCATACCAAGCAGTACTGCCTCTCAGAAATGGGTGAGGACACTTTGATTTTTGCAAGCTACCCAGTAGTCCCTAAATTAATGGCTTGTGCTGGTTTTGGCTGGGATAGAGGGGATTCTCCTCAGAGTAGCTGGTGTAGGGCTGTGGTTTGGAAGTGTGCTGGAAACAGGGAGGCACAGGGATGTTGGGCAGGGCTTGCACAGACTCAGGGCCTTTTGTGCTCCTCACCCTCCCAGAGAGTGGGCTGGAGGGGCACAGGGAGCTGGGAAGGAACACAGCCAGGCCAGCTGACCCCAAAGGACCCAGGAGATATCCCACACCACATGGCACCGTGCTCCATAAATACATGGGGAGGAAGAAGGAAGGACAGGGACATTCAGAGAGATGGTGTTTGTGTCCCCAGGTCATCACTAGGAGTGATGGAGTGTGGCTTTCTTGGGAATGGCTGAGCTCCTGCCTGCAAGGAAAAGTGGGGAAGGAACTCCTGGTTGTGCTTGGTTGTGTGCAAGGCTTTTGCTTTGCTTATTAAACTGTGTTTGTGTCAGCCCAAGAGTTTTCTCACTTTTCCTGTTCTCTCCCACTCCCTGAGACAGGGACAGTGAGTGGGCAGCTCTGTGGGGCCGAGGTGCTGGCTGAGACTAAACCCTAATTTGGCTACATTCTGATTAATAAAATAATGAATTTAAACTTTCTGAGGGTGTTCTGGGGTACTTGTAGTAAGATGTGTCTATACATAAGAGAACATAGAGTTTGTCTCAACAGCAAGTTAATTCCTAGCCAGGAAGTCTCTTTCTTGCTCTCATCTTTGAGTCTTCCAAACTCCAGGATTGTCTTCCCTTTTCCCCAACATGTAAGGAAATACTGTCAGAATTTGCACTGCTCCTGGGATTCACCTCCAACACGATTATTCCGGTTCAGGCAGAAAGGAGGACAACTTAGTTCCTTTTCTGAAATTTTCATGGAGTATAGTGTTTCATTAAGCATTACATGAACATTTGTTCCTTTCTTATTTTGAGCATTTTAAATCCTCTATAATGTTTTTGGCTCTCCCATGAGTGAGTTTTGTCGTGAATGGATTCAGAAAAGAGCCCCTTAGGAGACCCTGTACCATCCTCATCTTGTTGTTTGGCAGGAACTGGCTCCTTGTGAAACTGCAAATAGGATTAAAGCAGAATGCTCCAAGAGAAATGTCAGCCTCTTCACTGAATTTAAATTATTTTGTCCTAATTCCGAGATGAATGTGTACAGCTGTAGGAACAAGTGCTCTCCCATGTCTAGAAATACATTTGGTGAAAAATCACCTAAAACACAATACAAACTGCCAGACATATGGAAGAAACAGGAAAATGTGGAAAAGCTCTTCTAACGAAAAGTCTTTCCCTCCTAATAGCAATCAAAGTGCAACGAAGACGATGGGTAGAAATGGAGGAAAGAGATTTATTTTTTTATAAAAGGCTGAGTGGCTGTAAACTGGTCATTATTAGCTGGAGTTTGGCTGACTGACAGCAGAAATAGAGGGGGGAAAACTACCTCAAGTTCCAGTTGAACTTTATGAGAGGGACTGTGCAGCAGCAGCTGAGATGTTAACAGGTTGGTCTTTCATGTCAGGAGCAGATCTGTGGGGATAAAGAGGCACCATGAATCTCCTCATATGTATTTTAGGTCTGTCTCTAGCCCAGTCTGAAGCCTATAATCAGTGGTAGAAGAGCATCTTCCAGGTTAGTTTTCATCAAGAAGAGTCTCTGCCAACACACCCAGTTTTAATCCTGTGGGAACTTGGTAAACAGGCAATTTTCTGACCTGTAGAATTTTGTAGACGTGTTTGCAGTATTACAGATGTAAGAATAATATACTTAATAGGGAAGGGGTAAAAAAAGGTTCATTATTTTAGTCAAATAGTGTAATTTAGTAGATCATTTTTATTATAGAGAAGATAAAGAAGAAATGCAAAAGTGTGAAGGTTACAAACCCAAGTGGTAAGAAACAAGTGTGGTGATACTGTCATAGAGAGGGTTACCTGAAGGCCACGTTCTTAAGATTTCCAAATATTAAGGAATACACAGGACAGAAGTGTTTGGTATAATTTAAAGAGAGGATGTACAAAGCTGTCCCTGCAGTCCATCCCAAGCTGTAGGACTGATGAGACAGCACAGGTACCAGGGCAAGTGACAATATTACAATTACTTGTAGTTAGCTGAAAAATTTGGGCTCTGACCCTTGCTGTGATGTCACCTGAACCAGCAAATATTTACCGTGCCTTGGACAGGCAGCAAGCAGAAACACATTGCACATTTTAATGTGTTAAGGATCATTAAGTTGATTGTGTCGATTTGTTAAAGTGCCAAGTAATGATTTTACAGGTAATTAGACTTTAACAGGCAGAAACAAATTTATGTCCTTCCTGTTTTTATGATGTATGTAATGATAGATGCACTATCATAGAAGCTGTTGTTTTTAGGTACACAACATTCCTTAATGTCCTAAAGCAAATGAAACATTACATGTCAGGAACTGATCAGTGACTGTATAAAACACATTAGTAGCTTTTCTTCTTTTAGCTCCTTTTAATCGAAGCTCATTCATCATGTCATCGAAAGATGGAATGTCTCAGGTTATTCCTGCTGCGTGGAGAAATGGCAGTGAACCTTTAAGGTCAAGAGGAGAAGACAATAGTTCCAGGTTATTACAATTGTTTCTCTTTGGCTGATCCTCACGAGGCTCTGGCACATTTTGTTTGGTTTATTCCTCCCTGTGAATAGGGGAAAACACACCTCAGGACTCAGCTGGAAAAGGACTTTTTGATTTATTTCCTTAGAATTTTGTGTATTTGCTGTTTTCTGGCCTTTGGGTACCAGAACCACAGCAAAGCAGTGGGTTGGTTTTAAGCAGCATTTATTGGTGTTAGTAACAATCAGCACCTGTTTCTCCCATTGCTCTCTCAGTTGCACATCCCAAGGGATGATCACAGCTCCTTAGCTCTAGAAATCAAACCAATAATAACTATTAACCAGAGGTAACCAAGGAATAAACCTGTATGTGAGATTCCTTTGCAGTTTCCCCTGGACCCAGCAATAGTAGCTCACAAAATTGCAGTATAGAAATTGGCCAATTGTTACTCTTTGTGCCTCTTTTGTGACTGGATATTAATTAAAGATGGGGCAATAAGTTTGGCTTTCAACTGTGCTGCTATTTTTTCCTGCAGGAGCACAACATGAGGGGAGTGTAGATGGTCCATACATTTTTCACTGCTTCGAGAAAATCAGGTTTTTGTAATGTTTGGCTTTTAATAGCATAAAACTTCCTGTCAATCAGCTCTATTGTTGGTTGAATTGATTACTGCTAAAATGTGGAGCTGTAGTTTGCATCATGCTGCCTGTTGTCTGACACTTCAGAAATGAGATGTTTACTTCAGTGAATTCTTATATGTAATTACAGTGTTGCTATTCATGACAGTGTAGTTAAAAATATGTCACAGCATTTTATGTCACAGAGCTATTTTAAGGGGTGAAAAATGGAAAGATGATTTATCTGTGACCAAAACTAAGTAAAAGTATCACCTCAGTGCCCTCCCTGTCACAGCTACAGGAAGGCACCCCCTCCTTTTCCTCTGGGAAATTCGGCAGGCAGGGACTGTTCACCTGAGCCTGCAAAAAATACAGTCCAACAGTCTGTCTGCAAATGGAAAAACATGACCCAGAGGTTTGGAGTTTCAGCCCTAAATGGATCTGCATTTTGCTAGAATACTTTAGCTCTCGTGCCTTTACAGGGACCTGATTGAGTTGAGCTCTACCATTAAGCTGGAATTAAGTGGAAAGCAGTCCTTGTACTTTTTTAGTGTAGCCAGTTTTGGGAAAACCTCTTTAATGTGCAACAGAGACATAGCACTGCTCGTTTTATAGGGATTAAAAATATATTTTAAATAAACCAGTGAAAATAACTGCAGTTTAGGATAAATTCAGCTTGTGTGTATCCAGTTCCAAACCTGTGTGAGCTGAGCTGTGGCTGTGGTCAGGAAATTTGTTTGCTTTTAATGAAAGATCTAGGAATAGAGCCTGTTCTATATTAGATCCTAAGCAAACACGTGCAAAATATGGGTTGCATTATTTTCTTTGCCAAAATGGAGTTTTCAGCAAATTCTCTTTTTAGCTCTACAAATTTCTCCTTGAAGCTGCCCTATCATGTGGCTCTTTTAGGAAATAAGAACTGGATTCAGATCTCCAGCTCACTTGAACAAGGGGATATGTTGAAAATTATAGAAACAACAGAGGCTTTGGTTAAACTTTAGTTACAACAGCTGATGGGGGAAGTATTCTCATTATTCATAACACTGAAACAGGAGCAAGTGAATGATAAGTTGTTTACAAACAGTAGTTGAGGAACTGTTTGTCTTCTTTACCCTTAATCTGGAAACTACTTTTGTCTACAAGAGACACCTTAGGGGGAAAAAGAGTGCAATTTTTACCTTGTGTGCTTAAATGTTCTAAATGACTTGCAGTGTATCTTAAATTTTGAAATGCACAAGAAGAGCAGAACTACACAGGATTTTTGCTATTATCTCTGGGATCAGAGCCTACAGCCGAATTCTGCAACCAAATATTAGTCAAGTGATTTTGAGCATGTCCTTTTTACTGTTTTGAGGCTACTCAAGTGAGTCTGTCTCCTACAGAAATTAATATAACTCTGCTTTTGATCATGCTGATGTCACCTGAGTATGAGAGCAAAGTGGGTGATAGCATTAGCTGTGATCACAGCAGATTAAATGGGTTTAGGTAGGGTGCTGCAGGATGTAAATGGTGTAGTTTGGTCCCTGTCTGGGTTCACAGACAGCCAGTGGGACTGTCCCCAGCCCTGTTCTTCCCTCCCCTCTCAGGCAGTAGTACTAGGAGTTTACAAATAGCAATTGTTTGGCACGAGATAAAATACTTGCACGATGTGAATTGCATTATCTTGTAACTAGCACTGTGTTATCCACAAATGAAAATGTAATGTTTGGAGCAGCTAGAGAAATATCTGTCACTGAATGTATGGTGAGAATCTACATCCTCAGAGATACTCTGAATTCAGCTGAAAAACTTGGTCCAGCTTTGGATCTGTCTGAAATTGCTTTAGGCAAGTACAGGATCCCTTGCTGCCTAAAGTATTGTACCACTGTGAGTCAATAAACCCCAAAGAATTCCCATTAAATTGGAGTACAGCTGCTCAGGTCTGCCAAAAATGCTGTTTACTGAAATACTGCAAGTTATTTTATCTGCTGTCTCCCACACTGCCCAGACACTGTCACTAATGACCTCAATTACTTCTGGAGTTATTTGAAAAGTGGTTTAGATCTCTAGATTTTACAAATGGTTGATGCTGTTGCCCTCAAAATGAAATTTGATTAGAGTAAGATTATAAAAAAAATAATAATTGCATATGAATCCAGTTCAAGACAATTGGTTTGACTCCAACATCCTGCACAGCCTCTCTAGGACCCCTAAAAAGGTCTGCTGTCACCAAAGCAAGCTGAAATGCACTGTTATTTTAACTTTTACAGTGATCTGTATTATTCCTCTGTAATTTCCAATGGCAGGGCTGAAAGGCTGCTGCTTTTAATTACTTGTGATTTGAGCAAGAATGTGACACCAAAATGGTTTAGGTTAGAACAAAACAAAATTGAAAAAATTCAAACCTGCTGCAGCCATTTCCTGACTATTGCTGGACCTATAATTTTGCCTGTCTGGTTTCTCATGAACAAATTACATTTTCTCACGATGATTAATTTATTTTTTTGAAGAGGTTGTTTTAATATATGAGCCTATTTATGCTGTTATTGCCCTTAACAATATTAAAATATTAAAATATCTGGACCGCTATGCAGCAAAGATCTTAACTACCTCATGTAATTATGATTTCTTTTTCTTTGCAAACATTGAGACGCAAATTTGTTAGGATATCTTCTGGTTTCTTTTCTTTTTCTATCATTTATCTGTTTACAATAATACAATTCATAGTCCTGTAACTTCCCATTATTCAACAATGTGTAATCATCACCTGCTTAAGGTCACAAAAGAGAAAGTACTTTGAGTAGTTAAAATGAGATTTCTCCTTTTCTGGTCATAAATTGTTGTATTTAAGTAAATCCTTGGACAATTATATTTGTGACTTCGAATCTCTAGTATTCAGAGCCACCAGATACTGTTGCAGTTTGTAGTGTGTGTGTCCCAATTAATTTACAGAATGTTCCAATGAATTTTTCCAAGTCAAATGCCAGGATCTTTCTTACCATTTTTTTTAATTACGAGAGAGTCATCGTAAACTGGTCTTCACTATTCCACTCTTACCAAGCTGGCTGCTTCTGCAAATTGCAGTTTGAGGATACAACCCTTAGCCTTTCATAATTCAGAAATAGTTTCAAAATCTGAGAGAATATGGTGCACTAATTTCGTATTCTTGGTGGTGGGAAGTGGGAGGAATCTTCAAATGACGATCCCCTCGCACCAACGTCAAGATGCAGCGAGAATCGGCATTTGGAGACCAGATGCCTCTAAAAGCTACGGGCTGGGTTTCAGAGTCAATTTAGCTAAAAAAAAGGAGGAAAAAAGCAGGGAAAAAGCCTGCTGCCTTTGGTCACACTGCAGTCAGGCAGCAAAATGTAAGGCGGCTGTGATATCTTGCTTTAATTTATGGCTTTTAAGTTTAATGGGTTTGGGAATGTGTGTTTAGCATTTCGCGAGAATATAAAGTGTTCCAATATCTTCCCTTACATACTTGACCTTTGGGCTAACAATGAAGCATTGCAGAATCATGAACTCACTGCCTTTATCTGACAGCTCTGACTTATTTTCTCCTTCAATATTCTTTTCTTCTCGCTGTTACAAATTGTTGCATGTCCTGGCAATGTCTTGGTTCCCGGAGTTTAGATTTTAATCAGCCCCTTCTCCCTTTTCCTGACAGCACCATTAAGGGAAGGTATTCTTCTACCTGGGTGTTAATGCTGCCCTTTTTAAGTGTTCTTTGTTTACTGGCTGGGAAAAAACAGTGATCTGTGTTTTTATTTGAGCTGACACTTGGTCTGTGTTGCTGCTCTCCCACCTCCCCGCCCACAGCCCGGTGCTCCTTGGCATGAAGTTTAATTTGTAAACTGGTGCTCACAAGGCCTTGCAGTTCCCTCCTGGCTTGGGAAGATCACAGAATGTATCCATATATTTTTGTGATTTGTAGGAGAATTGATGATGCTTTATTTCTTGTAGTATTTTAAGAGATTTTGCTCACTTACAATTAAACTTATTCTTTATCATGTCCATGGGGCAAGGCCTTTCTTAAGCACGATGCAATCAAAACACCCTGTGCTGGAGAGTTGATGATGATAGGAAGCCTTATGATTTACTGAGATCAGCTACTTATTTTAAGTAGCTTGAATTTAAGAAATCCACAGGTCGTAGAAAGTGAAATTTGGAAAAAGTAATTTTTAAGAAATCCTCTCTATGCCTATTTTCATAATGATCTACTCAAGTTCAGCCTTTGCTTGCTATTTTTGACAGTAAAAATATTTAATGGCAAAGATAGTCTGTAAGTAAATTTTCTGCCTTTAATTTCTGCTTCTACAATAACCACGGCAGTTGAGCAAGGGGGAGGGAATGAACTGTTCCAGAAGCCTTTCTTGGGAGGGAAAGTGAGGGATACACAATCCTAACAACTACTGCTGAGTTGCTTTTACACATGCATAATGTCCTCATGTTCTGTTTGCTGTGATAGAAAACTCCAATGCTAACTGGAGACTGTGGGGTGTGGGAAAGGCTCGTGTCAAAGATCCCAAAATCAGTGGGATTGTGGCACCCATCTCAGCACCGAGCATGGTGCAATGGGAACAAAGCCTGGCTGTGGTTGTTTGCAGAGTCCTAAAGCCAACTTTCACTCCACTCTGTCACAAAGAAAGATGTCAGCAGGCATCAGGTATCAGTTAAATCTGTTGAGAGGAAAATGAGAAAGGGTACACCCAGAAACTTTTGTAAGTATTGCATTTTGTAGCTATTCCTCTTGCTGAAATTTCAGAGATCTCAGAGCTTTGTTAACAGAAGGTGTGATGAACTGGAGAGTTTGTGGTAAATGTGTAGACCAGAGAACTCACCACAGTGAAATAAGGGTTGATTCCTTAATTTCAATTGTCACTGAAACCATGTGTAAAGTTGCCCATAGGAGCAAGACATATGCAGTCCAGGAAATAAAAGGGATCCTCTTTTAAATGTGGTTGTTATCCCCAAGTGAGAGTGAGTTATGGTGTAACCAGGGGATTTCAGCTGAAAGCATGAAGTCACTGCCTAAGCTAAAGCACATTAAAGTTCTTCACGGTGCAAGGGCAAGCAGTAATCCCCAGAGAGTTCTTCCAAACATCCATTACCTTGGAGCAGTCTCCCTTCCAGAAGAACAGATTTCTAAAGTGCAATGTCATTTCCGTATGTAATTCTTTAAAAATACATTTAAAAACAGTCAACCCCTAACTAGTCACGCTTTCAGCATAATTAAAGAGTAACCTTATTTAGCATCTGACTCTTGCAGACCTGCTGCTTGAAATCCAGTTTGGTACGTGCTTTTCTGACCCCAGAAGTGGAAATGTAGGGGTTGTATGACACAGAATGAGGGAAATCTTGGGGATCACTTCTGCCTGACCTCTTGGAGTCCCCTGGAGCCCTCGGTATTTCCCAACCTCTTGGCAAAACTTCTCACTTCTTACGCCACAGCTGACCCGTGGATCCTTCAGCAAAGAGAGAGCTGGATCTGGAAAGCATCTCAAAATGATTGGGTGGATACGTTTCTGCAGGGAGCCTTAGCTATAATGCTTAAAAACAATTGCTCTTTTTCATCTGGGTCATATATTAAGCAAAGCATGGGAAAACTATTAAATGAGGCATTTACTAAAAGGCCCCAGAATTAGTTTAAAAATTGAGTAATTAGACCCATGCTGCGATGGCATTACTTGGCTCCTCTTGCTTCCAAGTGAAGCCCACTTTCACTGCAGCTCTTTCATTAGTTGCTCTATGTAAATTAGCTGGGACACAATGCCACATGTTTTCAATTATATTTTAATAGAAGAGAACAAGTTATTTTCTTCCAGACTGTAAGAGTTAGCAGTGTGCATAAAATCAGCTTTGCAATCATTTTCATCTGCAGTAGATTGGTTTGCAATAATTTATCTCTGTGAAGGGCTTATAATCAACTGGAATTTGGATTTACATAAGATCAGAGTTATTTTTAAAAATACCTGTAATACAAAGTACAGCCCAGCACCTTCTGAGGAGCACTATTAGCTGGATTCTGTGCCCTGAATGGGAGTTGCAAGAAGAGTCTAATGAGAAAGGTGCTATAAAAACAAATTAACTGATATCAAAGACTGACAGCAGCTTTAAGAGTTTCCATCCTAAAGTAAACTGCCATAGGTGTACTTTGGTACCATGTGAAGTATTGAAAGATGCAGCAGTTAAATTGTGTTAGCATTCAATTTTTTAAAAAAGAAATAAAACCATTCCAAGGAAAAATAACTAATTACCAGCAATATTTGTGGGTGTTTAGATGTCTAAGGAGGCTTAAGTGAAAAAAAAAAAAGAAATTATACTGCAGATCAGAAATAGTGCTTAGTTCCTCCAAATTATGTTTATTTATAAGTGTTAAACACCTGTTTTGTGGATTTTCTTGATTAGATGGTGGAGTTTTCCATTTTTCCTGTGATTTGCTCTCTGTGTATATACAGAACTTCAAATCATGACTCCGTTCCATTTCCATAATCTGTTGGCAATACAGGAGCTCGATGAGATTTGGAGATAGGCAGTGCCTGAAAAGCAGTTCTCATCCAGCCTTTATCTACATTAGCTTTGGTAGCTCTCTAACATTTCATAAGGAGTCCATGGAATTTACTGACTCAGGGGGGCTCCCTCCATGCTCCCTCATTTCCAAGAGCCTTCACCTCTTGTTCCTCTCTCCCTCTGCATTAGCCATTTCTGTGATCCTTTCCAGTTGGCAGCTTCAGAAGACTAGAAATGTGGGGGGTTTTCACTCTAAAGTAGCCAAAAGGAAACATTGCCATTTAAAATGAATTGGGCATTCTCTTTCCAGAAACTGTTGTACCACTTGACTTAATGATGAAAAGTGGCTGCTGTGATTATCCCATGACTCACAAAAATATAAAGAGAGGAGGAAAATTGCAGCACTCACTCGGGAGGAATCATTGGAATATACAGGGAGATGCAGCCACCTTTTCTGTACTGTAGCCCTTGTGTGAAAACATCAAGGGATAATAAACTAGGAGCATTTAAGTCAAGCTGACACATTAGACACTTCTGTTGGCACTCAGACATTGCAGAGCATCCATTGACCTGGGGAAAGGACACCATCCAGTGTGTGTGGGGAAAGAGCATCCCCTGCAAAATTAAATGGGAAGGGCAGAGTTTAACAGCTGCAGCATCACAAAAGACAAAGATGATGCTTTTTCAACTCGAAGAAATATTAGATGTCAAAATAGAAGTATGAGAATGGCCATTTAGTGGAGATAGGAATCTACTTGTTTCAAAAGGAAAGTAGCCAGGCTCACTTGCTCAAAATATAACTGGGCAAGGCCTTCTGAGTTCAGGACAAGAAGAAATAAATCCAAGTATTACAGAGCCTTAAAACCAAAACCTCTCTCCTTAACTGGGATAGTTGTGCTTTACAGAAATATGTCTCTCAAAATAAAACAGTGTGAATATTTGTAGCTGTAAGACCTTCCTGGGTAATTCCAAACCACTGAAGTTATCAAAAAGAGAAATTTTAAAAAGCTGTTGTTTCTGGGGACAAAAAGAAAATATAGACATTTATTTGTGTGTGTATGTGTCAACACACAGACACTCATATCACAATTAATAACAATGTTTTATCACTTCTGTCCTGCAGCAGCTGTTGCTATTGCAGAAATTATTCCATAACTGTGTCTGTTACAAGGAGTTGTATTTCAAAAGAGTACCTGTGATTATTAGTAATGTGCTGGTTATAAATTAGCCTCTGTGGCATGGCTTTGTCCGAGAAACAAAGACACATTTGGACCTGTCCTTGCTGTCCCATGAGCTCCTGCTCCTGTGTTTGTGCCCTCCTGTGTGCCCATCACCCCCAGTGTGGGGGTAACTGGTGCTGTGTGTCCAACACTGCCCTTCCCAGCAACCTGTTCCCACCTTTCCCCCTCCAACCCAAATGGCCATCCCCTGGCACTCTCTCACTTTCATGGGTTTTGATAACCTAGTCCAATTCTATTTTTAAAATTCTACTTTAATTCTTAATTCTACCACGATTCAGTGGAAATCTCATTCCCTAAAGTGAATATCTGCAAAAAAGTCCATGGTGAAACCTCAGGGAGGGAAAAGGATGATTACTGATAATAACCTTTTCTGGTTCCCTGTCAACACTCAAGTATTGCATCAGAAACTCGCTGGAGTTTTGGTGGCTCTGACTTGAAACAACTCAATGGATCAGTTTCCCCTGTGGACTGGTGAGGAAGAATTCCATACCTTTTGTTTAATGTCATTGAATACATGAACTATGGCCTGTATATGGACTATTTCCCAGCTTGGAAAGTGTCTAAAATGTTCCACTGTTTTCACTCCACTCTTTACCCATTATTAACTGAGCTCTTTAAAGGAGTTCAGCATTTTCTTTCATTATGATCTTTACTGCTCCCTCACTGTGTTTTTTTCTGCAGTTCTTCCCAGTGCATGGTTTGTTTTCTTTTTTAAATTTCTTTAATTCTTAGTTGTTTAAAAATCTCATATATGTTTCCTTTAAAACTACTCAAAAAATTCCACCATAATCCCATAATCCTTCTCTATGAGCATTGACATTATAATTAATTTTCTCAATGCTGTTAATCAGGATAGAACTGCAGGCTTGTATTAATTTACATGTACATGCAGGTAAATGGGGGTGTTGGGAAAAAATTTTAAGAACCAATTAAATATCACCGATTTGGTTCTTTCTAAATGGACATACCTTTCCTTTCATGACATTCTGACAATGAAAGTTCTTTCTTTCATGGTTGTAACTAGTTTTTGTATGTAACTCTGGAAGATCTGTTGCTTCTTGAAGCTTTGGAGATATTGGTATTAGGAAATCTTGAAATAAATACTGCTAGAGCAAGCAATTTTGTAACTGCAGTGCTCTGCCTCGTTGAAAGTTCTATGTTTTAGTGCCTGTTCGTATCACCTTTTTGCTGCAAAGCTCTCTGTAGTTAAGCATAAGTAGTTTTTGCTCTGAGTGACAGAGATAATGGATGGGCTTTGTTGCTGTTGCCATTGGCCACCAGGTAACAGGAGAGAGCACTGAGGTGCCCTCCAGTCATCAGATCATCCTGTTCCTTCTGATAGATACTCTGAGAGCTCATTCTGTCTCTGCTTACATCTTGCCTTGATCCACCTAGGCAGCACTTAATTAATTCCAAGAGCCAATTTTGCCTTAATGTTGGGAAAACCTTCAAGGATTCTGTGTGCTCACCTAATAGAGAGCTGCTGGGACAGATGTTGACGGAGCTTTCCTTTGCTCCAGTCTCACCAAATCCATCAGTTGCTTCCCAATTGCTACAAGTTGAAATGAAGAACAGTAAATTGCTTTTGTTTCTCTCACTATTTCTTGGTATTGGAACAGGAATGATTTATGAACCACAGTGAGTAACACAGTGGAGAAAATACCAGCAAGAAGGTCCTTTTGTAGCTGCTGTTGTTGTTCCTTTGGCCTGTGATGGAGTCTGAGGGTCTATCCTGCCCCATCCTGCTAATGCCTAACTCTGGGTGAATCAAACTAACAGTAGCATTGCTATTTCTTAATTATTATTTCTGAATTAAGTGCTTTAAATAAATAACAATGTAACAATAATCAGGAGTTGTGAAAGTGCAGGCTTTTTGATTCAGTAGAATTGCAACATAAATTCTTATATCAGAAAACATGAAAATTAATATTCGATCGAACACCATAAAATACACCTTTCCCTTCAGCTTTAAAAACTGAAACAAAGACAGCAATTGGGATAAGAAGAACAAAGCAGAAAGAGCCTTGGTACTAGATAAAAAATCTGAAGTCTTATCAGAAACAAAACCTGTCATTTTATCAGTGTTGCCACGTTTTCAGCGATTATTGTAGTATTTTATCTTATGCCACCATCTACTGGTCACCACCCGAAAGTGTTCACTTCACTCTCCTGCACCTTCCATTCGGTTTCACTCTGAAAAGCTCTGAGCCTGAGTTTTGGGAATAGATTTTTAAAGTGTGATTTTTCCTTGGCATAAAAGTGGGAATTGGATAGAGTGGCAAAAATTGTTTCTCGATCAGGCAGATGCTTTTGAAAACTTCAGCCACTCATATTTCCATTTTGGGAGCTGGTGGTTGTCACCTGTTGCTAGAAACTTTGATGGAAATGTTAAGAGTTTCAGTGTGTCTCAAGTGTGTATTGCAGGTTGATAGTTCATAGGATTATTATTCCTTGGCCTGAGTGCCACACCTAAGAACAGGATTCAGGTGTTAACAACCTCCTTTGCCCTTACCTTCTGCTCCTTCAATAAACTGCTGAAGCAGAGAAATGCAGAAACAGATATTGGAGAATGTCAAGCCTTTAGATAAATTTCTGCAGAACTTACAATCCATTCCTATGAATTTGTGGTTTTGGCAGGCATTTTCACTCACTGCATGTGAGAAATTGGATGATACAGTACCGAGTTCCGCACGAGTGGGGAGGGAATTAGGTAATTCTGGTGATGTATGGATGTATTTCTTGTAAGCCCTGGAGTTTACACACACATATTCACACACCCCCCTAGCAAAGAGCAGTGCCTGTGAGGCAATGTCACTTCATCCTTTTCTCTGGGGGCCGAGAGAGCCTTCCCCAGCTCTGGCAGCTCCTGCCTTTCCTTTTCCTCCCCCTTCCAGAGACAGCCCTTCCTTTCCAGAAGGAGAAGCAGAATGAACCCAGTAATCAGCCTTCTGGAAAACCAGAAAGCAGGTTGTCACTTTGAAATGTTAGCCAGAATGAGGTAGAAGTGTCTCTGTAAAATTTGCCCTCCTCTACTGCTTTTCCATGGGTTCAGCGTGGTCAGAGGATGTTTTTGCCCAGCCCAAGTCCTGGGTGCTGTTTCTGTGCAGAGCCTGGACTCTTGTCCCTTGGACTCTGATATTCCTGAAGAGATTGAGCACTAGGCTTGAGTTTGAAACAGCACATCCCTTTCCCCTGGGAGGCTGTGAGCAGCTTTCAGCACTCACTGCAGTTCAAGAGCGGGTTAAATTGCCACCACAGACAGAACTGCTCTGACTTCAGAAGACCCTCTTGAACTCGAGTCAGTAACTCATTAAAGGAAATGGAAGCCTTTATTACAGACTTTAATCTCCATGCAGCTCTAACCACAAATGAGTGTGTGAGAGTCCATTCACCACCACGCCTGAGTGGCTCCTCCACCTCTCTCAGCCCTGTCCCTTGGCCTGTGCCCTGACAATTTCGGGAGTGACAGCAGCCCACGAGTCTCTCAGCACTGTGGCAGCCTCCCATAATAGTTTCTATAGTGATAACTTCAGGGCTCCGTGGTAATGGACACAGCCAATTAATTGCCTGTCTATCCTTTTTCCTTGCTTAGCTCCTACTAATGCCAAAACTAAATGTCAAGTAGGAAAATCTGTTTTGTCCCTCCAGCCTAGAAACAGTAGATAAGCATAAAATCTAAGCCAAACATTACTTCTCTGGAGATTTCACATATGACTAATTACAATTTGGAAGCATATATGCTTTTAATTAAGCTCTATTTTTTAACAGACAGAACATACTGAGCACTGCAGTGGTGAGCACCCTTAGGATGTCAGGCTGGGAATTCGACTCTAGAAGCTGATCTGATAAAAGAGGAGGGGGGAATATTTCCTCTGTGCTGGTTTTTTGCAGGCTTCACCTGAGTCAAAATAATCTGGTGTCAGATCCTTAAGGAGCTGGAGGGTATTCCTGCAGTCACACACCTCGCTGGTATCCTGTGGTGAATCATGAAGATTTGGCACCATAATGTCTTCTCCAGTGGCAATTCTGAGATCCTTCAGTGGGAAATCAAAGCAGTGTGATGCAGAGCCAGATTTGTAGCTGAACTGTTATTCCTTGTGATGACTGCTATTGCCTCCTATTTGTCACTGCAGTGAGCTGTACGTGCATCACTCTGACAGGTGCTCTTTAGGGCAGCCTTTGTGGAACTGGGTCAAGGAGCTTGATGGGTAGTTTGTGCTTGGAAGCCCAGAAAGCATGATAATGGGAAGGGAGGGTGCTCTGAGTGCTTCTGTCCAACAGTTCATTGATCTACTGCTGGGCATCATGATAGGACATTTTCTCAGGCACCAACCTGCCAGCCCCACTTAGTGCATTCCGTAAAAAAGTCCTGATTCATGACTTGGAAATAATATCTCTTTTTTTCACTTTCTTCCTAAGAAAACGCAATAGCGAATATAGAAAGCTGTTGGGTTTTTAATCACTTGGTTAAGAGACACGGCCCGTGTGGGAGAGGAGGGAGAGGCGCCCTCCAGTTGGGGTGAGCAAGGAATGGCACTTTATCAAGATGTCGGCTGGTTTGTGTAAGGAGAGCGTGGAACGGGCCAGAAGGAGGGGAGGGACAGAGGAGGAGGAGCATGGAAATCCTTTCCCATATGAGGAGAACGTGGGGTGACAGAACCACATAAGGCACACAAAGGCGGGGTAACCATAACAGGCAATGCCGCACCTGGCGCTCATCAGCCAGTCAGGGTTCAATCAGCCAATCAGCCAATCAGGGTTCAATCAGCCAATCAGCCAATCTGGGTTTAATCGGCCAATCAGCCAATCAGGGGCCAGAGTGGCCATGAGGGAGAAAGACTCCATTTTGTATAATCCGTACTATTCTATCGATCTAATCTACCAGCAACAAAATCGATAGCTGGGGAGCCCGTAACAACTCCAAATGCTACAGGTTGGTTCTGTTGACAAAAATAGTCCTTATTCCTTCACCTCTTCTCATTGTCTGGGTCGCATCAACGTCCTTCTCTGTCTTCTTTCCACTCACTGTATAGCCGTATTCCAGCATAAATCCAAGGATATTTTTCTGAAAAAGTCGTCAAGATATACTGAAAAAAAAAAGAATATTGCTTCATTATTATGAATTTAAGTATTCATTATGGCTCCAATAAAAGGAGAGAGATCAGAGAGTATGTGAAAAAGGCATTAATGACCCTTAACAAGAAACTGGTGTAAAGTTGATTTAGATGTGTGAATGATTTGCATATAAGTGACAGTCAATAAGATGATAATTGTTCACTAGTAATTTTGGAATTAAATTAGTAGTATTCACACAATTAAAGCTTTAAGTATGCAGTTGATTAAGTAGGATCAGGCTGCAAAGCCCCTTGTTTAAAGTGATCAAGTCTGAAGAATGAAGTCTTTCATCAAATGATGAGCTGGCTCGTTTGGAATGGCAGCAGGGCTGAGTGGGATTTGCAGTCAGAAGCAATGAGAGGTTCAGAGCTGATGGATACTCTCAACCATTGCCTTTGCCTTGCCTCAAGGGCTGCCCCTGACCAGCCACTGCCAGTGTTTACACAGCACCTTCCCTCGCTGTCACCTCGGCCCTAATCCCGAGGAAGATTTGGCTAAATACACCAGGCTCTCCTAAAACTTCACTAATTGATCTTCAGCCCTCAGGAAAGGCAGGCAGGGCACCCTGCAGTTAAATGATATGGACCTAAAGGAGCCATTATTTACATCCCAAGCAGGAGCATCAGCTGATTTTCTGCTTATTCCTGGGAAAGTCAGTGAAGCAGAAATTCCCTGGCCTGTCACTTCTTGCAGGGCTGGGCAGCAACACAGACAGTGGGTTTAACTCCTCACAAAAAAAAAAAAAAAAAATCTTCTCCTTTTCCATTTCCTTTTCCCTCCCCAGATCATAATACAGGTTGCAACTTAAAAATTCTACAGGTCAGAAGATGGTCTTACTGATATCTTGTCCTGAGAGTGTTTAAAATTCAGAATGATTCTTAAAGATAAAAGTTGCAAATACTTCTTTTCCCCAGCAGGCTTTTTTCATTTTGTTTTCTTTCATTGGCTGCCACCGTAATGAAGTGATTTTTACCAAGCAAGTAAGGCAAACAACCCTGAAATGCTGCTAATGAATTTCTAAATACATAAAGAACGTGATCAAAAGTGTGCTATAAATATAAAGAAACATTCCACGAAGATTTTGGGTTGTCTTTCATGCTGCATTTTTGCTCCTGGGGAAACAGTAGACAGAAGGAAAGCCCAAAATGCTTGGAATCCTCCAAGGCTCCCAGACTGCTCGGCGGAGCAGAGCCAGGCTTTGTGCTCTTGTTGTCACATATTGGGACTCCCAGAGTCCAGGTGTGCTCCCCAGCCTTCTGCAAGGTGACAAAGGGTGGCAGGGTGATTGCTGGAGGGGCTTATTCCTCTCTGGAGCCCTCGGAGACACGTTTCCCAAATGTCCTTTGCAAACCTTCTGCGGGCATGGCTTGTTTAAGCAGGACGTGAGTTTGCAAAACACCAGCCTAGAAAGCTGATAGGCAGACCTAGAGCCAGGCTTTGAGGAGAACCCCTCAGTAAGAACTGAGTTCATGCTCATGTCTGTCACCTGACAAGGTTTTAAGGTTGAAGAGACATAGCTATTTAAAATGGGGGCTTGAACTAGTAAAACAACATGAGAGCAGATAAAATACATTAGCAGACTGGACCAAACAGCTCTCTGAGGCAGCTTTCACATCTTGATTTATTTGCACCCACCTTTTTGCAGGTTAAACTTAAATCTCCTCTGAGATTGCTGGTGATCAAAGAAAATTTCTTCAACAGAAAAGCAGAGAGAGTTGTATGGAGCAAAAGTAATGATGCATCTTTAGAGCTGGCCTGACCTGGAACACACCAGTCTCTCTGACTACAAAATCTTCCTCCCTCTTTCCTGCAGGTCTCCATTTCAGGAAGGAGTCACGTCCTTCTCCTGCCTTCAAGGGGATCTTTGATTACCATGTTAAAAAGTTTTGGTTAAAAAACCTGAGGGTTTTTTTTTTAATATATATTAAGAGTTGCTTGCTAATTACCTCATCTGTGCAAGAGAAACAAATTCATAATTTTTTTCATATTAAAGTCACAAAACCATCAGTGAAAGACAGAGTTGGGGAGCAACTGGTCAAATAGGATTATCCCCATCCCCACAAAATGATCTAGAGATTCCCATATTCTGGAAAAAAATAGATATCCTGAATTATTATGACACCTTCAGGTGCATTGTTTACAGAAATTAAAAGTTGTTATAGGTTTAAAATAACTCATGGAAAATTAAAAAGGCAAATTGTGTTACACAGCACATTATTTTTCTTCTAAGTACATTTCTACGTCTTTATGTCTTTATATGTTTCTGTGAAGTGTCAGTTCACCAAACCATGATTAATTTGTAAGTATTTTCACTCTACAAAAACCTTTCAGGACTTTTGGGGTTAGAAGTAATCAAAGGTTTAATCTTCATTATTAATCTAAACTCCTCCATTTAATCACCAGGAGTTCCAGAGTGGATTTGCTACAAACAGAATCACCATTCCCCAAAAGAAAAGCTTCAGAAATTACTATGAAGGAATCACAGGGCATAATCTGAATAAGGTAAGTGGAATGAATTAATCTCTCTCAGACTTTGGTGATCAGAAACTATTTTATGATTTCTAAGGCATATAGTATAATGCATGTGTGGAGGGTTGAGTGTCAGTCAGAACAGAACATAAATTCCTTTGACATAAACTTACAGTGTTTAATGAAAATCAGCTACAGATAGATGGAAACTTCTACTGAATCCTTTGTCAGCCCCTGGCAATTCTGAGAATAGTTGGCAACAATAAATATGGAGAAAAAGTGAAGATCTTTTTCTCAATTTTACACATCATTTACTGTTCCTGCACCGATTTCCTTTTAAAAATGGACACTTTCCAACATGACATGCAGTGGTTTGGAGGAAAAGTTAGTTTGTAAGTTGTTGGAGCTGTTCAAAGTGAGCAGCTTGGGAAGTACTGGGCCCATTAATCAATAGGTTATCATTTCAATACATGAAATATCATGTATTTTCACACATATTATTTATTACAGGGCATGCATGGAAACTGTCTGCTTCATAAAGATACTCAATAAATAGCCTTAATTTTATTCATTACATAGGGAAAGATTTTGCCAGGGAGACAGAGCTCGTGCCCAGCATGGCTCACTTTGTGCTATAACAGAGAACCAGTAGGGAAAAAAAGGTATCATATCTGGAAATGTCAGGTGGTTTTTAAGTCCATGAAGTGTTTTTGTGTGTCTGCTAAATCTTCCTGTAACAGGCACAGTCTTCAGACACTCCTACTGGTGTGGTAACCACCTGCTAGATCTGAGAGTGCTTGAGGTGTATTCCTAAATATAATTCCCTATATATAGTCTAGCTGACTGAATATTACTATGTGGGATGGAAAGCCAAAAGTCTGACTTTCATATGTCTACATGTCTGCAGAGCCACAAAATTCAATGTATATGAGAATATACTCATATATAATGAGGATATTGTGTTTAGCACACAGATTGCACAGTCTGAGGACTCAAAGGCAGCCTTTTACAAAGCAGCTGAGTACATCTCCTTGCTTCTAACACCAGACATTTGGAGTGTTCTAATACTGAAATCATCTCTGTTTTAAACTTTTTATTTCTTAGGGTCAAAATGTCAGGACAAAAAAAAAAAGGAAGGTCTTAATCTGGATGCATATTAATCACCTGCATTGTGTTTCTCACAGAACTACTTTGAAGCTTTTCTGAAAGGTTGATATTTGTATTTCAACTCAGTATATTTTTCTTCTTTTAAAAGTTCCAGTAATGCCAACATTTTCTGTGTATCACTATATACTTTATGAAATACTTTACAAAATTCTTGAGCAGCCTGGTTATTCTGAACTTGAGAAAAATCCTCTGCCATGTCTGTCTTTGTGGAGGGACATGTGGGATCAATAATTAATGAAAACAAAATAAAACTGCTACTGACAGGTGGGCTTTGAAAAGCAATCTTGGTGATAAATATAAACTTCAATAGATATCCCACCACTGATTCACAGAGTCTTTGTTAGCAGCAAAAAACATTTGCATGAAGCCCAAGAGGATTTTTTACACCTCAGCTTTGTCACGTTGGGAAATATATTTACACATGACTTATATTTGAAGATTTAGAAAGCTGAGAAAGGTGAAATATCCTGTTGGATTTAGTTTACTTTCTGTTTGTTGATTACATTTCCATTTCTGTAGTACATTGTTGAGCAGCAGAGAGAGGGAGGGGAGGGTAAAGGGTTTTTTATAGTTATTCATTTTTCACCATGTCCTCTTTTTAAAATGGTAATGCAGTTGTGATTTAGGCTTCTTAAAAATATTGTAGAAAAATCAAAGATTCTTAAGCCACTTCAGTGTTTGATGACCAGAGCATGTGAATATAAATAGAATTTAAATCACTACAAAGCACTTTGAATGTTTGGAGGACAGAACTGACTTTGGGTCTTTTCTCTGTTCAGATCATTCCTTTAGTAACCAACACACCTTCTGCTATGGAAATTTCTTACATCTTACCCATCCAGTTCTTTTACCACTCAACACTTTCCTAGATTTTTTCCACCCCCTGTTTTTTTTCTCTTTATGATTTTGCAAGTGAATTACTTTGGAAGCTGAAAATCATATTGGCTTTCTCCCCTCAAGAAGTTTAATTTATTGTTGTTGGGGTTTTTTATTAAAAATTTAAAGATCATATGAAAACTTGTTCCTATGAATGTTTCCAAAATATTGAATGAATTGATGACAGATTTTAATTCACATATTACATTTGGAAATCATATTTACAGCATAAGGCTCTTGGGTAGAAAATATTGCACAATGCCTATTTTGTTCCTCAGTGTGTGCTCATGATGCCTGTCAGTATCAAGAGTTTTGATTAATTTATATTCCTAGGAAAGGAACAGCATAACAGAATCATGGGTTTGCCTTTAATAGCAATTCCTACACTGAGACTTAAAGCTGCTGACTGAGTTTCAGAAAGCAGAATTCTCAGTGTGCAGTTCAACAGAGGACTCCAAGTGAAATCTGAAAGCCTGGCAATGTCTGTGACTGTACAAAAGCATTGGCTGAGCACTGGGAGTATGAGAGCACTGAGAGTGTGAGAGCACTGTCCTCTCTGCCTCTGGAAGGGCTGCACTGGCATCCCTGAGCTGCTCCGAGCACTGAGGTCAGGTGTGCATTTCACACGCAGAGTTTTATTGCTTTTCTTAGTCATGGTGCAGTGAAAAAGGTGCTTTATGGTGCCACAGACAATTAATTGAGGTACATTACCTAGAAACGAAAAAGGTCACAAGTGGAACATAATTGACACCTCATAACCCCTATTAATGATTACAGAAATGCAAATTAGTACTCTTCAGTTTCCAACAATAGCATAACTCTTCTCCAGCTTTGAATTATGTCGCCATTTGCTTACAATTTTTACTCTTGAAAATGTTTCATTTACCTTTTTTTAAAGGGAACTTCAGTCTACATTAAAAGTTATACACTATAAATTACACTATTCAGAGTTAGTCTATTAAGCTGCAATTATTTTTCTGTGTAATAGGCATAAAAAGACAGAAGTGATACAAATCACACATGTAATGCTCCAGTAACCTCCCTTCAAGGCTACATGTGCTAATACTTTTATGGGACTGCAGAAAAATGTTTGTCCTTATGAAGATTAACTTGAAAATCTAACAGAATTCCATGTACTAAAGAGTAAATGGTAGGTTTATTTAAAGCTGTTGTGATATTGTCATTGTGTACCAACGGAGTATTCCCAGCACAGTGGATGGGGAGGTGTTGACTCAGATATTGAGTTGCTCCATTCTTTGTGTCCAGTTGTGTGTGGCCACTTAGGAGGTTGGTGCATCAGAGGTCAGGTCCTACTGATTCCCCCCTAATAGTGCAGCTTATTGATACTTTCTGGTGCTAAAACCTGTATCATCACAGCATGACATCATGACATGACATCACTGAACTGTGAGGTTTCCTTTCCTTATAGGCTGTAACATTTTTAGAGCTGACCAAGACCAAAGAAACATTCAGTGGAGTGTGAAAATCCTTTAAAATAGAATTTTGTTTTAATATCTTGTAGTGCTTCGAACCGCAGCTGCTTTTCTGAAGTAAAGACTCTGTAAGAATGAGAATGGAGCAATTTGGTTTTACTTTTGAGCCTTGGGCCAGCTTTGTCTGATGTGCCTTTGTGTCTTTCACAAAAGTGCAGGTTTGGCTCCTTTTCTGCTGTGTTCCCAGTGGTGCCATTAGACTGCAGCAGCCCTAAATGTGCTCCCCAAGCACCTTTATCACGGGCCTGCTGGCACTGCAGACACAGTAAAACAAATGTAAAGACCAACGTGGCCTTTCTTGAACTTTCCCAATATTTCCCAAGAGCCTCTAAGGACCGATCATCCACATCCAGCTCTCCAGCCTGCCCTGCACCATCAGTAATTAAAGGATTGTAGACTCTCCAAATCATCCACAGAATTTTAAAAGACAAGCAGTTTTTTATATTGAAACACACTTAACTCTTTCTGAGCAGTGCTCTGCTGGTCCCACCCGTGGTAAGAACTCAGCAGGTCTTCAGCTGCTGGGAACTGAATGACCACCAGTGCTGAGGAAATCCCCACTGTGCCTCTAAAGATCATCTCAGCACTTTCTGACCTTTCCAAATTTTACCTTGTGGAAGCATTTTAGAACGAGGCCACTGATTTATTCGCTTTTCCCACATGACTGGGCTGTTGATTTATAAAGTCATTGGATGGAAGAATTTTTTTCTAAGGGTGTCTAAGCCACAGGGTTATGCTGGCAACAATTTATTGGTTTGAGCTTTAAAAATTGCATGTACATTTAACAGTTTAAAGCCATTTAAAGGAGAGTTTTAGCCTTCCTTGGTGGCTTGTCTATCTTACAGTGCTGGAGGCGAATGGTGCAGAGCCCTCACCTCGAGTGTTGGTAAATAGACCAGAACACCCCCGTGGCTCATTTCCCCTTTGATTCAGTGTGTTCGTTCCCCTCCTAACTTAGAGAACATGAAAATATCTCCTCTTGTCCCTTTCTTTTGTTGAAGTCCATAAAAAGTTCATGCTTGTACTGGGCAATGGGAGAGTGTGATGGTCATGGAGAAGACAACTAAGCAACTTCCCTAAAGTTGGAGTTTTTTGAAGGTCCTAAGTCTTGTGGCACTAATATTTATTGTTTTCTCTTTACAAAACAAAAGGCTGCTGAACTCCAGCGGCCATTCCAGCCCTGAACTTATATTAAAATAAATAAATTAATTCCATGCTTCTGTCATATCCTATTAGCAGGTAACTGAAGATTAATTTCATTTAGTAAATATTACAGAGAGTTGATCTGAATTTAATCAGTTATATCATTATTATCCAATTGCTGTCAGTCCAAATAAGTTTATATGCATTTTCTTGAAAATGTTATGCATTTAAGTATCATATTTAGCATATTGTGTTTTGATATTCGTGTTTAGAATTTGGAGTAAATGGCCATGTCTTCCATCTCCCAAAACAAATAGGATTCCACTGGAAAATTACCATGCGCAGACAGCACTTCCCTTTTGTAAGAGTTGTGTGCATCTATTTATTTCCAGTAATATAATTTTCAGTTAAATCTGTTCCTATTGAGACACATAACAAGCTTTTAAACTTCAAAAAACCCATAAAAGTAATGGATATGTAGTTAGGGATGTGGTGTATCTTTGTTTCTTTAATTTAAAATGCTGCTTCAGACCTCTTTAGAATTTTCTATCTGATCCAAACCTTGGTTTCTCCTGTGTTGAAATGCAGTTTTTCCTCTCTCTTGCTTTGTGCTCTCAGCCAAACAGCCTGCTCTTTGTGGTGATTTTTTTCAGGTCAAAATTAAATTAGTGATACTGGAATTCAATACCATATATAAAAATTGATTTGCTTTGTAAAAATGTCTTGGAGTCCCATTACAGATATACTGGCCAGACTGGGTGACTTTGAGCTATCACCTGTGGCAGACAGAAATGAAGGGTGTCTGTACTGAGAGGAAATGCAGCAGGTTCAAGTTGCACACTCAACTGTGAACAAAAGAGAGCAAACACAAGGACACAACAGACAAATAAAGTCTGTGTGAATTTCAGAGGCTGAGGTTTAAAATTTAAGAAAATTATATCACATTTTAGGCATTGTTGGGTTTTAAGGCCCTTTAATCCAGTGTTGCCAAATGAAATAAACCTCTTGGTATTTAATCACTGTGAAGTTTAACTCCATTGCTAAGTCTGCATGTTAGATAATTGAAATATGAATATAACTAAATTTTCATCTCTCAGATACACAAATAGAGAGTGAAACGCACTCCAAAAAACACGTTTTCTTTCTCAGCTGACAAAATTATTTAGCTGGCAGGAAGAAAACAGGACAGAAATCTGTAACCAATAGTCCCGTATACACTTAGGTCTTCATTCCTTCTGCTTTGCTTCATGGTCATCTTTACCTCTTGCAGTAAATCATCAAATAAGACTTTTATATTGTATTTTATTATATTTAAAAGATGAAATGAAGTTGGACAGGTTCCTCAGCCACTCTGCTTTACTTTTGGAGGGGTTTCTACCTACTCTGTGGTGTCTCTTTTGGTCCCTGACCTCCATTCTCCAATCTTTCTCAGTTTTCCAGAGCATTGTTAATGGAGTGTGTACAATATTGCTTGGGAAAAACGTGCCATAGTGAATTTTCTTTATTTTTGCAGTGTGTTTGATTCCATCTAGCAGCTGCAGGCCCCTTGTTTCACAAAAGAATCTGATTACTGAGTGTGATTAAAATGAATTTTTCTTTATATGGCACACTGTTTTTCCCAACTGAATCAGACCAGCACATGTTTTTCTGAGCATCATGTAATACTTGAGGGTGTAAAGACACAATCATCACCAGACTTTTTATTTACTATTGTTCAGTACAAACAGTGTAGAGTGAAAGAAACTAATGAGGTCTTTGATAATCAATTCTTATCAGAAATGCCTTGGGCAGAACGTGGTTTTTCAATTATCATCAGTTGTTCAGTAGCTGTACACAGGCTTTTTTTTTTACTCTGGAAGTGCTGATTTGATCTTTATTTTAAGAAAGATTAACTTACATTTGAATACTTGAAATTAAAACTGCTCCTGCTTGGACTGATCTGGTGACAAGTGGCATTATTGTCTCATGCATGATGTCACATGTGAGCACTGTCACATAACCACTGAGCTAAAGCTGGAGGAGGAACACACAAAGATAGGAAAGCCAGGCAATTACCACGTAGAGGTTTGGGGAATTTTAGGGCAGGATATCTGGTTTTAAGGTATTCTCTTATTTATTCTTTGAGAATAAAGGAGTGGGGAATGCATAGAATAGCCCCTAAGGAGAGGATGTTTCCAGATTTTGGAAGAAAGCTCCTGTTTGGGGATGGGAGGGAGCGAAGGAAGGGCAGCCACTGAGGCTGGTTATATAAACACCTGAGTCCAAATAGTCACTCAAGCTTTCCAAAGGGACCACTGGGACACTGAGCACTTTGCTCATGAAGAGGTTTGCTTTGGGGCTTTCTTCTGTTGTAATTTTTGAGGCAAGGCCTTTGATGGGGGATAGGTGTCCTGAAAAAGCAAAAGCAAACTTTGCCATATGATACTGATGGTTCATAACAGATTATTAATATATTTGTGGTGTTTTAGCTTCTCTAGATAGAGTAGAGGCAAAGATCTCTGAGCTCAGACTTACCTTGAGGTGATGGAAATCAGTCAGGAATAGATTTATCCCATTGATTAAGGTATGGCAGAGGAAAGGGTTGGTTTCGAGTGGTGTAATACTTCATTTTCCTCAGCATTTTTTAAATTATTATATTTATTTAGAGCTGTCTTCTAAACTGTACAAAGCTGTAAACTGGTCTCTGTTTTCTGTGAGAAATAATTCTTAAACTGTAACTTTTAATGTGGTGCTTCAGAACCTCTTTCTGAATTCTGGAAGCAGTATCATTGAATTGTGCATCAACTGTAGGGGACAGGGAGAAATATATATGAAAGCAAGTTGCATCTCAGTGTTTTAGAAAGAGGTGAGATGGGACTGCTGTATCCTGGAAAAGTTGCATCCAATATTTGGGAGCAGTCCCTGCTACAGAGGAAAGGTGATGCCCTGCTTTTTACCCTGTAGAAAGAACTCTTAGGAATCTATGAAGTTTCCTTGTCTTTCATGCAAAGCACACTGTATTCACATCTGGTTCCTTTTTAGGGCTATCCTAGTGGGCAAACAGAAGAAAAAATATTTTATATTTATAACCTTAACACCCATGGGTGTGTCTTGTTCCTTTTCTAAAGTTTAGAGGTCACACCCCACATCAGGGATTGCAGTTTAAATAGATTTGGGTGGTCAGAGGAGGGTGTTGTGGCTAATTGATGGGGCTAATGAGCAGGGTGGAAAATCCAGGCTTCTCATCCATCTGCCCTGTATGTGGCTTTTCACCCTGAGCCTTTTGCAGCCAAAGAAATGGGTTTCACGGTTTGCACTCAGCAAAATTAAAAACAAGCAGCGTTTGGTTTCAATGTGCCAACCCCCAGGACAGGCACAGGGGCAGCGATCCCAGCTGTGGCTTTGGGAATATTTGCACCAGGGGCTTTGCTGTAACTGAGTAACTGATCTCAAAATTGCCCTCGAGGTCGGCAGTGTCTGTGTTTGTGTACGTGGGGAATATTTACCTAAGGCACTTTCACTAACAAATGCAGTAGGCTCTTGTGAGTAATAAAGAGTTGATTTATATTTCAAGGGTAAATATTACTCCAAGGTAGAGCGGTTCCCTTAGAAAGAGGCAGGATTCTCTATAAATTGTCACACAGCACCATCTTCTGAGCAGACCCTGAATCTGCTCAGCCTGATCTCATGCAATATGAGCAAACCTCAGTGCTCAATTCCTGGCTTTTCAAGCTCTGGAGGATGAGAAAACTTGTATCCAATTTGCTGAGGAAGAGAACTCAGATTATTAAGGGGTCCGTCTGTGTTTAAGAGGTTCGTGTCTGCCCTGACTGAAAAATTCATGGGCAAACATCAATTAATTGAGGGATTTCACAGTGAGAAATCCCATGTAGAGCATGTGTGACCCTCTCAATAAAATGATCTCACGTTACACATTAAAGAACAGATTAAAGAAATGCTGCCCAAGCTCCAATAGTATTGAATATGGGCCATTCAGCCCTTGGTCTGTGCAATTCTAAGACATGTAGCACTGACCAGTTGAGACTATTTTAGCAAAACTGGTTTATGCAAGAAATTAAACATTATACTCTCTTTTTACCATCTTATTTTTCTTGCTGTTTTCTGTGTTAATTTTAATATTACAAAATGTTTTCTGGGCTTTATATTATTAAGCACTGCCTTACAGGGATATTGCAACATTTTTGTAATAATCTATCTTGAGTAGAAAGATACTTGGGATGTTTTTAAGGTTGGAAATGATGTGGCCAAAGCATTTTTATAAATGCATACAAATGGAAGGGGCTAGAAAGAAAAAAAAGAAGAAAAACATACAAAGAAATTATCTTAGGCATCCACATAGATGTAAAACGTGAAAAAAAATATATTCATACAAAACTGTAAAGTTCAAAAGAAAGGTGCATTTCCATAAGAAAAGAGAAAACCTAGCAGCATCAGGGAAATTATTTCCTTTTTGTGACATCTGTAAATAGTTCTAGTACTGCTTTCCTGCCTTGTAGCTGTGCTAGGATAAGGAATGCTCCACTACTGCAGTTCCATTGCTGAGTGTCTGGCTGATAAAGGGATTTCTGTGGGCTAGCTGGTTCTTACGCTCTTGCCCTAAATATCTCTTACTGGTAGATAAAGACACGGTAGTGCTTAAGCTGCATCTTTATTCTTTCCCCAGAACTGATTCCATGGGTGAGTGGTGTCCCTGCTCCCCAGCACGGTGTTACAGGAAGTGTCATTGCTGGTGCAGCTCGTGGAGGGATCGCCCAGACCAAAGAGGGAAAAGGTGGTTTAAGGGACAAAGCTTAGAAAACAAGAAAACATAATAATTTGGGCAAAGGAGAAACAGCCCCAATAATGACATTATTCAATGACATTATTCCTGCGAGAGTCCTGGTAGGAAACCCCGAGCTGCACAAGGTGGGGATGAGAGGGGGTGGCTCCCTGTGGGAAGGGCTTCCTCCTGCCCTGGCAAAGCAGCCAGATGTGCCTGCAGCTGTCAGGGAGCCCGAGCAAAGGTGCTGCACAACTCCTGCACCTCCTCATGTGGGGGGAAACAGGAAATGGGAGGGCAGGACACCCACCAGAGAATATCTCCAGCACTTCCTCTCACCTCCTGATGTCTAAACATCTTCAAATTCTCTCCATTTTGCTTGTCTTCCATCTTCCTGTTAGGTGTCCAGTTTCCTTTTGTGGATTGCTAGTTTCCTTTACATGATTTTTCACTGCTGTACAAATAATGGGGGTGGGGGGAAACCAACCTAAAACACACTTTATTACTAAAAACACCAAGGAACTGCTTTCGCTGGAAAATTCTGTCGTGCCATGTTATTAAGTATCTGCTTAAATTTTATTCTTACGTTTTCTAGCACTTAATATTTTAACCTAATGATAGTTCTTGCCATAATTTCATCCTTAAATAGATGACTTTGGAAATTAGTTCATGTTTTGAGTGTGAAATATTCCTCTTATTCTTTACAAGTTGAAGTGAAGTTTAATATCAACAGCTCCAAACAGCCTGTGCACAATCTGATTCCCAGCTGGCCTCTCCGGGTCTGTTCTCGTGTGCCTCTTGCACATATCTTGACATTGGTTGCATGTTGTATAATTTGTGTTTTAGAGTTTTAAAAACAGGCATTTGATATCAGGGCTTTCCAAACAAGAGGAGGTTGTGCTGGTTACTGGCAGCAGGGATGTGCTTGTATAGGAGAACAGGAGAAAAGCAGTATTTAGAGCCTTGTCCCTCTATCCAAACAAATCCTTATTTATGGAAAATAAATGCTGTTGCATGCCAAAGCAAGATGGCAGTGAATAGGGAAAAGTGTTAGAGTTTTTATTTATAATGTTAAAAGTTAGTGTTTCTGCAAAAAGATGCTCTTGGCAGATGATCAGACAGGTCCCCTGCAGGATGGGGACAGAGAGAAATGTAACATCCACCCCTCATTCCCAAAGTTCTTCTGGTGGGAATTCTGGAAATTAAAATACCTTCCTCCTCTGGTGGGAATTCTGGAGCCCACGAGCTGTTCAGGGTTTGTTCCCCCTTTGCTTGGCTCTTGTTGGTTGGCTTGGTTGGGTTTTCTCTGGACCTTTTAATCTTTTAGAGTTAAATAAAAAAAATTAGATTGATCCTTCTGTGTTTTCTAGTTCTGAAAGGATGTAAAATAAACCCCACAAAGTTGTTAAACTGTAGTCTGAAGTTTCTTAGCAGAGAAAGTAAATTTTATTTGAATGTAGCATGCTATATATAAACATAATTGATTTTTAAAGTTAAAAATGTTTTTCTTTTTTATAAATATGCTTATGACATCTTCTCTTTAGAGGCATTCAATAGGCTTAATACTATAAATTTTTTAAAATAGCATATTGCTGAATTCTGAAAACACAGTATTCTATCAGGAAAGTTACTCTACACATTCAAAGAGTTTTCACCTCTGTCCTGAATTTTCTGGTACTGACAAAACAACAACAGAACAAACACTAAAGTGGTTACTGACCAAATATTGTGCTTTACAGCATAGAATATCTTACATACATTCTTTTTCTAAAATACACTTTCAGCATTTGAAATTATAATTAAAAAAATGAAATTATTGTGAAACAAATCAAAACCTTCCATAGAAATTGGCACACAAAAGAAAATATCATGCATGTGGAATATTATGTGCTGTTTTCCTGTTTATTCTTGATTCTTAGCATTCCCCTAATTGCAGATAAAACATAAACAGTGTTACACAGTGGATGTGGTTTCTTCCTTACCATACTTCTACTGTACATGAGAGAAAGCTGGTAATCTTCAGCTGAGGTCAAAGACTGTCATATCAATATGATATAAAAATTTCATTTTGTAAGTTATATTCAAGGAATGTAATTATATGATTGTTTTAAAGTTTAATGCATGGTTATTATCCCAAGAATAGTCAAATGAGCTGAGCGCACACTGGCAGATGGTTAGTGGGCAAAGAGAAATCCAGGAATAACCTGACACCCAGAGCAGCACTAAAATATCACATATCTGTGCACTGGGAGAATGGTTATATTGGCCTTGTGTTTTCACAAAAAAGATTTCTCTCTCTTGGCACATATTTCATAATATAAAGGTACCTTAGCCCTACTATTTCTTAACTTGCATTATTTAATTGAATATACTGCCAAAAATGGATATTCTGTCACAATACTATCAATGTTGGATGTTAAATAATAACCAATTCTCCACTTCTGTTTTGATTTTCAAGTTAATTTAGTAATTTTATTTCTGAATATAGAAATTAAGTTGCTTCTGCAGAGAATATCCTGTTGCCAGTGATATTTATAAGCAAATATTTCCTCCCATGCACTTCTCTGCTGAAGGTGTTTCTTAGTCATTTTCGTTTACTTAAAATATAAAAGCTCTTTTTATAAACATGTGCATTCCTGCCAACATAGAAAGGAAAAAGGTTTAATGAAATCTTATACACCTCACTTTACTACTGCATTTTATAAATAACAGATACACTTTTGTAACAAACCTGGACCATTTAAACATATTACTGTGTTTTATGGTTTAGGCATAATAAAATAATTCATTTATGCAGAATTGTCCAATTTTTGTAGTGCAGGAAGACACTTGTGTGCTCTACTACTGTGATGGCTCAGAGATAAGTGTTGTCTACAACAGAGGTGTGTGTAGTCTGTACTTCTTTCTGGAAATGTTTCTTCTGAAACTCCACTCAGTTTAGTTTCATGATATTTCTAGTCCTCAGGGCAACTTCACCACAACAACACAAGCTCCAGCCCTTCCAATGTTGACAGGAACTTCCTGAAAAGTACAAACAAAAAAGGAGGAAACCATTTTAGTATTCTGTCCTATGGTTAGGATTAGAAGAAATTGATTTCAGGTTAATAGAAAAATAATGTGTTTACTCATACTGATGTACTGCTAAAAAATCAGATGTACCGAGGGCTCTAATAAACATAGTTTGAGCTTTTTGGCAAAATTCAGCAGGCTCTGAGAGTTACAGAGTGCAGGGTGGTGGTGTTGCTCTTCACACCTGTAGAAGACCTTCATGTCCTGTGTTCCAAAACCAAGGTCTGTGTGGCTACAAAGGGACATTGACAGTTTTAGGTATTTCCTCGTGGTCTCAATAGTGATACTCACAAATCTGAAAGTGCCTCCAGAAGAGACCATTGCTGGCAAACACACACCAGCTCTGGCAATGGCAAATTTAAGCCCTTAGAGCCCAAAATGATTTGTGCAACGTGCTCCACTCACCCGTGCACTGCATCCCCCCTTTAGTCTGAAAAGTTTTATCCAGTTATTTCCCAATGATATTTCAGTCAGGCCCAACTGCAGCATTACTGCAGCCTCATGTGTCATTTTTCCCAAAACCAGCAGTAACTTTGCAACGCAGTTCTGTCCTTCATTTGGGCCCAACTATTCCTTGCTGCAGGAAGAACTCCTCTTATTTCCTCGGTGGTTCTTCCCCTCACCTCTGTCCACTCGTTGTTTTGAGCATCATAGGACTCCACAGTGTCCAGGTAGGTGTGGCCATCGTAGCCCCCCACAGCATACAACCTGTCCCCAAGGGGGCAAATCCCAACTGCATCCCGAGGGACACTCAGAGGGGCCACTGTCGTCCAAGCATCCGTCTTAGGGTCATACCTAGGAGGATTTAGAAAAGTACATTGTAAAAGCGCATTTCAAATTGAAATTACTGGTATTGGTTTATTTTCTTCTGCATTCCAGTTCACGAACGGGATTAGTTCTGTGATTCAGTATTTAATTTAGCCACTAGAGGGGTCTTCAAGCACAGGTTTTCACTTTCTGCTCACAGTCTCTCCATTTCGCTAACATTAAGCAATCAATACATTTCAAACACAGATGGGACCTGAAGGAATGGTAACAAGGTCACCACTTGAATCAGCAAAGTTAATGTCAATGTATTCTTTTTGCTTCCTCCATAAAGCTTTTGGCTTTCTCTTTCTTGTCAGAACTAATGTTTTCAGAAAATCTCATTGTAAAAGAAGTTAAGTATCTCTTGTGGCGCCAAGCTTGTCACACAAAATGCATGGCAGTATCTTACATCCATGTGGATTTTATTTCTTATCTACTCAGCCAACTTCCAATATCAACTGAAGAGAATTCCAGGGTAGTTCCTGCCTTACACCATCTAACTGAGAACAGAATCCATTGTTATTCACACCAGGGGGGTGGAAACTCTCAGTTTTCCTTTTTTTGTCCCCAAATGACACAGGAGCATCAATGCACAGCCCATTGCAGAGCCAGAGTTGTTCGCACTCATCTTGTCCCCTTCTCACCCAGGGCTCAGTTCTCTTGTTCCCCCTACACTGTGCCTTGTGCCACCACAGTGGCAAAGCATCCTTTAACCACAATACTTCTACTTCTAAAAAGAAATGTCTGGAATTTCTGTTTTCTTAAGAACTCTTCTCATCAGCCTCCTCATCAGAAAATACCTATGCAGTGGGTACTTCCTGTTTCAACATATGATATTTATTATATTTTAAAATGTATAGTCAATATCAGCCAAATTATTGGAGGAAGACACAACTGAAAAGTATTTGATTCCTACAATACATGGCACAAGTAGCCTAAACTGGGTTTCGGTTGGGTTTGGCACTTTTTATTGAGAAATAAAAAGTTCCCATGTTGAATTTATCTTACTCCTTAAGTTGCCTTTACCTGGCCCTTGGTGAGCTGAAGCAGAAGGGGGAGTTGAGGCAAATTTGCTTCTGAGGTTTAATTCTTTTGCTCTCACAAGAGTATTGGAGGTCAGTTATTCTGCTCCAAATATTGTTTTTAAAAAGCAGGATATGTTTTGCACACATAACCTTCCAACTACGAGACTTTATTCTATATTTCCTTCCTTCCTTACCTTTCCACACAGTCAGAGAGTCGGGAGCAGTGGTTGGAAGCAGGGGCATCATGACCTCCCACGGCGTACAAGAACCCATTGTAGGTGGCAACACCGACCCCACCTCTCCTCTTGGACATGGGGGCACACAGACTCCACTTGTTTGTGTGAGGATCAAAGCATTCCATGGATTTCAGGCAGGAGCTCCCATCTCGGCCTCCAACAGCATACAGTCTGGGATAACACACAAGCAGGCCAACTTTAGTTTCCAGTCTCTTATTTTAATAGGAATTTGATTAACTTCATTCAGACCACTTTAAAATTGTCATTATCCCCATTATTTGCTCTCCAACACTACACTCTGGAACTTTTCTCTGCACAAAGGCTTTTCCATGCTATATGAAGCAATCTATATTCTCCACTTGGAGTGTAAATGTTCAAGCAGTCACATATGAAAATTAAGCTTAAAAATGCATGCCAGTTTCTTTAAAAGTGAGCAAGAGAAGGAATTGAATTGAAAGATGCTTGAAATAAATGGATAGTATTCCTTGGGACAGGCTTATGGGATATTTGACATCTTAGCGTCACACTAAGCATTTTTCCTGTGCTGTTAATGTATAAAAGAACTTTAACACTATAAATAGATATCAGAAATATATTAAATATGTTTTCCCCAAAGTTTGTATTTAAGAAAATCTGCTGGACTGGAAGTACCATCCAGGTACCATCTTATTGTTCAGCCCAGAGGCACTTGGGGAACAACTGGACATTTAAACATCAGCTGTTGGGACAACGTGTAAGAATAAATTGTGGAAATCCCCATTAAGAAACACAAGGGGATTGTGGCTGTTTGTCAGTGAATCTTCCAAAGCCTTAATTTCTTTCTGGTTTCAAGTTCTCTTGGGTGCTGCTGGACTCTGAAAGGATGTAACAGCAGGTGGATTCAGATGGGCTGGTTTTTCTGCTCCCTTTCAAACCCTGGGTATTATTTGCTGCCATGAAAACTGCAACTACTTAGAGGTCTGGGGAACAGTGGACTTGCCCAGAGTAAGTCACCTAAACCACATCAGTTGAATTTTCTTTCAGAAGTGCCTGTTTTATTCCAGTGACTGACAAAGCTTTTAGACTGCTCTGATGTGTATTTTAGCTAGAAAATGCTCAACCACTGTTAAAAGGATACAGAATTCCTAGCTCTCTCTCCTAACGTTTGTTCAGTTGGTAAAATTGAGTTTGTGCACTTTGTTGCCTGATCCACACAAAACTTGAGGCTTTGATTTGTTTTCATGCCATTAGATACTGTCTACTTGTTTACACAGCTTTCACAGGGAGAGGAAGTGGCTGTATATACAAAGAGATTGGTTGAGTTTCTTTGTTTTCTGTAAAGTGTCTATAAATATGGTAGCATTTCCCGTTCTCTAAGGAAAAGACCAAATATAACATTATTGACTGATGTTTTCAATGGACCATTTATTGATCCAAAAGTGTTGCTCTACAGAAATGTAATGCCTTTTCTGGTGGGGTTGAATAGAAAAAAAAACATGGCACAAGTTAGGGCAACAGGAAAAGGAGAAGCATTCTGCCCAGTTAGACCACTGAGGGATGGACATTTGATCTCCTGGTATGCCAGAAATTACATCACTAGACTAACAGACGTGATTTAAGCCAGGCTGGAGACAGCTTGTATCAGCAGAGATCGAGAACAGAGTCAGGCCTGGGCTGGATTTCCTCTTCAACAAAGTGGTTTCCTGAATGTTGCTGTGGAAGGGACCAACAGGAGTTTCTGGTGGAGTTTCTGCTGAGAACGTTTCCTCTGGGGTACAGCACGGACTTGGAGAGGCAGTTCTGCCCCTCTTGGACTTGGGAGTTAAAGATTTCAGTCATGCCATGTTTGAATGCAGAACCCTGACTTGTGTGTGAAGGAGCTTGGCATTTACAAATATCCCTTTGCTCACATCTCTGTCTGCTCTTTACCCTTCCCTTTCTCTGGAATTTACAGTGATCAGGGAAGTCAGTGACAAATGTTCGTGGTAAATGCAATTGTCTGCCTGTAACTGTGGTGTAGCCAGCTCCTACACGCTGTCCTTGCTAAGAGCTTCCCACAGATGTAAATAAAAAGGAAGGCTGGCTCGAGCCAGGGGTCTTTCACAAGGCTTTTGTATTTGAGCACCAGACTGTGTTGCTAAAGACGGAAAAGAGAATTTTGATAGGCACTGATTTGTGAGTTGTTCTTCCTTATGCTGACATACAATTAGGGGTTTACAACAAGGTGTAACACCCTTCAGTACAGGTTACAGACTAGATTCACGCAGGTGTCTGTTCCCATGTAAAAGAAATGCTTGAGTGGCTTTAGCACCTTAGGGGAATGTTTAAATACATTTACACATGGTTTCAGTGTATTTAAGCAATAGATGGAGTAGGATAAGACTTATAGAGGGCTGTTTAATCCGTATCCAATTAATAAACTTGTCTTCTTTCCATTAAACACACCACCTACCTTTAGTATTTTAAAAATTGACTGTGAATTTCTATGACAGAAGAATGACTTCATTTCTGTATGCTCTTTCAAGCACTTCCTTAGAAATACTGATTTTAAAGAGTAAACATAAACTTGGAGTGTTTTTTAGAGCAGCTGATTCTCTATCCCCCTAAGTTACATTCTAGGTAAAGCTCTGATATGCATGTAATAACATTTTCAGAGAGCTGTAACTTAAAAAGTCTGAAATATGTTTAAAACGTGACTGCTGGTTTGAAATCAATTTACCACACAGCAGAAGGAAAGCTTCCCTTTCTTACTTCTGTGCATTGTATTTTCTCTTTGTTTCCTTGAGGTCATTAATTACTCTAAGATTGAAAAGAAAGACTTAGTAGCCTGTACTTCCAAGGAAGGAAGCAGGAGAAAATGCAAAGAGAGGTTTTCCTGTTGACACACTTGCTGTTCAGCGCCGCCACCCCGACGGTGCTCCTGGGGGTCGACATGCTGGCCACGTAATTCCACTGCCGTGCCTGCGGGTCCCACCGCTCCACAGTGTTGAGGTAACTCCATCCGTCGTGGCCACCAACAGCATACATTGGTCCTTCAAGCATTGCTACTCCTTGGAAGGTAGAATTAGGGACAAGTTATCTCACAATTCCACTGACCAATAGTGTATTCCCTGCATCCTTTAATTCCCTGGGTTCAGATAAGCAGTTGGAGCTGGTGTTACGCTATCTAAAAGCTGCCTTTTTCATTTGGCAGAATAAACAAAGATAAAATACTTCCTATAGAGTGTTTTCTAAATAACCATTATCTTTTGCCAAAAGATTAGAGGAAAGCTGCTTTACTTCTGATGTTCTCTTGGACTTTTATCTCTTTCACTTCTGTTGACCTTGTTCTGAAACAAATTTAAGACCCCAAATGAGAAACGATGCTATTCATTTGGAGAAAGGCAAAATTTGAGTCAGGCAGTGAAAACTATGCCCAGACCAATGACCTGTCCTAATTCTGAGCCTGCTGAAGCTCTGTAGTGCTGCCAGCACAAAGCCTGAGTGGGTGGCTGGCTGGCTGTCCTTCCCAGCTGTAGGACCATAACATTTTAATGCCTTTAAGGAGAGAACACTTTTGGCTAAGAGCTGGTCTGTATCTGCTGTCCTTGAGGCCCAGGAGAGTGGACTTGGCTGTATCTGTGTGGACATACCCTGTGCCATTGTGCTTCTCCAGAGAGAAGGGCTTCAGTGCCTCCTCTTGGGTAGCTGCTGCTGCCCTGCTGTTTGCTCCCTTTGTCAGGTAAGGCAAAATGCTTGAATCTGGCTGCTTAAAAGTTTTCTAAATCTGTCTTTGAGGCCTAAATATATATGGCCTGATTTTTTCAAAAGCTCCCACTCTCCACAGAATCCCACTGAAGTTAATAGGGGCTGGGAGCGTAAGGGAGCTTTGCAAAGCAGGCTGATGCACAGAGAGAAGCCAAACTTTGGGCACTCAGATTTCCTGCTGTGACCTACTTGTGGAGTAGAACTATGGCCCTGCAGTTGGCAATTGTAAAGACTTCAATGAAAATTCTTTAGTCTGTTTTGTCTTCTTTCCCTTTGCTGTCTACTAGTACTTGGTTTTATAAATTTTGTGGACTAGCTGGTAAGAACCCAACAGGACTCTTTCTCCACCAAGCAGTGGGAAAGGTGGTATGGGCCACAAGGGTTTACCAAATAATTCTAGATCAGTCTTTCTCTATTATTCATAAAAATAGAAATATTCCATGTCATTTGAACTTCCCAGTGATCTCAAGCAATACCTGTTTCTGTACACTGAAGAATAGCCAGCTTTTCCATAAGAACTGTGATATATAAATCCTTCAGAAATTGTTATATTCCCTCCATTAGTCTCCTCAACTGTAAACTTGGTCTTATGTTTTATAGTTCCAGAAATAAATTCTAGATTTCCTATTCATATTATTCCTTCACTGTGAATAACATTAAGGATTATTGTGCAGTAAAGACCCATAGATACTAAGCCATGGCAGAGCTGTGTAAAACTTCTTGTAATTACAACATTAAAACTGCTGGAGTTGTACTCATTTCCATCCTGCAATGATTTCTTCAGTGTGGGTAATGCCCTGATCTGAATTACAGAGGTGCTTCTTACCTATGGGCTTACCTCAAGTCATAATCAAAAAATAATTAAAATCAGGGTGGTACTATATTGTAAATGTATCTCTTGACCATTAAATCATGTGAAGAGTCAATTATTTTCACTACTCCTTGTCTTTTGGAGTTTCCTACAAGCAAAATCAACCCTGGAAGACGAGTGCCAGTTAGGTGTCACAAAATTATGACAGCAGGCAGCTCTGTCTTTGACAAATGTCTTCTACAAATATTAAACACTTTAATAAGTTATTTCAGCAATGTTTGTGCCAACCCCTATTCCTTTGTAAGGGCTGTGAGGTATCTGCACAGAGCCCCTCTTACCTAGGCCGTGTCTGTGCGTGGACATGGGAGGCATTATAGTCCAGGCTTTGGTGACAGGGTTGAAACATTCCACGATGTTGGAAGTTTTGAGCCCGTCCCTTCCTCCCACGATGTAGAGCTTGTTGTCAATCACTGCCACTCCAAACTGCAGCCGCCGGCCGTTCATGGTGCCAATTTGTATCCAGCTGTTTGTCCTCAGGTCGTATTTCTCAATTGTAGTGGTACCTGTTAAAAACGTGAGTATTATGGGATAGCCACGAAGGGAGATGTTCCCAGCAGTCAGTGGTCACTGCAATGCCAAACACGATTCAATTCCAAAATATCGAAATTCTGCATGTGGACTTTTGCTGTCAGTCCCTGAGAACTTCATTTCCCATGTGAACGTCATGAGGAAGCTGCTTTAATTGCATGCATATTTGATTGGCAAATCTGTGAGCGCGTGCTGGGGGCAAGAAGATGGAGAATTAAATTATGGCGATTTTTGTAGCACTGAGCATTTCAGAGGTAAGTTAAATCTGGTTTTCATTTAAATACAATGAGGATAGGGATTTTGTGATTTGGTTTGGGGTATTTTTATATTTCTTATGAACATGGTGCCTCACAACAAATCTACTCTTTAACCCTGTTTGTATCTAAACCATTATGATATTAGGATTAGATATTAGGAAATTAGATACTCTTCACTGTGAGGGTGGTGAGACACTGGAGCAGGTGATACAGGGAAGCTGCGCATTCCCCATCCCTGAGGGTGTCCAAGGCCAGGTTGGATGGGGCCCTGGTCTAGTGGAAGGTGTCCCTACCCATGGCAGGGTTTGGAACTGGATCATCTTCAAGGTCCCTTTAAACCCAAACTGTTCTGTGATCTCCAAAGCAGAAAACCGTGTCTGTGTCTGTCTGAGGGACTGGACATGCACCTTCAGGAACGGTTTGGATCTTTCCCCTTTTGTGATGGAGCCAGGCAGCAGGCTGAGCTGTGTGTGAGCACACATCTGGCTCCCTCAGGTGTCCTCCCTGAGGTTCCCCTTGGCAGCAGCCCTGCAATAGCTCCTTTCTGCTGCAATGTATAAGCCGTATTTTCCATTTTTTCAGGTCACTGAACTTCTAGTAACATTTGTCCTGAAACTCTTCACAAGGCACCAGCTCCCTGCCATTCAGAACTGACACTTTTCCACACTCTGGCTCCCATCATCACTCAGCAGCTCCAATGGCTCCTCTGAGAGCTCATACAGCCCAGTGGGGAGATGGCTGAGTGAGATCCAAGGCAATTACCAGTTGCACATCCAGTGTGCCCTGGAGCTCAAATTCAGCTCAAGCAAGGGCAACCAGCTGAGGAAAATAGAGCTGATTTCCTGTTCCTTGAGTGAGATTTGAGACTAGAGAAGTATATTGAAGATAACAACAGGCAGTTAGTGGCTAAGAAACTATTTACAACAGAAACCAACCATGCAATAAAGCTGAAATGAAAGGCAGTGTTTGGTTTAGAGATTTGCAAGAGATCACCTGCTGTACTGCAGAAATATGTGACATCTCATGACATCTTTTCTCTTTTCTACATGCTTTTCCACATGCATACACTGGAAAAGAAACTACCAGTTCCATCTGCAATCAAAGAAAGAAGTTCTACTTCTTCCCCTTTCCTGTCATCTTTTATTCTGAGCAGCTGGATCTCTTTGGCTGTTCTTTCCATCTTGTTAGTCTGTTTGCTCCTCTTCGCTTTGATGCCTTCTCATTTATTCTATGCTAATGTGTGAGTGCCCCAAAGTTCCCCACTTCAAAGGAAAAGTCTCACACACTAACTGAAAAACAGGAGAAAGGCAGTAAGGTAGAAGTGTGTGCACACATACCCTGTGGGCTCTAATTTTTACAGAGGCTGGAAGATTGGAAAGTTTCGAAACTTAATGTGGTTCAGGCACACGCACATTTTTCAAACTTCCAGCCCAAAAGTAGCTCTTTGATCTTCTTTTGATCATTTGAATTTGAGATTTGACTTCACATACCACCTGAGATAAGCACAAAGCCTGGCATTGCCTGAGACACCAAGCCTGGTGCCTGCCTTTATCACAGACAGCGTGTTATTGCCAGAGGTGGAAGTTACTCCTCCTCAGAGCTGTTCTTCCAGTGCATCCCGGGCTCTTGAGATGCTGTTTCCTTTATCTTACAATGCAGGACAGGCTCAAAGTGTGAGTCAGAGCTGTGGAGGACAGCAGGGAGGAGAGGAAGAGCTGTTCTCTTTACCCATCAAAAGGCAAAAGTTCAAACAATTGGCTTTCTTCCAAGGCAAGAAGTAAAAGAGGCACCAACAGGAAGTGCAGATGTTGACTGAAATAGCCCTTTCTTCGCTAAGAAAAGCCTATTCAAAAATATTATTCTTCTTTTAGTAGAAGTTAGCTTTGAGATTACCTTGAATGGTTTTATTGGTTGTTTTATTCACAAATACTCAGTATCGCTAATGAATCTGACACTAATTGCTACAGTTAACTTCATGTTGCTAAATTGTCCTAGGAATTAGTGTTTTTATGTTGTGATGGTTATGAATGTGTATTTCACACTTTATTTGATTGCCCAGAGATAGTGAGGCAGCTCTGCAAGATCTCATAGGGGGAAAACCAGTTGTCAGCAGCTTTTTGCAAACCATGAAATGGATTAACTTCTTCATGATTCTATTAAAATTGAACTCACACAGCTAAAAGTAATATTGTTCAGCAAGTTGCAAGACTTTAAACTAATTACAGTTGTCTAGCTCCAAGCTGTGGGTTTGAAGTTAAGGTTCCTGTAGAAAATGATTTAATATTCTGCCTTCTAAAGAGAACAGTGTAATGTGTAAAGCTGTAACCTGATTGCAGTTGTGAAAATCAAATCATAAAAACTGGAATACATTTATAATATTTAACTTTCCACTACAAACCTGAAAAAACCCCTGTGTATGAAGTCCTGAAAAAAGCTCTAAATGTTGCACTCATGAAAAATACAAGTCTTTTCATCTTAAATTTTATAATAAGGATTGATAAGTATTAGCTAAGAGTTCTCTGTAGTTTAGTAATGCCTTTTGGTTTTATTTTTCTTCTTCCAGCTTTTCCAGCCTTCTAACGTTGTCAGAAAATAGACCACAGGGTTTAACATCACACTAATCCTGAAATATTAAATTTTTCTTCTGATTCATAAAGTCAACTATATGTCCAAATTCTTATAAAACTGTATTTCAAAATCATCATCTGAATCAGACTTCTTTGGTGTGCACTTCAAGATACGTATATCATTTCCAAACAGGATTCTTGCAAGGAGAAAGAACTTCTAGCACTGTTTTGTGTTTTGCTTTTTCCTTTTTCTCATCCCTAAATTACTGTTTTCCTGAGAGAACTATTTCAATAATGGTCCTACATTCTCTGAGCACAATGAAGTGGACTCCTGAACTCACCTTTTGTGGCATCCATACCTCCCACAGCATAGAGTGCACCCACTGTAGATTTCCGAGGCTTGGTGCGAGGGCTCTGCATCATGGACCGTCTCTCTGGAAGAAGGTGGTACTTCATGGCCTCCATGAGGAGTTTCTGACACTCCAGGTCGTCTGCAAACATCGGGCTATTTTCTAGGTCAGCCAGTAACTGAGGGATGAAAAGTGAGGATTTTGATATGTATCTAAATCATTAAAATTGCACGTGCTAGAGTAATTAAAGTATTAGTTGCTTGAAAGACTCATTTTAAGTTCACCACTTGAGCTTTCCTGGAAACTCTGCTTTAACGCAAGCACAACTATATAAAATTGGGGGGAGGAAAGTCTTTGGGTATGAAGCCATTGTTTATTTTTTTCCAACTTCTTTCTTTTATCTTTTGAAAAGAGTTAAAATTGCAAATGTAGTACTGCACCCTCTGAATGCAAAACTCCTTTTGATGTGAGTAGGCAAATCTAACACAGAGCACTGGACATCTCTGTGAATATTAGGAGATACATTAAGTGTGTGTATTGCTTTTATACTTTATCCAAAGTAGAATCCTTGCAGCTTCAGTCCAACCATTTCTTCTTTCTCCAGTCATGGAGATTCCTAAAGTAGCTGCAGTGACCTGACTGACAGTCCTGATATTCCTGTAGGTGTTTCTGATGAGATATAAAAACTTTTCTATGATACAGATACTTCAGCATCACCTTTATAACACAATATCTCTGTCTCTGGAACTTCATTGATGAAATGTCTCTTTCAGTGTTAAGGAAAAAGTAATGTCAGTGATCAGAACAGTCAGAAATAATTTAGGTCCCTTTGCATTGGCACTTTTCATGGCAGTAAAAAAATGAACACTGGGTCTTATCTGTCCTTCAGTTTGGTAAATCTAAATAGTAAGCTTTGCATGTTCCTGAGTCGCTGTGTTACAAGAGGGAAACTATTACCATTGGTACCCAACCAAATAAAACTGTGCTTTTGGAATACACTGACCTTTTTTAGAGGGAATAGCCCTTGCTGTTCCTACCTGGGGTGGCAGCAGGGGCAGTCTGATGTAGGCCAGAAGCATCCCCAGGTCTCGCTGGCGGTTCTCCAGGTCGTGCCTCACCCACAGCATCAGAGCCTGGAATATCGCCTCTTCATCCGGCACGTTGATGTCATCACTGGACAAGAGCTTGGCAATTTCATTAGCTGGGAGCAAAAGAAATTCCTGGTTTTTTATTACCTCTATGAAGTGTTCCTAAAAACAGAAGAAGATTTCAATGCACTGGTGATTTTCACGCATAGAAATAGCTTTTTTTCTTAGATAATGTAGGCTTTGCATATATTTCATTCCTGCTCCGTTCCCCAGTATTGGGAAATGCAATATATAAATGTCCTTCTAAAATTTAAGGGAGATTTTGGTTGCTTTTTGCTGCCTTATTCTTGCAGAACTGAAGAATAAAGTTCATCTTCCCACTGCCACGCTACACTTGTGTTTGTCAGGCTTCTTGTCAGTGTGTCCTGGCTTAGGGATTTGCCACTGGCAGTTTTGTCCATCAATATGATCTTAATACTGCAGCTTTTGAACATAAAATGTGTATTTCAAGAATGAATGCCAAGTGGGATTTCAAAAAACTGTGTGCCCTCTGTTAGAGATTCAAAGGCTTTGAGCCAATTACATTGAAACCTCTCAGTTCTTTTGCTGTGCCAGCTGTTGACTGTATGATCTGCCCTTAGTGCAGAAAATACAGCAAAGGAAATTCAACTTACTCTTCTAAGAGTGCTATTTGGGCAATACAGAGTTAGGAAAGTTGCAACAAAGAGGTCTCGGTCTTTAAGATTCTTAAGTTGCTGTGATAAAACTCACGAGCTCCAGAAATGGTCACATATATTAAAGAGTCTTTCAAAGAATTACTTTTCATAAAAAGAGACTATTGCACAGTTGAGTTACAGCAATATTAGAGTTTACATTAGAGTATGCTTGCTTATCTAATTCCAAAGGAAAAAAAGAAATTTGATGAAGAGAGGTGGAGGTTTAAGTTACTTGCAAAGAAATGCAAGTAGAAATCCATGTCTGCATTTGAAATGTAATTTCTATTTCTGTACCTGAAATTAATATTTCTTCTTTGGGAACCAGATTGAAATAGAGCAGGAGAAGAAATTTTAGTAATTGATACTGTAGTGTTTGTTTTCAGTAGTTTCTTTGCTTTCTTTATCTCTTCTAGCATTCCAAGGATGTAAATACAGAAGTGATTAAAGGATATGTCAACTTTGCTCTGTTCTGCATATCCTGCTTTAATATTTTGTCCTATTCAGAAAGTAGGGACAGGAAGGCCAGTCCACTCTTAGTGACAAATATAGCTCAAGATGTTTACCAGAACGTGTGCCTGAAAAGAGATCAGGCAGGAAACTGTTAATACTTTGCATCAGTGGCCAACAGGATTGAAGGGGAGCATCTCCCTTGGGTCTGATTTTGTTGAAGGGATGGGGTGTTTACAGCTCCTCGTCTTCTGAAAAGGTATCAGTCTCTACATATTTACAGTACAACTTTCCCCTAAGGTACACATTTTGGAGTGGTTGAGGTTGGCATGAGACAAAACAGAATGTTTTATTTATCCTCCTCCACAACACCTGTGTGTTTATGCATTGTTATGATCTCTTACTCTCCAAAGTTTTTTGTAATTTCCCTTCAAGGGTCTGAAAGCAAACTTTCTTTACATTTACTTCAGAGGTGCAGCTTTGCTCTTCCGTCTCTAAGCTGTGAGCAGCTGCAAACTTGGTCAGTGGGTTTGTGGCACACAAGGTCCTGTTTCATGGCAGAATTCTTGCTCTGTGCTGCAAGAAGGGTACAGGAGGTGGTTCCACAAGTGGTAGAAGTTGTTTTCAGGAAGAAACAGTATCAAGCTTATGCACAGTGCTGCTGATTGTTATGGATTCACCCTGATCCTTCATACTGGACAGTTCTTAAAAACCCAATTGTCATTTCTGTGACACACATTTTCAAAGAATAGTTCCTGGGAAAGACTGGAGGATTCCAGCAGTTAAAAAATTATAAAAAAAAGGGCTTTCTTATTGTCATAAAAGTCTTGAGTCCAACCCTATGATTTTATTTCAGTTTTGCAGAAATCTGAACCACCAATTTTAAGTGCTCACAGCTCACACTCCTGCTAGGGCTGCCAGGAGAAAAGAGACAACAGAAGAGGGGGGAAGTTCCTAATTTTTTTGAGTGTAAAAGATGTGGAGCTGCAAGGACAACACTATTCTATACAGGCTGAGTGAACCTCTATCTTAAATGCCCTTTTCCAAGTTCTCAAATATAAAAGGCATGTAGATTGCTGCTAAACAAACCATTCATTACTCTGACATTAAGGAGCACAACCAGTGCCCCCAATCCCCACATGCCACTCTCACTTATTCCAGCCTGTGGACGTGTCCAGTCTCTTGCTGGAGTGCTCTCTGTATTATGAAGCCTCTAAACTGCTTTTGACATACTACAGTAATATTTCAAGCATAAAGCTGCCATGTGTCTCCTAACAAGTAGTTCTTTTAATATCCATTTAGCTGTAGCAGTTGCTATTCTTTTTGTGTTTAAAGCTGTGATAGCACATCTTGTTGCCCTGAATATTTATCCCTCGATTTGGTTTCACAGCAAGTTATCTCGCTTCTCTGTTTCCCACGCTCTGAATATTCATTTCTTGCTTTGAGCCAGAGGAGGATTATGTTCCAGTCAAGGATGTGCTTCTTTTTAGCATTCCAAATCTTTCCAATACATTCTTTCTGTTGACTCTTTTTATGTGTGTCTCACCTTAAAATCAGCTTTAGAATTTTCTTTGTGTGGAATCAAGAGCGTAAGAACGGGCCATTGCTGGCTGACTCTAGAAATTAGCCATGTTAAGGCCCCTATTACATTTTTTGGCAGAAAAAAGTACCAGTCACGCTGCAAATTCAAGCTCATTGAGTACGACTTTCCACAAGGCAAAACTCTAAAGTGGGAAACAAGAGGAGTAAATGTTTCTTTATCTAATTATAACTGGGCAGCAATCAGCTGTTCACCTTACCATGGTGTATGTGTGTGCCACCTTGAGGAGCTCGGTGCAGCCCTGGGCATCTCCAAAGGAGCGGATGCCCAGGCAGTTGGAAGGATGCAGCTGCTTCATGAGGAAGTTGCAGCACACCTCGATAACCTGGGAGAGCTGCAGAAGGCACGCTGCGGACAGCAAACTTTCTATAGTGTCTTCCTTTAACTCCAGGATACCTGTGCAGTTTCCATACAGGGGAAAAAAAATTAAAATATTAAGTCATTTTCCATGCATTTTCATTATTTGGAAGTTTGTCGCTCCCCAGTTTGTCTCCGAAAAGGAGTGTCCTGGGAGTCACAGATTCATTTTCCTTTCTTGCTCAAAGATTCTCTAAAGATATGTTTTAACAGACTTAGAGGATTTTGGGGATTTTGAGTACAATTATTTGAACTTTTTAGCTGGAATTTTTGCAGTATTAGATCTGATTTGGTTGGGGAAAAAAGTAAAAATAAAGGTGTGATTAGAGAAAAGCTTTTCCCAAAGTGGGGCTCTGAGTAACCTGCTCTGGTGGAAGCTGTCCCTGCCCACCACAGAAGGCTGGACCACGGCGATCCTTAATGCCCCTTCCAACCCAACCCATTCTATGAGCATTCCTATATTAATTCCCAAAACAACAAGTTTCCATAAGTGCAGCACCGCGAGCTGAGGGCAGCAGGGAGGGGGCAGAGCTACCTGTGTAGGCGTAGCGCACCAGGGCTCTCAGCGCCTCGGCATCCACCCCTTCCATCTTGATCTCCTCCTGCTTCGCTTCCCGCACGTCGTTGGTGAACATGGCAGCAAAGTAATCAGAGGCTGCGCTCAGAACCAGCCTGCAAAGCACACAGCTCAGCACACCAAAGGGCCTCTGAATGCCATCAGTGAGCATGACAATGGGGACATTAGGAATAGCGCGTGCGATAGAATGTGATATTTAGCGGAGTATTCAAGCCTTATAGCAGTGAGCAGTAAAGTTGGGAGAGTGATTAGTAATCTAATTTTCTCCTAAAGTGCTTGTTCGGGCAGGTTTTCTTCACTGATCTCACTGTAGTTTGAGCTCAGCAAGAAGGGAAGATGGACAATGCCAGTAGTTTGTATTTGAACTTCACTCTATTTAAAACAACAGATATGAAACGCTGATCACATACTATCATTCCATTAGTTGATGTCCTAATTACAGTGATAGATAATTCGTAACTAAGGCATAAATTGGAAATATCAGTCCCTGAAGCCACGTAGGCAATGCTGGGGGCTGTACCTGTGAGCTGGAATCTTCTGGTCCCCAGCTATGAGCAGCACATCGCAGAGCTGCTTCTGCTGCAGGTAACTCTCCATCTTGCGGAACGTCTGCTCGGCGTGGTTTGTAGACTGGAAATATTCATCGGAGCCATTGGAGTTCATTCCCAGGGAGCTGCTGGTCGTGGACAGCCTGCCAGGGACACAGGCTGTGAGTGCAGCACTCAAAATGCTCAATACCTTGAGTTTTGTTCAAAAGGCAGTACAGAAATGCTTAAAATTACAAAGCTCTCCTGCCCCTGGTCTCGCCATGCCTTCTTCCAGCTTTTTCTGGTGGATGTCTGGAAGTTTTCATTCCTAAGGCTGCAGGTTTTTTAGTTTACCACAGTTATCTGGGTTAGGTGGGGCTACTGACCGGTCAGTTTTGTTAGTTTTGCATCAATGATCATTCACAAACAGAACACACCAAAAACAAACCTGTTTTTCTGTGGGACTACTTGGAAGGAGATATTGGATCTTACATGTCTTTAGGTCTTCTTTCCATTTCCCTTCTTACTTTGCACATTACATTATATCATTAAAGAGGAATGAATCTGAAGACAAATTCATGAGGACCGTGTAATTCTAGACAAATTACCAAATTAAAAGCTGAGGAATAAGTGCATTGTATGGCCTTTAGAGTCTGAATGCAAATAATGAAGACAAACTAATTTCTCTGCCTTTCATGGAAATGTGCAATATAAATATATTCCTCCCACTCCAGAATTCTGTTAGCTGGCCCACTTATAAATACCCATATTATTTTTTCAAAACATCATTCCTTACTGCATTCTAATATGGATTATGCTGCAAATTGAAACACATTTCCGATATTTTCTTTGAAAAATATTTATTGTTCTATTCATGTTTTCAGCAAAATGCTAATGCATCTGTGAATTTAAATATATATCACATAGCTTGAAAATGCTGCAACATTCAACACTATTTTAGCTAAAGATTATTTTCTCAGTTTAATACCATATGTCATTAAAATGTAAAACACCTTGTTTTTCAAAAAAAATTTCAAGCCTAACTAGGAAATTATGGCAGCTGCTTGACTAAATTTCCTGGTTGTCTTTAATACTGTAAATGCAAATTCATAGGTGATAGGAGAGATAAGATCTCTTCAGGAAATAAAAGTATTAAATTTAGCAGAATATTGGATTACATCCACAACTGAACATCAAGTTCAGAAAACAGAGAAATAAAAATGGGTAAATCAAATGGGTAAATCAGGTTGAATCAGTATTATCCTTTTAATTGCAAGCACACTAAGACAGACCAAACCAGAGCTGGAAACCTTTCTTTTGAAGCTCTTCATTAAGAATTTCAATCCCATTTTAATTCAGTTTATTTTTAAGGAAAAAGGGGCAAATCAAGTTCACCTATAATATTTTTTCCTTTGTAGTTTATGGCTTACAAAAATTAATTTGTCTCAGTGTGTTTAATGACTCCACTTTCTTATTTGTTTTCCTTCAATGCTTCATTGAAAATGAAGAAGCTGCAAAATTGGATTATATGCTCATTAGTTTTGCATCAGCTACTTGATGCCAAATTCTTACTCTGTACCATTCTTGTTTTGCTATTTGCCTCTTAAGGTTCCTTCAATGATTTTCAGAAAATTATGTTTTCAAAAAAATATCTTCTTCAGATTCCTTAGAAGCACTCCCAGTGTTGTATCTAAAGACATTGCACTGAGCCTTGATGCTTGCAGAAATCAGCTGAAATAATACCCAGCCATCCCTATGCTAAATAGACAAGACTAGTTGGGTGAAATCAATAATTCCCCACAGTCTGTATATATTTGTGCTTAGAAAACCATTTCCAAGGGACTGAAAGTCTAATTACTTCATTTAGTCCTGGGTACTTTTTTCACAGGTTTTGTAGAGTCACGTTTAACTACAGCAGAAATACCACTAATATAATTAATTATTTCCACGGCAGTGGTCTTCAGAGACTGAAAAATACTGGAAGCAAAGAAAGTGCTCAATTAATATTAATAAATACTAATATTATAATTGCTGGTTTGTCTCCAGCAGCTGATTCAAAATGGTAGGTAAAACATATTATGGAAAAGGAGAAATTAAATTCGAAGATAAATATTTATCCTCCTTAGTGTAGGACTATCAAATATTGACCTTCAGAATGTGGTGCCAGTGAGCTGAAGAAGTCAGAGATTAAAGCATCTTAAAGGAAGAATCCAGCAAAAGTATCTCTGAGTCTGCTGTTGAATTCTATTAGTGTTATGCAGACCAAGGGATGAGTTTTCCACAGAATCAGGAAGGAGAATTATCAATGAATCGCTCTGAAGAATCAGGAACCCAAACTGCTTAATGTCATTTTTGTGTTATGTTCATTAGGCCACAGAATTGTGGTAACACCATTAGAATTAGCAGTAATGGCTCAAAACATGGATTAGCCTAGAGAGAGAAGTCTGTATTTAAATTATGCCAAAGTAGCTGAATTCTATCAGTTTCATTTTAGGTAGAGAGCCAAGTGAAATAATTTCAGAGTTTTCATGTAAGGGTTTGCGAAGGATAGAGAAAATATCGTCCTGTTTTTGAAAGGCAACATGGGATTTTTGAACAGAGGATGTAAACTGAAGACTTGAAGGAAGACTCAAAAAGCATTAAGTGTCCAGATGAGAAGAGGGACATAAATACCAGCCAGCATGGCTGGTCAGAATGAATCATGTCAGAACACTGTATTTTAATTTTTTTTACAAGATACCAAAGCTTACTGGGAGAAAAACAGGAGTTGTCAGGAGTCATCTCGCGCTTTGGATGACTCCTGACACTATTTCACATGGCATTTTCAAAATCGAGCTAGGACAGCATGTTTTAAGTGTAATAAATATAAGAGAGATGAATAACTTGTTTAGCCACGCTTGAAATTCCTCAGGGATTCACTTCCAAAGGCAGGCAACGTGCTGAAAGCATTGCAGGCAAATCCTGCTCCTGGTGCTGCTCCGCAGTTTTATTTCAGAAAATCACATTGTAAACAGGGTTTCATTGTTATGTGGATATATGACAGCAATCACAGACTTCCCAAAAACAGCATTTAAAGTCAGAGACACATCTTTGCCTTTCCCCTCATTGAACTTTAGGCCATTATTTACTTTTCAAAGAGCTGCTTACACCTGTTTGTGAGTAATTACCTGAATGAAACACAGGTGAAGAAATGCGAGGTAACAGCAGGTTACACAGGACTCTGAGCAGGCTGGGACTCAAAAATGGGGTCTGGAGGTAAAGTTTAACTTTTTCTTTAGTCAGAATTGGTGTGAGTTTTGTGATTTATTCCAGGCTTCCAATTCTTTAAGTTTCTCAATTACGTTAAATTTATTTTCTGTCTTCCTAAAGTACTCTTCATTAACCAGCAGAGCACTCTTCTTTAATCAGGATATAAAGGATAATTTCAGATTTCCTCATTATTTAATTAGAACGTGATAAAACATAAATGCCATTTATTTGCAATGCCCTTTTTAAAATTCAATATGTTCTAAAGTGCCTCGTTCACTGTGACTGGGGCCAACACCAGAAAGCAAACCTGATGAGAAGGAAGCTCAGAAGCATAATATTGCATGAAAACTGAGAGATTTATTGGTGTATTTTAATTTTGCTGTTGTTGATAAGGCTATTATTTACATTTTTATGGTGACCTCTTCTGGGGCATTTTGTTGGATGTACCTATTTAAGCTGCTATGATGTTTGTGAAATTCAGCTTGACCAAGGAAGAGTTCAGTTACTGGTGTCACTTACAGGGTTTGGGTTTGGGTCACCTTCCCTTTGCAGCGTCAGTCACACCAGCAGCAAACTGGGTACCCATGAGGGACATTAGCCATGCTCTGGGCTTTGTCCCAGCTGGAAGCTTCATTGTGACTCCAGCTCTGGGGGCACTGTCTGTGCTTTAGCAGGGACAGGGCACGAACCAAAACTGCCCCTTCATCAGCTGGGTTTGTTTGGGCAGCAATATTTCCAGTGCAACTCATCATTTTCCTTTCCTCCCCTTTCTTTTTGCTTATTTAAGAGAAGTGCAGCCCCACTCAGTGTATAAAGCACCTGCACTAATTGAAGCTGATAAAATTGTACCACAGCAGTATCTGCCCCAAACTCTGCCTTGACAGTCCTACTGTAATTGTGTCCCTGAAGTTTTTTGAGTATGAGTGAAAATCTTTGACCCAAGTGTGGAAAATTGTATTATATGTTGATGACTGTAAAGGTAGTAATGTTAACATGAGGTTGCAACAATGATTAAAAAAAAAGATGTAGCAAATGACAAAAAAAAGTAATGTCACAGAAGAATAAGGAAATATTTGAAAATTGAATTACAAAAATTGACTCTTGCTCTATAGATGTGGTTCATCAGTAATAAAATCAGTTTCCATACACTGATACCAGTAGATGGTTTTCAACTAACTTAAAAGTTTTGTTAGAAAATCCTGGTTTAAAGGCTGATATAGAAAGCAGCAGGTTCATAGGACCTGAAGACATTAGGCGTGATTTGTTTTCACCAGTGATGATTAGTACCTGTAGTAATTATTTATTAGAGCACCCAAATTATTTATTATAGCACCCAAAACCTGTCCCTTCTTCTGAACCAGCGAACTCTGACTGAAGTATTTCCCTGCATGGGAAAATTGTATGTCTGGTGTGTTGAATTTTGTTGTACAACTAATTTTAAAACAAAATTATATTTTAATTAACATTCATTTTTCCTAAGACAAACCAAAGAAAAAATCAATACTAAGTCACTGCACAGTGGAATTTACCATGCAAGGCACGATATAATGTAAATCCTGAGGAATACTTGTTGTCTTGATTAGCACAGGCTTCAACAGCACAAGAATCCTCTGCAGCCACCACTGCAATGCATGATTTCCAATTTCACATTTGTATTACAGGAGTCTGTTGGAAGCAAATTAAAAGTCATGAAGGAGAAACTCAGCGAAGCTGAGTACTTCTTGTTCAACTTCCTTGTGGCCAGGGATAATCTTTCTAAAGAACAAAAATGCCATGACCAGAAGGCATGATACAGCACTATTTGGAGCTGTCAGAATGTACAAAGTGAAAAATAATGGCTAAATGCTGCAGAGGAGCCCATGGCGTTTTTATTTAGAGGACACAGAAAACAAAATAGAAGCCAGAGGCAAAAAAACCCTTTGGTTTTCACTCCAAGCCTGACTATTGACAGATGAAACTAATTAACTCTGTGTTTCTTACTTCATTAAACACCTTTCAGAGATGATATGTGAGAGAGAGATGAAGTTTTCTATTTTATAAGGGTTTGTTCGTTCCATAATTTTACCTGTGATCAGTTCCTTCTTTTTCTTACTTGTGTAATTAGACCCTGAGAGTTACAGTCAAATATTTCTATATGTTTATAGGTACAGATATCGTGATACCAAAGTATTCTCCAGCTAGCTGTTATCTTCTGGTTTTGTGTCAGAAGGCATAACTCAAACCTAGCTCTGGGAAGATACTTGAGTAACTGAGCCTGCTGGTTTTATTTCTGGCTCCTTTGAGGGGATTGCCTTTCAAGTCAATACAATCCAACCAACAAACAGTGAATGCCCCTCCACATTTACTGGAAGCAGTTGTTGATGTTATAAACTACGTAGACTGTTGGGCTTTACCTCTTCTTACCCTTGGTCACTGACTTTCTCTTTGTTTAATACCTAAAAATATTCATTATTATGTGTATTTTTGCTAATGTCAGGAATTAATATCCACTGTGCTTGCTCAGAAAAACAGGTTTTTGAGACAGCAACTTTTAGTGAGGAAACCTCTGTTCCTGAGTCCACAGCACTTTTCTAAGACAGGAGAATTGTCTTTGCAGCCTTTACAGAGAGGATATTAGGTCTGCTTTTATTTGACAGTATCAAGTGTATTTAACATTGTTTCTGACAACATGTCTTAATAAAACCTGTCCTCTTGATGCCATTAGTGCTTTGGCATTTATCCAGGCAGATAATAGTGACAGCTGCTCCAACGAGCCAGGTCTGTGTCAGCCTCAGCTCACTGAAGTTGAATTGGAATAAAGACATCAAATCTAAATAAAATTCATACACTAAATCAAAAGAAAAACAGAAAAAAAGCTGAAAGTATTTTACTGATATGGATTGTGGGAAATAGTGGTTATAGTATTATTATGACAGATTTTTTTCCTGGAGTGTTATTCACTATTCTAGGCTGGAGAGAGGCAAAATTGCATTGTAATGTGATCTCCCAAAAATAAAAGAGCAATTTTATTGCATTTATTCAATCAAATATGTATTACAACTCTGCTGAGGTTGTAATATAGCAATAACTAAATGAAGCATGTGATAATATGCTATCATATCTGATCTTGAGAGAAGAAACAAATCTTCCCTTAGATTGGTTTTCTGGCTCCTGAAGAAGGAATTGATTATTTAGGTTGCTTGCAATCTGTGTTGTTTCAGAGAAAATGCACTCCAAGGCCTGCTTAGGCTGTTGCCCAGGTTGTATAATCTCCATCCTTAGAGGGTTTCAAGAGCCAGCCTGACAAAGCCCAGGACAGCCTGGGCTGACCCCACAGCTGTCCTGCTTTGAGCAGGAGCTGGGCTGGAGACCTCCTGAGATCCCTTCCAGCCCAAATTCTCCTGTGACTCCCAGGAATTTAAGATCTGGAAGGAGGTAATAATATACTTAATGAGGATTTCAAATCTAAAGTAAAAAGTCTTTAAGTAGATTAGTGTAAACACTCATCTGTTCCTATCTCAGTGTTTTAAGGGTGGCCTGAAAGCATTGATGCTCCACTCTCTGGAAATTATGATGTTCTAATTTCTCTTTTGGGAAGTTTCTGACAGAGTTTTCTCTTCTACGTAGAAAACCGCTAAGAGTTATTTAATCTTTGTGCAATATCATAACATATATTCTACTGTGTTCTTACTGACCTTTTTCTGCTGGGGTTTTACCCTTTCATCTTGACTTGAGTGTATGGACCACTTACTGTATTGCAAGTCTCTCCTCCAAATAATCCACATTAGAAATTGGTCTTCCATTAGAGAGAGTATTTGGGGTATAGGAGAACAGAAAAGACCTGAGCAACAGTTTGTAGAACAAAAAAGTAGCAGATGAGAAAGTTGTAAGTCTAGAAATTAGAAATTTCACATTTAACCTATGTTATTCTCCAAGATTATGTTAAATTATAGTTATGAATGAAAGCTACTCACTAATTTGCAGCTTTTACCATCAACTGATTTACAAACTATCATAGCAGTAGCCAGTAAAATGGAAATAACAGCCTTTTTATTAATGGCTTGACATATGAGGAACAACAAAGGATGTTTTAGGAACTGTAGAGACCCAAAACAACTTGTGAAAATTTAAAGGTGACATATGAACCTGACGCATTGTTTACACATATAAAGAAATTATTTCAGATGAAGAAAGGAAGCTCAGTAGTGTGTTAATAAATGCAACAGAGCCCTCCTGCTCCACTGAGCAAGCCAAACAGTCCTTCCATCCTGACTTTGCATTCACTGTAACACCAAAAGTGTAAGGAAACTTTAAACAGCGAGCAAGTAACTGAGCTCAGTTTGAATGGGGCAATAAGAGACACACAAGTCTGCTGCTTCGTGGCATCCCACGGCAGCTCCATGCTGAGCAGCTTTCTCGGCATATTGTACCACCAAGCCACCCTAAATTTCTTTTAGAGGTGAATTTGGGATCCCTTCAGTGAGAGAAAAAACAAATTAAGGCAAAAAAATTAGTCCTGACTTACAGTTCCTCTCCGTGCTTATCTCACCGCTCCATTGGGTCCTGATTGAAGAGCCTGGCTCCTGCAGGATCACCAGGCTGCAGCTTCCCAGCGACCTGGCTGGCACTGCCCCTAAATCCACTGTGACGAGCTGTGCCAGGAGCCTGTGCTGGCTCTGCTGCTGGGGCCTGGTAGTGGGTCAGGCATCTCAGGCAGAAAGATCAGCAGTGCATCCTGAGCCTCTCACCCAGCTCACAGCAGGGGTGGGGTAAGTGATGGCACAGCAGGGAATTTCTGCCTGGACAGGGAGTTTTCTGCAACCTGAAAAACGAGCTGCACAGGCTGGAGAAGTCTTATGTGAGTGACCCTGGGAGACAGACCTGAAAATCATGACCCTCAACAAGCATTTTCATCTTTAAATGCTTCTTACAAGCAGTTGGTCCAAAGGATATTTCTATATGTTTGGCTTAAAAGTCCTGATAGAATCATAGAACAGTGTTTGCATATGTTTTGAATTACACTCGAGGATCCAGAAAAGCACAAAATTCCCCAGTGTATTGGATAAAATCGAGAACGTTCTGCAGAAAGCTGTAGTTATTATGTCCAAAATAATGTAATGGGTTTCATTGCCCTGATTGGATTACTCTGAAGCAAGAATCAATTTCTGACTCTTTTTTACCTCACCTAAACCCTTCTCAGTAAGACTCCAAAAATCTCTAAACTGCTCTTCATTTTTCTTTCATTGCCCTCTGATATGTAAATAATTGTGTGCTTCACAAATTGGCAATACCGGCAGGTTTGGATTCTACAGTTATTAATGTCTGGTTAGATCAAGATATACTCGTTATAAACATAACAGAACACCCCATGTTTTTTGTTCTGAGTATATATTTCTTCTCTTAATCAGAAAGTTTGCTTTTTACTGAATAAACATAAGACTATCAACCGTTAATTGAATTAACTAAAGCCTTTATTAGCACATTATGGGATGCTAATCATCCATCCATAGGGAGGCCTCATTTTTAACTTTCTAAAAGGTGTTTTCTTAAAAAAAAATAAAAAAATCTGTTGGCATTAGTTTAGTTTGCTGAGGAGAGTTCAAACTAGAAATCAATATTGAATTGCAAGTAAATCTCCAAGGCCTTAGAAATGTAGCACTCCAAGTACTGGTTCCTGCAGTAACAAAGTGCTGCAGCAACAAAGCTCTCCAGGGCTGCTCGCTGAGCTTGCAGCACACTCAGGTGCCCAGCTGTGTGTTTGAGCCCAAACTGGGATGGTTCTGTGTGTATGTGCTGGTCCATCCTGCACAGGGGTTGCAATTCACACAGCTGAACTCATGGACTGTTGTGATGTGATTTTGAAGTGCCTGCACTGGATAAACTCTCTTGGAATGCACTCTCTTGGTATGAGATCCACAAGTGCACAAAGAGTGGATAATGATACACAATAATAACCTCCCCGTCCCCAGATTATGGACCAGGTCTGAAATATTGTGAAATTAGAAAAAGGAATTATTTCTCAGTAGTTCAAATGCTGTGTTTTCTAAATTTGTAGAGCTGTTGTTCCCTGAAAAAGCAAACAAATGCAGCACAGGGGTTCCTGCTCAGGGGCTGAGCCCTCCTGCCTGTTCAATACAGGCAGCTGAGCCCTGATCCCAGTGGGCTGCAGTGCCCCCAGGCTGGCACCTACCTGGGCACTGAGGAGATAAAGGGGGAAGGCAGACACTGGGGCAGTAAATCCTGCATGGAGCAGGTTATAGGATGTGTTTTGGCAAGTCACATCAGCCCAAGGGTCAAAAGGGTGGCCAGAAATGGTGGCACCAGAGCTGACCTTTCTACTTGTGCTTTCACTGCGTCCCTGGCAAAGACAAAGCTCTTGCTCTGTGTAGATGAGTGTCTAAAACATGAACCCAAATGGAAAAACGTGAAGGTTATGTTTGAACCAATATCCTCAGTCTGAAAACAGGGGTTCAGTTGCAAAGCTTTTGCTTTACCCCCAGGTTTACAGCAGGAACAGAATGAGCTTGCACCAAAGACACCGACCGTGACTCAGGTAAAATGCAGAGGTATTTCTGCCTGCCTGTGTGTGTCTGTGCAGCTCTATTTCTTCACATTCTGCAGCTTTCTGAAATGCTGTGACATGGAGACACAGAGCTTTCCTGAGCATCTGTGCTAAATGAACACTGTAAAAGAGGTTTCCCTAGCAACACAAACCATATGTAATAGCTTAAAATAGCTTTTCTCCAACTCCTAGGATTTCTTAGTGGTTTGCTCACCATTTCCATTTAAATCAAGGTGTATTTGCCCGGTTCAAAAAGGTTCTTCATTTTCTCAACTTCTATTAAAAAGAACAGGCTTTGAAAGTCCTCATTTCTTGCAAGAATGCCTCCCTCCTCCTTGACTTCTAATTTATCAGGTAAACTGAAGCATGGCCAGTGTTGACAGTCACAGTCCACTTTCTCAGATCTGTTGCCTTTGTTTGCTGTTCAAAACATTTTATTATAAGCATATTGGTGTCAGTGCAACAGGAAAGTTCTAGTTAAAGTAGCAGACTTTGATTTTTGTGATAGTAGTAAAATGAGAGGATAAACTGTACAACTATATAATACAATGAATCAATCCTGATGGACGTGAATTCCACCTTGTAGCAGTTTGCAGGCAAATTCAGATGCCTGAAAACCCTGCTCAGTTCTCCCTATCTCTGGGAAAACACTCTCTTGAACATGAGTAAACCATGATAACAAGAGGCTGAGTGATTTCTCTGAGTTAATATAAGAAGCAGGTGACAAATTTGAGAAATGCCCCAAGGATATTGATTGCAGATCCTCATAATAAAGTTAGAAAGAAATTGGCTGAGAGGGCTTGAATTTTATTCAATCAAGTGTTAATATGCAGGTTTCTAGATTTTTGTCCCACGGTTTTTAAACTGAAGGTATCAGGAATCGCTTCCTTTCCCCCTAAATATGTTTGTTTAAGCTAAGTGGGTTTAGTTAAGCAATGTACAAACTTTTAACGCTGTACTCCTCATGTGCTGTTTCAGTGCTGAATTAAGGCAGCCTCGTGTGACTGTGGAACACAGAATGCAGTGCCTATTTCCTGCCAAAACACTTTTAACCTGTGGTCATTGAGGTGTGTGTCATGCGTTTCAACCTCCACTGAAGGCAGGGTGTTCCTTTAAATATTTTTAGTTCTCCTCCTTGTTCCCTGTGAGCAGCAGGCAGGTTTTGGTGAAACATTCTGACTTGTCATATAGAATAGAAACAGTTTTACAATGAAGTCAAAGATGTTTTATACTTATAATTATTGGATGGGCAGAACTGTTGTAAGAGCCAGGGTCTCTGATCTTGTTCTATCCTAATTTGCTTTTAATTGGGCTCTGACTATTAAGTGTTTGCTTGGCAAAGGAGGGAAGGGGGTGGGCTGGGAGCAGATTTGCTGTCAGAGCTGTGTGGGCAGTTCCAGTGCCGGCGTGTCTGCTGGTGGAGTCTCGTGTCACAGGGAAGGACATTTGATTATAACTTTGTTTTACAGACCATTTTTCTGCACTTTATTTCCTGTGCTTTTCTCAAGCTCTTTCTGTGAATTCCAGCAGTACTTGAGCTTCGTTTTTGTATTCATTTTACCTGCATACTCATGGGTATGCCCTACACAAGCCATACTCTTTATCTTATCACCTGATTTACTCATTCCCTAAATGCAACATCATAATTTATTCTGGCAGAATGAAAGCAGCCAAACCAAACTGGTCTATGTTGTGTTAACTTTGTTGTTTGACTGTAACAAACAAACCCCTTTATTTTTCAAATGTGAAAGGTTTTCATAATGTTCCTCATTCCAGTATTTCAAAGTAAACAATTCAGCTCTTAAACAGTGTAAATAAACAGTTCCTTTCAGAACAGTGTCTTGCTATAAATTTCCAACCAAGCAAAGCCTGTCTCCCTTTTCCAAAAATGCTTCCACAGCCACACATTCCTTGTTGGTCTTTCAATTGTGTGTGCTCAGGATGTCTGTAAAAACTGCTCTGCATCGGGCACATGTGTTTAATCATCCCCTTAACTTTTTCTGGAGACATTAAGAAGTGATTTTAAGAGCAGTAATAACTCTTTAAAAAGTAATTTAACAGCTGTCTTTGCTGAGAGCAAGCTCTATGGAGTGAAAATGAGAAGATAATTGAATCATAAAAAAATTGTTTTGAAATGAATGGAATTGTCCTAGTTTCTTAAATTACTATTAAATGGTATTTTTTTCCCTTGCCTATAATAATTCATCTTTGAAAGCTAGGCATGTTAAATGTAGCCTGTAAAATACTGTGTGTTTCTAGTAAGTCATATTATTTCTCATTTTAGCCTTCCTGGTGGGTGGACAGGGTTAGACTTGATGACATTCAGAGGTTCTTTTCAGCTTAAATTTTTCTATGATTCTATTTATGTAACTATGAAAAAAATATTTGGAATAAATACCCACTCCTTCCACAGGGTGAATATAAAATTAATTTCAAAATACAAACCTACTTCTTCCTTTCATCTTTAATAACTGTTTCAGCCCACTTTAATTTCACATACTTTTTGCTTTTTTCAAGTTCTTCAAAGATGCCATAACAGATGAGAGTAGGAATAAAATCTGAGGATGCCTGTGAGACATATTGATTCTAATTTCTGTAGCAAGAGCTCTTGTATGAGGCCACAGCATTTGTTTAGTCAGAATTAATTCATTGGTCACTGTTCATTGATTATCAGCTGCTGGGGAAAATGTGATTCTCTTCTTAGATTTTAATCCTGCATCAAATCAACTTGATAGATTTTTGGCATTTAGCAAACATTAAATATCAAATTTCCTTGCTTACTCTCACCTATAATTTTTCAATCAGTTGTGAGTGAATTTCCATAAAATGCTATCACACCTCAGCTTGAAGTCACTGAGTGTCTCAGGTGCTTCATGTGCCTTTGTTCAGTTCATAACCACAACCAAAGGACTCTCTGGCACCTGAGATGCAACACCCAAGGGGTGTCCCCCAGCCACCAGTCCCTGGAGTCTCCCCCTCAATCCCTGCTGCCCTAAAGCACTGCAGTTTGAGCAGCACCTCTGAGAGATCAGCTAAAACCCTGGAATAACTCCTTTCAAATGTCTCCAGCTTCGAATTCATATTTTGACCTTTAGCTAAAGATCATTGTTAGAAGACAATTAGTTTTTGCTTGTCCCTGGGGTAGCACAGCAGACTTGCATAAAATCATGTTTTAGAAATATACTGCTGAAATAGATATTAAATTGCTAAAGGTACTAAAGAAACTGCAAAATTCTCCACAAGGCACAAACATAATTTCTTTTCCTAGTCAATACTTCCTGCCAAATTCTTCAGTGTAGAAGTAATATAATTATTCTTTCTAAGCACTCAGAAATAAGAGAAGATTAACAGTCAGCAAGCACTTGCCAAGAATAACATGTCAAAGTAAACTGAAGGGCCTCATTAGTAGGTTTTAGTAGACATTATGGAGAACAGAAAAGAAATGCTTGTCATTTATATCTTGGACATGAGAATATTCTTTGACACTGCCTGATATCAAACAGTACTAAGTTCAACCTGAAGGACTGTTTGGAGCAAACCATTATGGAATGAGTGTGAAACTGGTTTGCAATCATGCTATTAAAGTAACTATCAATGGTTCACTGAGAAATAGGAAGGTAAATCAGATGGGGCTCCTATGGAACTTGGCACTGAAGTTCCACTACGACTTCTCATCAATTTTCTGAATTACTTAAAAGGAGGAAGAAATAAAGAGAAATCTTTGATAAGAACTGCATTACCATTGAAGATAATGCCAAGCTGAAAAGAGCTGCAAATGTGTTGGGTTATAGGATCAGATGTGAATATTGAATCAGTAAATTGGTGATATTAAATAGGATCAGAACTGAATATTAACTCAGAAAATTAGAGACATTATCTGATAAACATGAAATGGAATCAGTTTGTACAAAGTACTGTTTTTGAGAACAATAACTGCAAAAATGCACAGATGGTTTGGGAACAGGTCTTTGATACAGGGGCAGGAGTTTCACATGAGTCACAAGCCAGGCATGAGCAATAGGACCATGTTGTTGAGGAAAAAGAAAAGGAAAAACAAGCCCTGAGCAGAATATTCAAACAGATTTTCAGACAAGATGCCACATGAGTAATCCAGCTCTGTGCTAGGACTGCCAGACTCCAACAGGAACACATCCAGATCTGTCCACAGTACTGCAAGTACAGACACACGGGACAGCAGTGAAAATATCAGAGCTGTCAGACACAGGACTTCTGTAAAAAGACTGCAAGAATTGCAGCTCTTTAGACTTACAAACATAGGAACAAATTGTGTTGAGAGGAATAATGGGAACAATATGCTGCCTATATCCACAGGTGAAAGATCAAGGAAATAATGAGCTTAAATTGTGTTACAGATAACCAAGGAAGCACCTAAACATAGCTGATCCAACTTTGTCACGGAAGGATTGGCACACTGTCTGACTAGATGTCAAGCAGTCTTTACTATGTTTTTAAACCTTTTATTTGTTAAAGTTGAGGTTGATTTTGGAAGCTTGTTTTTTTCAAAATGCTGGGGGTTCAGTGAAAATAAAACTGGAGTAATGTTTTAACAATAAAGGCTTTGTGCTGTGAGATTAGGAATCATCAGTTCTGAACTTTTACCTTAGGCATCAGAGATGGTTCATGGACCTGAATTCTTACTCATGAGGGGGAAAGAGTGTCGTGATGTACCAGTGTGAATGCAGCACTTTGTCATCTCCTCTGCACAGGGCACGTCACAGTCCTCCCAGTCACTGGTGCCCTCTGAGTCACTGTCAGTCATTCTCGTGTGTCAGTGGTAGGACTGTTTATTTGGGTACCCAGAACTGCGGTCTGTGTGGTTTGACCACTGCTTTCATAGCATAACTCATAGGTTCCATTCTTTTTGCTTTTTTGGAAATTGTCTTTTGTATTGAAAAATTCAGCTGACATCATTTCAATGAGCACCTGTTGCAAACTTTGGAGGACATGGCATAATGGTGGTCCTCAGGAGAAGAGATATGGCATCCTCTATCCCTGAGCTGTGCGCCATTAGCTAACCAAAAGTATGGCAGGCTAGGAGCAAGAATTTGGGCTCAAGTACTGCACACAGATTTTTTTATTTCCACCTTTCAGTATTTTCTAGGATACTGCAACAACTTAAAAGGGTATTTTTCCTTGTGGTACCTTCATTTCACAGTGGAATGTGAGCCAATACTGACATATGCTCCTGGGATTAAAAACAGAACTCAAGGGAAAACCCTCACATAGGGGATAGCACCTAAAATAGTCATGTATACGTGTGTATGTGTGTCAGAGACAGTGAGGGAAATAGTCTGATAGCTATTTCCATATGGCTGAAAAAAGAGGAAAAAAAGAGTTTTCAAGCCTTAAGATGAGCTATCAAATAGCTGTACATCAGAAATAGTCACCACAGGAAAGCACTGTCTTTGGAAGGATACTCCTCCCAAGTTATCTGTTTCCATGTGCATCAGTACCAACTGCTTGGCTTATGGCATTAAAAGATTTTGCTAAAATTAATTAGAAGTATATTTTGTCTCTTATAAGAAATTAGGAAGCACGTGTCTTTAGCAAAACCAAACTAGACTTTTTCAGCAATTTTTCAGCCATATAATGAGGGAAAAGAAAAATGCAGAAGAGAAAAATGATGAATGGATGCTACATTCATTATTGACACCTAACTGCCTTGGGCACCCAGGAAAGGAGCTCCACACATCCTCAGCAGCACACACAGTGTGCGATGGTGCAGCTGTGGAATCACAAACCCAGCAGGAACACACCCAGGGCTGTGGCAAAGCAGCCAAAGGGAATAAATGCTGGGCACGCTTCCCCCACAGAAAGGTCAATACAGTCATGCCCCTGAGCCCACACTTTATCAAGGGAAGTTATCAGAGTAATTCAGTATCACGGTTTACATAGCTCACTTGCTTTGAATGTAATGGAAATGCTCCAAGGTCTCCCTGACAGAGGAGCCTGAACATGCAAAGATTCCATCCAGAGATGGTCCTCCACAGCCAAAATTCACAGTTCCCCACAGCCCAGCCTTGTGAACCAGCAGCAATCCCAGGTTGTGTCCCAAGTTTTCTTTCAGAGGTCACTAAGCTCCTTCTTTAAGCTGAACCTGAAATCTTTGAAGGGTTTCCCCCTTCGCTGGCATGGCCCTACTCCTCAGGTTTAGCTTTCTGATCACCCCAGCAATACCACAGGTTTTTAGAGTGGGAAATACACTGCACAAATAAACAAAATAACTTGGTAGCCAGTGAGGTCTTAGGCAGTTTCTCTGGTTTTAACCAGTGAAGAGGTCCCAGTCCTCATTCCAGAAGATTGGTGAGAATCAGATTAGCTCAGTAAATATATATTGTCCACTGCTCATCTTTTTTCCAAACTATAGATGCAACTTCCATAAGGATCTTAGAGCAGGTCAGGTCCAATTATTTCAGGTGCTTCTAGAAGGATGTTGGATACCTGTTGATCCTGTTCCCTGAGCAACCCTGACAAGACAGGGACACTGAGAGCCTTTCCTTCCCCTTGTGCCAGTAAGACCTTTATTTACCTGGTATGACCTGGCAGGTATTGGTTGGTTACATCTTAACTGGCTGCTGTTTGGACAAAACTAATGAGCTTTGGTCACTTAAGCCCTCGTTTATTTGTTATTTGTTAGGGGATATTATTCCATAGGACCAAGCCTATGGATCAGAAGGTCTTACACTATTTCATTTGGGTACTGGCAAACCAAAATGGATTGCAGAAAGCAGGAACAAGCATAATGATGAGGATGCGTCTAAATTGTTTGGAACTTTCTTATTTCACTTTGCTCCTCAATAAACAACCCTTATTCCCTGAAACCCCAGGGTGCTCTCTCTGTACCACGGGCAGTGTTCAGTCCTGAGGTTTCTAGAGAAAGACACCTCAGGTTTTCTGAAGAGATTCAGAATATTGTTTATATGTTTCTAAAGTTTTTTCATAGGAAGCATTAGGCTGTTAGTAGAAATCGCCTTAGTACTCTGCTCAAGGTTGAGGTATTGGCCAGATCTTCTCTCCTTTTCTATTTTCAGTGTCCAAGTGACATGTAGCAGTGTCCTGCTTTGGAGTCCACCTAAAAATGGGGCTTCCACAGGCAGAGGGAACCTGTCTGCACTAGAGACCACCCCTTGGAAGGTCCAGGGCTTTTACAGCACAAAAGGCAACTTTGTTGTCCTCAGGTGTGGATGTGAAAGAGCATTTGGCTGCAGTCCCTGTATAGCCCTTTCTGGGGTGGCTTTAGTAAGGTGAGAAGGACTTGGGGGGGTCCCGCAAATGCCTCATTGATCAGGTGTGTTAATTCCCAGCAGAGCCCATTGATTACTATCGATTGTGACTATCTGGAACTTCTAAAGATAAAGGAGGCCTGAAATGATTTCAAAGGATGATTTCAAAGGTATAAGACAAGGTATTGTTCTGAAGAGATGGAAATATATGCAGCAACTAGATATAGGGGGCACAGATATAGGGATGTTCCCTTTATTTCTTCTTCTCAGTATTTCATTTCTACGCTGTTAATTGGCATATTAATTCATGTGTGACCTGTGCTGGATGCCAGAGAGGAAGAGAACAGTGATTTACTTAATGATTTCTGTTGGTACATATTTAAGGAATTGGAGCTATGTTAAGGTGTCTTTACTGATCCGTTTTATTTCCTTGAAATAAATTTTAATTATAGAGGCACTGATAGTCATGAATCACTTTCTAAACAAATTTCTTACCAATTCCGCTTTTTAAGGTGTATGTTAAGAAAGGTTTTAACCTACAACATGCATGGAAAGCTTTTACTGAGAACTTCAAAACCCTTATTTGAATATGACAGTATATTCTCCAAACTATTCTAAAAGCTGCAAGAGCAGCACTTAAATTTGAATGAATATGAAGACACAAAACTTCAGGAGGTCTAAGCAGAAAGTTTATATATAGCTAGAGAAAATGTCACATCTTATTTTAGAAGGCAGTGGTTTATTTCCTCCCAAACTGAATTGATTAGGCTTTTTATACCTCCTTCTTCACCTGCTAAAGAACCTTATTTTGATGACTAAGTTGTCCTTCTTTTTCTTCAAGTTAAGTTGACTTTCTTTCTAAAGTGTGGCTAAAATTACCTTTTTTCCAGGAAATCTGTACTACCATTCAGAATGTTATGCTATGAGAATATTGCTTACACATTCCAAACTAGTGCAGTTGTAAACACACAGAACTCCCACAGCCCTTCCTCACTGGTTTTATTCTGCAAGGATTTTCTCTATTACATATTGACTGCTGGTACTCTTTTCCAAATGGCATTTTGGAATGCAGATTTTTCTGTTCAGTCTGCAGATGTTCCCTACAGCAGATGCACAACTTGAAAAATAATAACTGCTAAAAATACACAAGCTGTCAGCTTGGTTTGTAACTGAGAGAAACTATAACTTCAAGATAGATTTGTATTTAAATGCAGTGTAAGAAATTTGAATTATTCCCACCGACTAATGGCAATCTCATCAAATGGTGCAAATAATCGCATTATAAATGCTTAATTTGAGTCCAACGTGGAGTGAAGGTGGAGTAAAGTTGTTGCTGTACAAGCTAAAAATGCCAACATGATTTTGCAAAAGGAATCATAAAAAAAATGCTTAAATAACTGGTATTAAGATTTTATTCTCTGGTAGTCACTACTTAAAAATAGCTCTTCCTTTGTGCTTACACCTTTAAGGTCTCATAGCTGTAATGTTTTTTCACCTGACCTTGCAGAAAATATTTGCCTTAGTATACTAAACAAGCTGGGAAAGTACTGGGATTTCAAACAAACCTTTAAAAAAAGCAAATAATGATGCTTCCTTTCCACTTGGTTCAAGGTTGATTTTCCTTGTCAGGAAGGCAGCAAAATAAAAGCAGTGAGAATTTGGAGGGATCGATGGCAACCACACACCCCGTACACCTCCAGCAGTTCCCATTTGTCAGAGCTGCACCCATTGATAAAGTCAGAATGAGGACAGGATTTCAGGAGCTCCTTTTTTCATGGCACTTCCACATAATCTACCGAGAGGAAAAATTAGTATGCTAATTTGGCAAACTGGCAGATTTTATTTTTATGGCAGAGTTCTGAAATGATGTACCTTAAGCAAAGATGAAAATTTCAGAACAATGTTCCTCTTCATTTTTTAATGTGAACATGTTCCTATTCATTTGAGTGTGGGTGTGCACATATATAAATGCAGTAAGGAACTCTGGCTAAAAACAAAGACAGGGAATAACTTGGATACAAGTCTGCCTTTCTAAGCACAGACTTTAAAACTCCTACCTCTCTGCAGATTCATCTGTATTTTCTTCTGTGATCATCTGCAACTCCTGTGAGGCTTTACTTGAATCTTCTTTGCCACAGTTTTCCTCGGTGCTCTGCGTTTTGGGAATATCCTCATTTGCTCGGAGCTGTTCTATGAGGTTTTGCTGATGCCAGGCTTGAATGGACCGGTGGTGCACCGGGGTCGGCCCTGGCACGGGGGCCAGGATGTTGTGGTGGACAGGACTGCTGTTCTTCTTCAGCCCATTTCTGTCCCGAGAGTGGTTCTTCAACCTGCCCTGCACCGGAGTGCCTCTGTGCTCGTATCCTTCCTGCTGGTGGCAGCCCCCCGTGCCTGGGGAGCCCTGCGAGGGGTGACTGAACCACCTCCAGCGGAGCCTCAGGATCTGCTTCACGTCAAACTCTTTCTTGCCAGATACTGACATATTTTAGTTTTTTTCCCCCAGGAAAAAAAAAAAAAAAAAGGAAAAAGAAAAAAAAGACAAAAGCCTATTCTTTTAGGAAGGAAACAGATTCTTTGTTATCTCTTGTGTTTCAACTCCTCTTCTTAAGAAAAGCCAACAAAAGAACAAATACCGGTAGCGCTCTCCCTCTCTCTTCTGATTAATACACTGCAAGCTCTGGCGGGCGATGCTGAGCTGCTGCTAACTGTATAGGTGGGAATCCATACTGACAGGATGATGAGGTCAGACCTTAAACAAGTAAATCAGCTTAGCACAGGAAAGCAGCAACCATAACACTACCCAGCTGCCAGGCTTACACACCCCCAGCACTATAGCGCGGCTCTAATATATAACCCAGCCTCACATGATCCTCAGGGATCCTCAGCTGCAACTTAAGATGCAGGGAAGCACATCCAAATAAAGTGACAAGACTTTCCATCTACCTCGCAGCGTTTTCCATCACGCCTGCTAATGAGCAGTGCTGCATCTCGCAGAAGATTGGGAGAGAATTCTTTTAGGCAGATTTTTGGTAACGAGTCACCGTGGAACTCTCCTGCAGCTCCCGCGTTTCCTTAAGGGTTTGCATTTGTTTGTGTGGCTCAGTAAAATTCCTAGGAATGGCCTCAGTGTGGTAGCACTTACCTAAAGGAGAGGCAGCGTTCGAATACATGGTGCAGAACGGGATGTATTTTCTCACCTACAGAGAGATTTCTCCCTGTAATTGCCGGGGGATGAGAGCAGAGGGAGGGAGCTCAGGAAAATCGGGGATGTGCTCCCTGAACGCCTGTATCTGTGGAAAACACAGTTTCCTGGCTAAGTGCCTGTGTAAACACCCTTTCCCATCCTGCTCGCAATTTCTCACGGACACTGACATGCCTGTGATACGGTTTTTGAAAACACCTTTCTTTGCTTTCTTTTGGTAGTGTGCACTGTAACATGTTTTCAGCACATTTAGTAGAGGATACGTATTCCTTGCCATGCCTCGGTTACTAGGCAGGGCTCTGAGAACTGTTCCCTGTGTGTTTTTGAAATACTGTGCACAGAATGTGTTCCTGTGCAAATTGAAAATAAATAAATGGACTGGATTTTCTTTATGATGTTATATTCTCCAAGGTTTGCTACTGATGATCTACCCAACTGTGAGCGGTGGGCAGAAATAAAAAAAAAGGCTGTAACACGGAGTCAGTGAAAAAAGCTGCAACACAGAGCCAATAGAACAGGATTCAGAGCTAAAGGAGCTTTCCAATACACCTTCTTACACCTCCTCTTCAGACCTTCTCACATTAATTTCCTTTTTCTCTGTCTGTGCTGTGAATTTTTCTTCTTTTTTTTAACCAAACTCTACTGATGGGACGTTGAACCATCACACAGTAAAATCTGCTTTTCTTTTCCTTTTTTGGCTGCATATAATACAAACAGAAAAACGTGAAGTAGAGTTTAGGGGAAGAAATAAGCAAAATGAGAGGATAGGGCTAAGGAATCAGCAGCCTTTATGCTGGGCTTGCCAACTCCTCTCCCGTTCATGGTATTCAAACAAATGATATGCAGCAGTATGGACTGGATGCATGTGAGAGAAATTATGAAGAACAGCAAAATAATTGACAGGTATTATACTATGTAGATAGACAGAGGGAAGGACTTGGTACACAAGAAAACCTGTTTGAAGGAGTTGGCCATAAAAGGCAGGAAGGAGAAAGCTGAGGAAAGATTTGACAGATGTAGCCAATGCATATTTGTTGCTATAGAGAACATTGAGGCTGAGTTGTTGCAATTGAATGTACATTAACCAGAATTCATTTTATGTGTTATAGGAATAAATAAAACCAGAAAACATGTGCAACTTCTAATAAGTCCTCTTAAGAAGAAGGTATATAAAGGTCTGGTCATACGTCCAATAGGGGGTTTCAATTTAAGTTTGTTGAGAATATAAACTAATAAAGAAGTTGCTCCCAAAATTCAGGGATTTTAGAGAATTTATAGGGAACGAATAGATAAATTAAAAGGCTGTGCATTGACTAAGAGAGATCACTGCATGTGCAGAAATGAGTGTAAAATGTTTTAGCACTTAATTGATGATCTTTCATAACAGTCTAGAATTTTCGGGAGGTACAAGTCTTTCAGGTATTTTTTCTTGCACTATATGTATTTAACACAATGTTTCTTGACTTTTCAATTTCAGCCTGCACACCTCTGGATGTTATTCTTTTCCATTTCATGCAAGTAATGAGGCTTAGTGGTATCTATATATATTCCCCAGGACTGCCTACGTGGCAATCTGACATCTATTTTAAGGAGGGAATCTCTATATACCAAGAGAATGAAATAATTTATGGTGAAATCTTGTAGAGGTGGACAGAGAACACGGTTTCTCGCTCCTGTTTAATCAGGTCATTGAGCTATCTCAGCAGCTCTGTCAGCTCCTCTTAGCAACAGCCCTGATACATTTAATCCATATTTTTTCACCATTGTCACAAAGCTCCTGTCATTTTCCTTCCCTTAAATCCCTTTTGCAGAAGTCATCCTTTACTCCAAGATATCATCAGAAGTGTATTTTACTGGAGGATGTCCAAACAGCACTTCTTTTTGTGAATTACTCCAGTTCCTGCTAACTCAGTACATGTTTTAGCAGATGCAAAGTGTGTCTAGCTCAAATTAATAGAGTCAAACTGGACATTTGCTGAGGAGACTGTCTCGCTCAAACAGTCAGTTTGAGTCAGCACTGAATATGTTTCAGGTAGGGCATAAGTAGATTATTCTTCACACAGCTTTTTACTGTCCTGGCTACAATTTCAGTGTGCTGTACTAGGACAGTGTAAGTGATTTGATACCCCAAAACTTCTGGTCTGAAATGCTTAGAAGTGGGTATGTGGTATATATGTGTACAAACCGAGTGCAGCTTTATGCCACATACCTGCTTTTAATCATTTAGATCCATGTTCTGGTGAGGAAACTAATTCCCTGGAAACTGAATTCAATGGGAGTGTTTTACTTCTTGGCAATTTCTTTACAAATCTCTATTATACTTTTAGGTGTATCTCTGACTGGGTTCAAGCTGCTAAATGTGGACATTTATATGATTTTTCTGGTTCTACTATTCTTAATTATTAACTTTGGTCTCATTTAGGTGAATAATCACCATAACAGCATTAATTTTTCCCCTCATGGTTGGTAAGCTCCAATGAACAGGATTTTCTAGGGCTACTGCAAATCTAGCCAAGGCCACCAAGGCAGCTGGAGCATGTGATGGATGAGGGGAGGCAGCTACAACAGGATTTGTTCAACCTTATGAAGAAAAGGCTCCAGGGGCATTTTATTGCTGCCTCCAGATACCTGGTGGGAGAGCAGAGAGGTGACAGAGTCTGGCTGGTTTGGAGGTGCCCACTGACAGGACGAGAGACAACAGGCATGTGCTGGCACATGGGAAAACCTGATTACATAGAAGAAAACTTTCTACCTGTGATGGTGAGCAAGGAGGTGGGAAGCTGCCAAGAGAGGTTGTGGCATCTTCTTCTTCAGAGAAAGTAGGATCTACTCAGGGTGGGCAGGCCCTGGCACAGGTTGCTCAGAGAAGCTGTGGCTGCTCCTGGATCCCTGGAAGTGTCCAAGGCCAGGTTGGAAAGGGATTGAAGCAACCTGGGCTAGTGGAAGGTGACCCTGCCCATGGCGGGGGGTGGAATGAGATGATTTTTAAGGTCCTTTCCAACCCAAACCATTCTGTGATTCCATGATCCCAAGTGGATTTGGTTACCAAGTGATCCAAGACAGTTGGTGTAGTTGCCTGCTTTGAGTAGGTGGTCAGATTAGATGAGCTCCAGAGGTCCCTTCCAACCTGTTCCTCTGTGACTGTGTGACATGCCAGGGAGTCTTTGAGATGTTCAGCTCAGGGTTATGGTAGAGCCAAGTGAAACTCACGTTGTTGTCAGCTGTGAAAAAGAAATACATCTCCAGAAATCTCAGCTCCACTTGAATAACAAGGCAGCAAAGCATCACCTCCTGCCAACTGCTCATCCCACTGGGGGTTTGATGGTGGTCTGAGGGAAAACAACCCTTTGTTCTCTGAAAACCCTCCTTTCCATTCCATGGCTACAAGATCTTTGCTCACATTAGGAAAACACGTTAAATACGATGGCAGACTGGCACCCAGCAGGAAACTGGGAATCATTTCAAAAGGTTTCTAGAAACATGCTGAACTTCCAGAGATTTTTGAATAATGCATATTAAAAGTGTCTAAATAGTTTTTTTAATAATTGTAAAATTACAAATGTAAATACCTAATGCTCCCCTTGATTTAGCAAATTATAAAGGTACTTTGGTCATAAGCTACCTATTGAGAATTTTGTCACAAATCATGTTCTAAATAGGCTTCAAAAATGCCTTTTAGCTACAGCTGCCCCCCAAGTTCATCTGCCACCAAAACACCTAACAGAAAGCATTTCAAAAGGTCTGGATTTTCTAGTTAATAACTTAGTCATTTCTTTCTTTGAGAATTCAATATATTCAGGCAGTTATGTAATGTTATTCTCTTCTCGAAAGACACACAGCAAATTATTACTCTTTCTTTTGCTGTTTTCACTTGTACAGATTGTTGATAAATAATCTAGCTTTATGCAAAAAACTGTTCACTCTTTCCCCAAACATCATGTTCCACACTTTGTGTACTCAGCCTCTGCACTTACACTGCGTGTCAGGCCAGACACAGGGAACAAGAAGTTGAGGAGTTTTATTACCCTGTTTTGAAAATAATGCTTCAGGAGAACTCCCATTAGTCCATCCTTTGTGAAAGAGATATTCCAGGAAACATCTGCCTAGCACAGCACCAGCATTACAGGAGTCAAAGTTACATGGAAAAGAACACAAAAACAAAGTTATATTTAAAATCTACAGGAAAGTTCAACTTTCATTTAAAAGAAAACTTTGGATTCCACAAACACAAATCAGTTTAAGACAATCAGATATTCCAAACTAAAGGAGGCAGGAGAGATGATCCACTTAAGGGAAAGTGTTGACATTTAAATGCAGTTGCTTCCTCAAATAACTGGGAACTGTACCGCAGATTGCAACCCACGTACAAAGCTGGATGCCAAAATTGGGAAAAAATCACAGCATTTCCACGAGACCCAAGGGAAAAGAATGTGAGACATGAGCCTGGTATAAGTAAGGCTGATTAACAGGAGCAACACTGTCACCTTCAAAAGGAAACCAGAATATTAGAGTGAAATAAGAAGGGGAAAATATCCACTTTACAAGCAGCTGGGAAGGATCTGCCATGAACAAGGGCTTGAGAGTGATGCCACCAATGCAGCAAAAAGAAGCTCAAACACATGACTTGAAACACCTGTCACAGGTCAAGAACAAGATATAAAAGGATGGGATGGATGTGGATTGATCCAAAGAAGTATAAAAATAGTTTTTACTGATTTTTATTTGATTTAGTAAAATTAGAGCTCTTTGTCTTGTGTTGTCAAGTGCTGTGCTCAAGAAAATTCAACTGTTACATTAATTATGTCGTTGCCTAGTGGTGAAATCCAGGACCACAACACAGCATTTTAAAACAGGAGAGAGAAAAAATATAATAATAATTAAGAATTTATTGAGGGTGTGGGATTTAGTCTCTCATCACACTTGTTCTGCTGCATACAAAAGTTATAAAATCAGTTTCCCAAGTCTTTTCAACCCACCAAAACACACCTATTTGTTGGCTCTCAGGGACTGAGGCAGATGAGAGAGAAAAGAGAATTGCTGAGACATTTGAATAATGAAGAAGGGTGGCAAAGGGTCAGGAGCAGGATTTCTCACAACTGTTGCTTCTCCTGGGTCCCTTATTGGACACACGTGAGGAACACAAACAGCCCTTTCCAAAGCCCAGTTATGTAAGGGGTATTGTGTTGAACAGCTGAACATGTTGAGTTTAGAAAATCTTGCCTAAATTTCACCTTTTCCCTTTTTACCGTGGACCAGCTGACCCGTCCAACCTCATCCCTTCTGTGACTGCAGCCCTGTCCAACACTAACAAGGAAAATGAGCTGTAAACAACTGACAGGTTGGATAATCCTCCCTTCCCACCTGCAGGGACGTGGGACAGCCCTTCTCCTGGAGCAGTGACTGCTCCAAAGCCCTGCCAGCTGGGAGCAGAGTGTGGAACCAGCTCTGCTGGAGGCGTTTTAGCTCAGCACCTTCCCTGGCTCCTCGGGAGGCTGCACATACAGCACATGTATGGACACATGGAATTTTTATGGGGAGGAATTAGGTAGAACTGCTGCTTTTAGAGAAAAATCTGCCCCTTATGAAGAGTGACACTCCCAGCTATCAAGGAAGACTAGCAGAGGCAGAAAAAAGGCAACCTGTAATTTTGCATTATTGTACGTGGAGTAGAAAGCCAAGAGGGGCATTTTGACTTGCTAAGAGCCCATTTCTAAGAAATAAATTTTTCAAGAGGGTTAAGCAAGCAACTTTTCTCTCTTAAAAACTTTAAATATACTCAAGATGAAAAAATTCTTGCCAATGTTCCAAAGGGAAATTTCAAACTTAATACTGATTTTCTTGTGAGGCATAAAATTACATCCCCTTTCCCCTATTAGCCCTGAGTAGCACAAAAATATCACACCTCCTAGAAAGAAGTGCAGAGTTGAATCATAATGTATCTTATCTGCTGGTGAGTCACAAAGGGCTTTTGGTTTCTTGGAATTTTCTGGGGTTTGTTTATTTGGTTATTTTTTAAGTATCCTACTAGATCAAGTACTCCAGAACAAGTTATTTTCATTCTTCTCTCTCTGGCCCTTTATTATCTTCTGCAGGAGTATTTTCTGTAAAGTTTGGAGTAAGCTAAGCTTTTCTACTTTGAGACAATTCTACTGAACAGGTCATGGGCAAGCAGCGTGAGCAACCTTGTTAGTCCCTCATTGCAATAACCTTGAACCTAAACCTCAGACCCAAGGTAGGCAGCTGTGATCCAAATATAGTTTGTCTTCATTACTGCTCATTTAAAAGGCTGTTTCTCAGAAAAAAAAAAAAAAAAGGAAAAAAAAAAATGCTAACCAAGCAATTGGAAATTTAGCTATATACTGTGAAATACAAATTGTTGTGTGCTTTTAATGCCATTCTCCTTTCTGATAGCAGCTATGAGGTCACAGGAGGTCAGTCAAGCTTTTATCTACATTTGTCTTGAAAACCTCTAGGGCAGAGATGTTGGAACACTTTTGGCAAACTTGTCCCCATGCTTGAGTGTCCCAATAGTAAAAGCATTTTTCTTATATGGTCTGAACCTACCTGGTTTTGATTTATGCCACTGGCTGATATTTTTCTTCCTCTTAACATGCTCTGTGAAGAGCTTTGCTTGGTCTTCATGATGACCTCCCTGCAGACGCTGGGAGGCTGCTGAAACTTCCCTTCTCCAGGCTGAACAAGCCCTATTTCCTCAGATTTCACTCTCTGGGGGAGGGTTTCAACCCTTCACCACCTTGGGGACCTTCTGCTGAACTCCCTTCTGTTTATCAACATCTTTGCTGTGTTGTTGGGGCAGACTGTGCAGACCTGGCGGTATTTATATGTTTATATAAATATAAACATATGTTTATATGTTCTGCTTACCTAATAAGTAGCAGAATGGTAGATACAACTTACATTTATTCCATATAACAGCTGTATCAGACAAGCACTGATTCTTAGCATCTTATGGCATATATTCCATAACTGTAAAAGGATCATGATAGTTCTGTTCTTGTAGGAAATACCTGCATTTTCTGCTTACTCACTGATAATAACAACCCCTACTTAACCATCAATTACTATCATTGGATATGAAAGAGGATGGAAAGGATCTGGCATACTCTCAACAAAACCTAGTATTTAGATGTGACACTTGTCACTATAGGTCTGGATCATCTGCCATCTCAAAGCCTTGACAGAATAAGGACTTATGCCCAAGGTCAGTCTTCTCTGCTAAGTTTTTGAATGTGACTTGTTCATTGTCTCTTAAAAAGCAGTAAATGATGCCTTTAATGTCAAGAGAGGGGAATGCTTGAGGTGTTTGCATTTCTGTGCATTGTAGAACAGAATGGCTCTTGGAAGCAGTTTTTAATCCCACAGATATGTTCTGAGGCTCCTGAGAGGTGCTGTGTGTCAATAAAGCCCCTTGAGAACGTGTCCTCTGGATCACTGACATCAGGGTTAGAGCTCTTCGATTATTCAGGAGAAAATGCCCAGCCTGGGGCAGGTGCTGGAGGGGTTTGAGACAATCATTTCCTGCCCTTCTCCTTAATGATTTATCTAATTTCCAGTATACATATTGATTGGAACACAGACACATACTCAAGTTCACACAAGGAGGGTGGAAGGAGGAATTCTGGAATCCTGCTTTACCTTCACATTCTCACAGGGAAGAGTGCAATTTTTTTACAGGTTGAGGCTCTTACTCTTGGAGTTTATACTAATCCATCAAGCTCTTCCCTGCCTTCAGTTTCCCTCCCAGTTATCATCACTTTTCCTACCAATTTTCCCAGATGTTTATCTCTCCTTTGTGATTCCCTAAGAAGACAAGGGACAGAATACTTTCTCAGATATTACTTTATAAACATCACAGTCAAAGCTCATCTGAAAAAGTGCTGTGAACCAATATCCTTGTTACCAAACTGTCTCCCAGCATTCTAACACTCTCCTTTGGTCATGTCACCTGTAAGAGCACACAATAACTCAATTTTTAGTTTGACAAAAAGCCATAGAGATCCACATCACACTATTATTATTGTTGCTCAGCCTGGCTCCAGCTGCTGTTGGCTGCCACAATGCCTTGAGGCTGCACTTTTACTCTGTGACACCAGCCCAGAATATAAAAACACAAGCCCACATTTAAACCACTCAAGTCTTATCCTTCCCATGCAAAAAAATCTTTGGTTCTGTCACGTTTGCAATTTTTAGAATAGTCAGACTCAGCATCTCTATTTTGGTGTGTAAGAAATTTTTAGGAAGTGTTTTCATATTTTTCTGAGGGGGAAAAACCCATAGTATGAGTATTACACAATAAGATGAAAACTAGAGAATTAGTAGTAAAATATAGTATTTATTATCTTTATATGTATTTCTTAATAATAAAAAAAGGTATGGAACAACACAGGGATTAGATTTGCAAGTGAGAGAAAATTTCAAGGAGAGAGGAATGACACGAAACCTCCCGAAAACACAGATTACTGAATATAACATACATTATTCTGAGGCAAAGCCTATTAATGACAGATTCCCCATGGACAAGAGATACACAGCCTGCTAAAGGGAAACAGAAGAACAGAACCCAACACATTAAATCTGATTATTAAGTGTTAAATGGTTGAAAAATCCAGTTATGGCCTGGGACGGGTGTGACTGAGAATGGCATCTCTTGTTTTAGTGTAGATTATGCTGCCTTCATGTTTTTCAGACCTTCACCCCACTGTCTGGTCTGATCCAGGTTGATATCTCTTAATCTTGAACACGAATTGTGGTGGGACTTGTGCCACCCCAACCACCAGTAATGTGGGAGGAGTTCCTGTATGCGTAACAATCAGAGTTTCTCTGTTAAAAGCCGTAGACAAAAACTTTAATCCCATTTTCCATTTCCACCTTAGTTTTGGGTGTTGCAGTGAGATGCAGGTGGCTGGGAGTGTACCAGTAATGACTTGGTCTGCAGGAATTTCTGGCACCTGGGTGATGATGCCAAGCGGCCCCGTTTGCTGGAAGGCCCATTGATGACAGAGATGCAGGACAGAAATGCCCATCATTGCTGAGTAGATGTCCTGATGAGATCTGGCAATGCAAGGTGGCCCTTTCCTCTCTGATTAAGGAAAGCGCTGGCAGCTACATACATTACCTCTAGAAACTCTACAGCAAAGACAGCTCTGCTGTAATAAATTCAATCATTTTGCAAATACACTACCAGAGAGCTGTTTCAGAAGAAATTAAGCCTAGCGAGCCTGCTGAAATTAAACTTCTGCTGAAATCAATTGGTGATATCTAACTAATATAGTGCAGCATATGTCACAAACAAGAGAGATGCTCTTGGCTGAGTGTGCCAATTTAAAAGGCTAGTTTCAACTGAGGTCTCAATTTGCACATCAGGGGTTATAACTTTCCTTTAGAACCATTTTAAGGTGCTTGGCACAGTTGGAATGACAGTGTTTGGCATTTTGGTTTAGTGAGTTTCCTAAATTAAGTTACTGCTTATACCTCTTGTTAGTGAGCGGCTGATGGCTTTACACTTTCTTGAACATTTAGGAACATTGGGTGCTGTCACCATTTCCTTGAAAAAGACAATTGACTTTAAAGAAAAAAGTCTGTAATTGTGGTGGTGTTAATGTGGAAATAATGATCACAGGAAAAAATATACCTACCAAATTCCACTGTTTAAAATACAAGATTCAGCTAACCATGGAAACGTGCAGAAAAGCCTTGGACATGCAATTATGTCTTAATCACTGTTAACAGGTAATTATTTTTAGTGCTTTATTTCATAATTTTATGTCTCACGTTGATGCAAATGCTATAGGAGGAAGCAGTGGGAAAAGAAGGGCTATTTGCCTGTCCTTACTAACTCCTTCTTGCTGATCCATTGAGGTGTTTTTCCCCTCTGCAATTGCTCTGTGTGCTGGCACACACCTCATTGTTCTCCTGCTGACAGCCTAATCATCGTGCCTTGCAGACCTCTCACTGACACACCAGCAAGTACATTGCTGGATTACTGGGACATCCAGTCCTCTGGAAAATAACACATATTTTATCTTTGAAAGGTAACAGCGCAGAAATTCTGAGAATCTCTGCTGTGATTCACATCACTTATATATTAGGTTCTTTAATCACATTATTTTCACAGGCTTGGTAAAGTCCAAGAAGCTTTAATAAACAGGTGAAGATTACTCTGCATGGCTTTTTTTAATACCAGTACAAGAATTATTTTCTTTCTGCAATAACTTGTAAAATTACAGTTGCTTTTTCACCCAGCTCAAAAGTGGAGAATTCTCTAAGTATCTTATTTTTGTCAACATTTTGATTAACATTGCAGAAAACTTTGTGTAACACTGTTGATATTATTTTGTTCTGTTTTCTTTTATTTTTGAGGTTTTACAAATGCGTATAACACATTTGTATAAAGCTTTAAATGATCACAGAATCGTTAATGGAAAAGAGCTCTTAGACCATCAAGTCCAACCATCAACCCAGCACCACTGCCATGATCCCAAGCACTGTATCCAGATGTTTTTCTTTGCACATCCAGGGGTGGTGACTCCACCACTTTCCTGGGCAACCTATTCAAATGCTTGACAATCCTTTCCGTGAAGAATTTTTTTCCTAATATCTAATCTAACCCCAAATCTGAATCTAATATCTAATCTAAATGTTGAAGAAACTCTTTCCCTCCTGGTAAGGTTCTATGTCCACCTTGCTGTCCCCATGTATGACTGGCTGGGCTGGTGCTTTGGCACGACCCCACATGTGTCCTTTGGGATTTTATTACATATCTGAGTCCAACATCATCCAGCTGAGGCCCTGTGGCTGCCACCAGCCATGCCCTTGCTACCCAGAGCCCTCCACGGCAGAGAGTGTGTGATGGCCCAACTCCCCATCATAGAATCTCATAATCAACTGGGTTGGAAGAGACCTTTGAGATCATCAAGTCCAACCCTTGATCCAACACCACGATGATTACCAGACCATGGCACTGATGCCGCATCCAGTCTCATCTTAAAAACCTCCAGGGTCAGTGAATCCACCACCTCTCTAGGCAGCCCATTCCAACACCTGATTACTCTGTCTGTAAAAAATTCCTTCCTAATATCCAACCTAAACCTCCCCTGGCAGAGCTTCAGCTCACCTAGAGAGAGGAGAAAAGGCTTCTCTAGTCATCCAAAACCAGCTGTGAATACCACACAGCACCCCCTGCCAGCCCATGGGTGTCTCACAGACCAGCTGGGCAGGACTGGGCAGACTGAGAGCATCTTTAGCTCCCCTGTTAGCAGGGACTCCAGGAAGGCTTTAATGCCAGAGGCTGCCTCCCAAAAGCCACCCTGCAGGTCCTTGCCTGGCTGGCTTGAAGCAGGACAAAGAAGGATCTATTTAGAGCAAACACAGTTTTAGAATTCTCAGCATGCAGGAACTAATAGTTTTACTCAGTGCTACGGGGATTTTTAAGGAGAGCCTTTGCTTTGTGTCACCCTTCTTGAAGCTGTTCCCTGAGCTCTTTGGAGACATTATTCACATGTGATGCTGATATACGCCAGCAATATATAAAAGTAAAAGGAATGAGGCAGAAGAATAGGTCTGCACTAGTCCTTACAGGATTTAATTAGTGTTCATCAACTGCTGCTGGTCCTCAGCCCAGCTCAGGTTTTGTGAATTAGCCCGTAACACCCCCGGAGAGCTCTGCAGTGCAGGACACATCCCACCGAGCCTCTCAGAAGGAGGCATGTGGGTTAGAATGGCACAATAAAGACTTTCTAAAGCATTGGGCAGGGTTTGTGTGGCACCTGAAGCTGTCACCATGCAAACAGGCTGTGCCTGGGGGGCTGTGAGGGACAGGTTTGGAACTCTTTCAGCCCAAGGATTCAAAAACCATGCCTGGAAAAAAGAAATGAAAAAGAAGTATTGGTTTTTCTTTCCTTTTTTTTTTTTTCTGTTGTTGTTGAAGCGTGTTTAAAATGCTGTCAGTGGTGTAAAATGATGTAAAATGGATCAGAGCCGCCAGCTCGGTCCTTAATGAGATAATCTGAAATGGGAAGATCTCAGGCACCTGGTCCAGGTCAGTGCAAAATTGTCCTTATGTGGTGTTCTCTTTAGTAATCTTTAAAGTCTTTGGAATAGATCATCCATTTCCCTGTAAAAGAGACAGCACTGAAGTAATATTTTCTATGAACAGGCCAGCTTTAGCTGCAAACTAAACTTTTTTCCTTTTTTCTGTGCACAGTCGTGCTGTCATTCCTATAAAGAATTCAGGGCTGAATTTCATAAAGCCTTTCTTTATTTTATTTTGTTTCAGCTCAAGGCAGGTTATTTTATTCTTTATTTTCCCCTCTCTTCCTGATATTCTTCAAAGCCAGTTTTGCTGTTTTTTCTATATATTTACCCCTAGGCTGAATGTCCCTATTTCCCACCTTTTTAATTTAGCAGAGCACAGGTAGGTGGAAATTCCTGTGCTGTGTTCTATAACCCACATAGTTCCATCCTAATATAAATAGTGCCATTTTGAGTCGGGGAGTCTCCTGAATCGTTTGTTTTTATAGCAAATAAATATCATATAAAAATACCTTAGCCAGGAAATTATATGATCCACCAGTAGAGTCAATAAGTTGGGCCAATTCTTTTTCAGTCCTGTCAAAAACCTCTTCAGTTTCAATGGGTTCTCCCCAACACAAAACTTGCCAGGCATCTTATTTCTTAATGACAAGGCCCAGCCTGTCAGTTTGCAGCTGCTGTACAGTAAATAAAATTGTCAGGAAGGCACAGTTTCAAGTGATTATTGGTGGTACTGAACTGTAAGTGTTCTCTTGGCTACTTTTTGGTGCAGCTTTCATTACTTGCAGATGTGGAAACACTTTTGGTTGCAGAGAAATAAGCTTACCATGTATTCATCAACTATGGACTGCAATTTGCTCTGTTTTATCAGCCATGAAAGTAAAGACAGCAAGATACTTCTCTTATTTCTGATATTTTTGAATATTCCAAAGTCCCTCTTGTCTCCTTGCACAAGTACAAAAACAGGTCTCTGTGTGTGGGCAGCTACAGATAAGAAACAATTCAATTCCTAATAAGCAAAAGCAATCTGTCTAAAAATTGGGATTTTTCTAACAAAAATGTCACAGTATTGGTCGAGAAGTTATAAAGAAATTATGTAATGGGTATTTTTTCCTTATCTTTGATCTGAAGCTCTAAGAACCTCTTCATAAATCTTTCAATGATTTCTTAGAAAAGCAATATTCCACTGTCTTTGCTTTAGCACAGATAAATTAACTTTGTGCTCTCTGTGACTCCTCTCCTCAAAGCAGGGAGCAGAGAGCAGATTAACTCAATAATTAACTTGGCCTGACTGTTTTCCACATCCATGTGTGGGTGTCATCCAGAAGGAGCTATCTGGGACAGATAATATACTGACTACATCACAAAGTATCCATGCTCCCAATCCAGATTCACATTCCAAAGCCAATCCTTCTCCATTCTGTTCCTCTGGATAAGCAATACCCACCAGGGATACAGCCCTGAGCAGAATAATACCTCAAAAGAAAGGAATGCAATGCAATGTTTCTGTCTCATCAGTGCTCTTAGCTCGTGGCACGGGGGAGAGTGACTTCAGTGGAAAGGGTTTGGGGCAGGATATTTGATTTACTGGAAAATAAGGTAATGAACCGGAATAGATTAGTGCAACTGTTAAGCTACTTAAATTTTTATTCTTAAAAACATATCTTCAAAGAACTGTCCATCACTTTTCTTTGACTAGTGTATATTCACCTAATAGACCTCTGTATTTCAGAAAATTTTGTTGCCCATGAATTCATGTGGGTAAATATCTCCCCTTAAAAAAAAAACACTTTCAGATATTTTTTAGTGAAATGACAGAATGTCATGCAGCTTGTGAGACTCTGTGTGTGCTTTCAGAGGGGGCTGATGCCAACGGGAAACAATCCTGTAACCACCCTGCTTTAAAGCCAGTCTGAGCTGTGAGAGAGCAGATGCTCAGAGGTTTTGGGTATTTTGATCACCTATTGAACTGAGGCAATAGATAAGCAGCTACATTAAAGACAGATAAGTGGTTCTGGGGGGCATTTTCATTGTTTCATTGTTAATAGGTATTATTTTGTGTTTGTAGTAAAAAATAATCTACATTCTTGTGAAATCTTCCAAGTTAGAAGATGCTTGTTTCCTTCTGGAAATGTGCCTTTTTGCAGCACTTACACTGTGTATAATATATGTGTATTTTAAAAATATATATCTAAATCATTGTTGTATGGTATCAGTGAGACATTGGCAGCTGATTGCATCAGTCATGAGAGAATTTCCAAAAATGCCACGGTCTTAGTTCTGGGATGGGATGGGATGGAGAGGTTTTTGCTTTGAAAAGCTGAGAATGAAACTGCTGAAATTTCTATTGATCTCTTTTCTGGAATGAATTCCTCAAATGAGACTGCAGGACCTTTTCTTGCTTGAACTCCAGATTATATTCTGGGAATTTTTCATGGAATCATAGAATATTCTGAGTTGGAAGGGACCCACAAGGCCCATTATTGTCCAAACACCCCTGGAGCTCTGGCAGCCTTGGGGCCATGCCCACTGCCCTGGGCAGCCTGTTCAGTGCCCACCACCCTTTTCCTGAGATCCCACCTAATCTTCCATAGAGATTAAAAAAAAGTCTGCATTTCCAGTCCCCCCAGTTTGCTAAAACACTCAAGCCTAAATCCCACAGTCATTGAGAGAATTTGGCATAACTTCACCAGTTTGCTGAATATTTCCAGCCTGCTAAACTGGAACAGACTCCAGTCACACTTGGAATATTTTTTAAACTTGGTGTGTGTCAATTTAAAACTTTCTCCAGAAGATTTAAGAGACAAGGAGAGGAGGGAAGAGCAATTTAGTTTGATCTGTAAATCTGCTCTTAAATCTTCATTGGTTTTGAGCAGCCCCTCCAAAAAACCAGACCCAGAATCTTCCCCCAAGGTCCTGAAAACCCACCAGAGCTGGGAGAAGGATGACAGAGGAGCAGAGATGGTGGAGGGTTTACATCAATCTGTCCCAAAGACATTTGTTCCCTGATCTAAATCTATACAGTTCTTACGTGCTCAAAACATTGCAGGAGCCACTGGACCTTGTGAGCACCACTTTGTCACTGGGGTTTATAAGTACCTCAAATTTTTACCAAGATATTAAAGACTGCATCATTTCTTTAAATTACTACAAACAATGGGTCTTAAAAACTCTTCTGTCGTGTTGCCTGTGCGTGTGGAACGTTATCCATGAACTCTCCCCAAAGACTCACAAGTGTTGCTATAATCTGTTCACAATAAGCACATTTGCAGATGTGCAGTCGTATAATTATAGGAAGTACAAACAAGACCTCTGTGTAAAGCACAGAACAACAGGGAACCAGGAAGGTTTATGATTCAAGTAGTTTAAAAGACTTTTTAATAGCTGATGAAGGAGATTCAGTTTGTTTTAGGAAAGAACATACAATAATAATGCAGGCACTGAGTGCAGAAAGAGATGAAATAAAGCAATTATTCTGCTCCTAGCTGATGTTATTTGTGTAATAAACCACCTAGAATGAGGTATTTTACCAAGATACTTGTTTAAAATATTTTGTCAGGCAATCTGAATTATAATTTATGCATGAATCAGCCAGACCTGATAAACTTTAGGGTTTGTTGTTGTTTTTTTTCCCCAATACATTGTTTTTGCAACAACCAGATCTCTCCAGCTTTTGGAGAAAGCTTTTTATACCACAACATGAAAATCTTAAAGGCATCTTCCTTGTACTTCTGAGGATTTCACCATTCATGTAATGACTGAATTGAATTTACCATAACTGGGACAGGATCCTGGTGTGTGCTGAAGGATTTGCTGGGAGCTGAGCAGTGCAAAGGGGTGACACAGGTATTTGATTTCTAGCATGGAAAGGGAGATGTGCAGTGAAATCCTGCTCTGCTGCTGCCTTGCCAGTTGACACAGAGATTCTTATATTTGCTTGGCAGAGAACATTTTGAGGAGATCCATAGGTATGTCCATCACTGACAAGGAGTTTGAAGATCTGTCTTGTGTGGAGTGCCAGGGATTGTTAAACTGCATCTCTTATTTTTAGCTGATTCCAAATGTGGGTCCTTTTTGAAGATAAAGTGGAAAGAGATTGCCATTCTTAGGAAAAACCCCTTCTCTACTGTATCTCCTGGCATTCTCCCTCTGTACAGGATGTGAGAGTTGTTGCAGGTTGTTGGGGTTTTTTTCATTGTGATGCAGTTTAAATATATCTTATCTGTTTGAGAACTTAAAGCTGGGGCTTGGGAACCTAAATTCAAATGCTTCAACAGTTGGAATATAATGCTAGAATTGTGCCATCGCTGCAGTTTGTGAATGACATTCAAGCTCTGTTATAAATTTAACTCGTTCCTGTGTTATCTTCTGTATTAATAAAACCTGTTTGATAGGTTTGGAGTATTTTCACACTGCCCAAAATTTCTTAAAATTAGGGCAACCATTTCTACTGCAGTTTCGGATCTTCCAGAGAGCTGGAAAATTAGTTGTGGGGAAATTGTGGTTTGAGTTCTGCTGAGGTTCACAGAGGCACAGGGCAGTGACCAAAGGTGCTTTGAAAACCTCCAGTAACGGAACCGCCTTTTAAACTCTGCTGCTTGCCTAAGGAATGGCATTATTATCCTCTACATGTCTGAGTAGAAGTATATAAATATTGCATGCTTGATCTTAAGCCAGGCAAATTCGTAGCGGGAATATAGCTTTTTAATACAAGAGAAGCCAATCCTGAGGTCAGAAGGGCTCTGGAAGTAAATGCCAGAGCAAGGACTGCCTCCTTTTATGTGAGATGGATGTTTTTGGAGAGGAATATGGTGGTGTGTTTGCTTTTCTTAATAAGAGCTTAGAGATTTTTTTGGAAAAGGACCTTGGTTTGAGATCAGCTTTAAAACTTGAGCTCCAGAATTTGGCAGCAGGCAGGAATGTTGCCACGGCAACTCATTATCTCAGGCAGTGTTACTGAACCTCCTGCCAGTCCAGCCACAGTTGAATGCTGAAGGCAACCTTAGAGGGTATTATATGTTCTGTCCTGAAACAGTTCAGCAGGGCCTTCCAAAAATAGACTGGGATTTGAGGAATATGAACAGCTATCTGCAAAGAAGAGAAGGGGGAAGTGTTCTCTTTAAAAGGTGGAGGAATACACTTGATCTTGATAGTGAATTTTCATCCTCTCAGTTAAACCATTGGGTGCTTTATGGTGAGTAGGGTGGTTCAGAGTTGGAAGGATGGTTATGTATTTGGTTCTAGAAGAGCCTTGGAATTTAGGATGCTGTCACCTTCGTCTCTCCATGGAGAGTGGTGATCTGGAAAGTGCTGTCCTTAAGGAAGTGCATCCAGACCCATCTCTCAGGGGGCCAAGCAGGCGTGGAAGATGCTCCCTGAGTTGAATGTGCCTTGAGGGCTCCGTGTTGGCCACCCCTCTGCTGCTGTTCCTGAGTTCTAAGGTCAGCCAGCTGGTCTCAGTGAGGCATCCTCACTCCAGCCATCGGTAATATCTACAATCCTCAGTATCTTCTGTTTGCTCCTGCCATTTGCCACAAATAAACACAGTGCTGGTCAGCAAAAACCCCTAAAATGTATAGAATGAAATGCATGGCTCGTGCTCACATCCTCAGGTTCCAAATCTGTTTCCTCTGTGTGTGTGTTATTACTTGGAAGTATTTGTCTCAGTTTGGGCATTCCAGACTTCTCTGTGAAGGTAGCCCAAACACCTTTCTACTCTGCTTTTCTCTGCCTGCTTCCTAAACTCTCTCTTTATTTTGAAATACTGTGATACACTTGTCAAACTGTGCTTCAGAAAATAAGCCCCAGCTAGAAATGCATGTCAAATAATGCAGAACTGACAGTTTTGGACAAATTAATGATGACTGACACCCTTTGCCCCAAGCATTGAAACTTCCAGTACCATTTTCTCGCTGGCAGCAAGAAAAAAAAAGCTTTTTTTTCTTTTATTGAATAATTCTTTTGCCATTTGGTGATATGAAATGAACAAGGTTTGGTTGATATTTACACAAATTCTTTGGTTATATATCTCATGATCTAGTCAATAGTGGTACTGGTTAACAAAATACCACACCCCTCATGCCATGAACTTGTCTGTTTTGCATCGAACAAGTTGAAATATTTGTATGTGCACAATATCTATTATATAATGTGCATATTTATCCATTATATATTGCATAACATATATAGATTCATATATGTCCATAGGTATAAATTTCAATATTTTAAAGTAACTTTGTGGGTGATCTGTGTGTGGAGGAGCAGAGCTGGGGATTTATCTTCCAATCCTACTGCAAGATTCCTGCTTAAGGAGATGCCAGCCATGAATTACTGGCACAATTCCTCCTTGATTACAGTGCTGTTTGCAAGAAGTTCAAATACACATTGCCTTTTGATGTAAAGGTATTGCAGTAGTAAGTGGGATAGGAAATTTCATTTGATTTGACACTTTTAAGAACTTTTAAACAAAATAAAATGTGAATTCAGGCTGAAGCTCATTCTCAATTTACTTCTGCTACTTGGAAGCTGAAAACCTTAGTGATGGGCTCTGCTTGCCAAAATTAGAACGTTTTCACTGAGCTATTGAAGAGCAGATGAGTTTGGTGTAGTCTTAGTTTTAGATCCTTCCTTCTGCAGGAAAAGCGAAAACTGGAAGAAACCTTTCATTGTTTTCTTTTGTTTGGGTTTTTTTCAATGGTGTTCTGGAAAACAGTGTGAAAATCACACTTTATCTTCCTCTAAGGTGTAGAGCAACACCTCAGCTCTGCTGAGCAGAGGCACCAAATCCCCCCTGTCCCCGCAGGGTGTTGGAGCTCAAAGCTCCATGTCCTGCCAGGCTGGGTGGCTTTGGGATGCCAGGGAGACGCTGAGAGCGAGGGGCTCCACAGCCAGAGCTGCTCAGCCAACATCCAGGCATCTCCAGCTGACCCAGGCAGGCTTTTGCACTGAAGCAGCAGCCAGAGCACAGGCCGAGGGCTGGCATCTTATAAATCACACTGCTCACATCAGCCTTCCTTTAGGTTTTTTCCAATAATTTTTAAAATGGACTGTTTAGTGCACAGCTGGAGTGGCTCAGCCACCAACTACCCTCTCATAAATTCTGTTTGTGCTCGTTAGGAGCTGGATGTATGGATTTTCCTTGCTCCTTCAGGCAGCTGGGGATCTTAAGGAAAGCGACAATCCGTCCTAAGCTTGTCTTCCTTTAGGCTCTCTTGAGAGAGAGGGCTTTTGTCTTAGTGAGGATTATCATATAGAGGAATACATGGGAAAATAAATGGACTCACTGGCCCATGGGAGCCAAAGCAAGCCTGCCAAATTCAGCAGCTTTCTTAATACATTTAATGTATGTATGGTAAAGGATAATATAAACCCCACCAGGTATTTTATCCTTTAAAATTTACTCTTTCAGATCGTGTAGCAGTTTCAATAGCTCTGGATTTGTACCCAGGGCACAGCATGTGCTGTTTGGTCTGGGAGAGTCAAGGCAGCTCAGATGGGACTAAAAGACATCTCAGGAGCTGCCAAGGAGCACTGGGGGTGAGCAAAACACTCTGAAATGCCATCTCCTCTCCCACAGCCACCCCCAAATCCAGGGAATCACAGCAGAGGTGCCAAGTTCTGCTGCCCATGGACACTTTGGCACATCCCATCCCTGGCTGTGCAATTCCTGGCTCCTCAGTTTTGGAGTTTCAGGTGCAGTAACAGCTTTTGGAGGAGAGGAAGGCTGAGGAAAACCTCCCTCTTGCCCACTAAGGCAGATGGATTGTGTATTGGTGTAATATTTGCATTTCATCGTTTGAATAAATTCATGGTTTAAGCCAAATGCCCAAGGATATTTCAATTATTTTGCAATTCTTACATTTATTCAGTACCTGTCAGGAGATCTATTAAAGACAGGAGGTAATCTGGGGTAAATGTCAATTACTGCAGGGCTACTTTAGGTCTATATTTGATGCCTTTGAAATACATTTTAACATTTGAAAACTTAGATTGCCATATCTTAAATGATGCTACTTCTAGTTCAGCTGTTTTCCTGTCTCCAAAAATTAAAAACATTTCAATATTTAAAATAACTCTACTGTTCATTTCCAGGCATATGTTACTGCATATGTTTGTAGCTCTGTTTTTCTGAATGTGTAAGAATTTTTGGCATATATTGGTATTTCATTCTGAACCTGGGGGAATTAATGTTTATAGCCATGGTTTGAATTCATTTTAGGTCTGATTGTTAAGAGCTCCTCTGGGAATAAGTGGAGGAATCCCAAAGAGGTATAAATGGAAACAAAGGTAGGAGAAGAAAGAAAGGCAGATGGTGGCAACAATAGCACATCTTTTTTTAGATCGTTGATCAAGTACAGAGGAGACTGTGTTATAAATCCTTTATCTACTCCACACTCATTTTTAGTGATAGAAATACTATATTTTCAAATTCTGAGCCATGAAGTTTAGCTAATAAAAAAACCTGAATTAATCACTCCAGCTAAAAGTCACATTTGACAACAATGATGTCTTAAAACCAAATTAGCAGTACACTTAACAATTTGTGCAATATTTTCACCATACTTTCCAAGTAACCTGATGTGGGGCCGCTACTCTAAAGAGAAAGTGCCCTGTAATTAATTCAGGAGGGAATTTTTCCTTCTTACAACCCTCCAGAAAAGAATTTAAATTTAAAACATGTACATTTAGCAAAAATGTTTTGATGTCAGTATGTCACTCAACATTCCTTGCCTGTAAACCATACTTTTTCCATGTCCCATCACCAGATAAAAGGGAAAATCTCATAGATAGCCTTTAGCACTCAAAAAAACAGATTTGTTTTATTTTTGCAAACCACATAAAATTAATAAGTTCCATTTTCAACAACTATATCTATATCCTGTCAGGCAGAAAAGCTGTAGGTTTGTGGGTTATTTTTTTTTCCATATTCTGCCTGTTCAATCAAAGGAACTCATTACTGAAGTTGATATAGAGTGGTTATTAATACTCAGTGTGTCCATTTCATATTAAATGTATTATTCTGGCAGAAGAATATTTTCATCTCCAGATCACGGCAGAAGTAATTAAAATTCAAGGCATTAATTATACTTTAATTAAACCAAACCATATTTCATAGGAATGTTTTGGCAGGGTGAGGAAGAAGTCTGTCTCCTCAAGAGCTAGTGAGGTGGTTATGACAAATTATAAAATCACTGAAGCCAAGTAGAATTGTTCCAGTCAATTAAGTGTGTCTGTGAAGGAATATCTGCATGGTGTAAGCAGAGGGGAAAATATAGTGATGCTTTAAAGTTTTCCAGACTTAAGCAACCATTGTTTAAAATCACAAACATTGAAATTCCTTCTTTTTTCTCTATATGCAGTTTAAGAAATCCATTGGTTTTGGTAGAGCCAGTGGTTCTCTTAACCTGTTAGACATTAATGACACTGCCAGTGATCTGTTCACTTAGATTCTCTAAAGGACGTGGCTCAAACCTCTGTTGGAGAAAATGTGCTTAAAAGCAGAGAGCAGGATAAAACTTATGGCACAAAATGCTTTGAAGCTCTATTTGATTCTCCTTAGCCTTCATTGCTTTCTTTTTAAATACTTTTGCATTCAAATGTAGGTGTGATCTACAAATGTGTTTGATTTTGTGACGAGAATTGAAATTATAAGGTTCTTAATAGCCTCGAAAATATTAGTGCTTTTGGAGGGCTTTTGGGGAGGTTTTTTTTCCAGTTGCTTCTCACCTCCACCTATAAAAGTCTACACTTGATTGAACAAGAGCTATAAATACATGAATTGTCTGTTGGGATTTGTGCTCTCTTTGGTTAGTTTTGCTGTTTGTTTTTAAAAGACTCCCATATGCAAATAGTAGTGGGCACAGTGAGCTCCCCTTGACGTGGTTGCTGAGAACTTGGAGTCAGTAATGCAGCATTTCAGAGCTTTTCCACAGCCTTAACTAGTCATAGACAAGATTTGGGACCTGGTAGCTATCTACCTTCTGTCTTTACTGGAATTAGGGAGGGGAAAAATTAATACTCGTGGGACTACAATGTCTTTCTCTTGCATAGTAAAGAATTTAGATGTTACCGAGGCAAACAATAAAATGGCAGGTGATACAGAAATGTGTGAAGTGTGTGGGTGTGCAAACTATTGGCCAGGTCATTCCTGAAAGTCTGAATTGGAAGGATGTATTTAAATTTGGTAAATAGGAATAAATCCCTGCTTGGTTCGGTAGGGGCTTCAGGGTATGCCCAGCATATCTCAGCTCTCTTTCTCTGTGGTGACAGCAAAGTCACTGAGCTCAGACTGTTGTGAATGACTTTGTTAGTCATGTGGGTGATGCTTCCTGTAAATTAGCTTTTCATGGCAAGCAGAACTGGGCACTGCCAAAGGTATTTCTTATCAGATTGGCAGGGATATTTTGGAAATCTATATAAAGTGATTTTCAGGTGTATCAGCCACATGTACAGCCTAATATAACTGTTCATGTCACATCTGAACTTGAGTCTCCAGCGCATGATCCAAATTGGCTCCGTCCCAGGGGCCCTCCTGGAGCTGCATCAGACTCAATCCTGTCAGTAAGTCATGCTGGAAAAAGTACAAGTGTGTTAGCAGAGTGTTTGTCACAGCTCACTAGACACTTCCCGTTCCTAAAACTTCCAAGAAATTTCTAATTAACATTTGCACACACGTTCATTATTACCCTTGCGTGGTGTATGGCAATGGCTGCAGAGGGATTTGAGCACTGAGTTCAGTAATATGAAAAATCCCATATTATTTCATTGTAATTTTTCATAATAGTCTCAGTTATTTCCCAAGTTTCTCATACCTCAAAGTACTTAATGAGTAAGTCTTGCCTCTGTTCAGTGGAACTGAGCTTTTTAAGTGGAAATTGCACCAAAGATGAAAATTGAAGTAAAGCTTTGGAATCTGATAAAGGCTGTTTTGGAGTGAAAGCCTCTCCAGTGTGTGTTCGCAGGACTGCAGTGCCTCCTTGGATGTGACTCACAGAGCTGTTCCTGTCTCATTAGACAGGAAAATTGTGACACTGTCATGGCATGTGCCTCAAAATAGCAGGAGTGTGGGGCAACTGGCATTGAATATCAGAGCTGGTGCAGAAAGGAGAGTGAAGCATAAAGTTGAAATTATTTATTTTTTATTTAAAAATAGCCTTTTTCCCCTTTGTTTTAATAGTACATGAATCTTTACTATTTGTTATATCTTCCCTTCAGTCCTTTCCCTCCTTCTGGTTGTCTCTTTCTGACCAAAGATAAAACTGCCTGTGAAGTCAACAAAGCCTGTTAAATAAGCTGTCAAAACACGCACTGTCTCATACCTTGGAGCTCAGAAAGACAATTTTCTACAACTTCAAATTAAAGTCTTTCCGTGTCACCTTGTTGGAAAGCCTGGAGATGGAGTGCATGGAGCTCCTGTTCATTATGATGCACCTGTAGGCTATTCAATTCCAATAAGGAATGGGGAGAGAAATATCACAGTCAGGGCAAAGTCAGAGTGATAAAAGGGAGGGTTTTTCTTCAGGAACAGGTTTTAAATTAAAATGAAAAGATTACAAATGGGGTTCATAGTGTTAGAGTGGGATTTGGGTAGATTCATGTCAGACATCTCGTGGTGTGGTAGAGAATCCTGAGTCTCAGATATGTGAGAAAATAGCACTTTGAGTGAAAACTTGGGTACTTCAGAGCAAGTGTTCGACTTGCTATCTTAGCACTTCTAGCAAGGGCCTCTCTGGAATTCTGACTAAAGTCAACTTTTTCTTTGATGAGAATCTCATGTTAATGCAATTACATGTGCAAGCTGCATTTCATTTGCACACAGGATAGTGTGAGAACTGACTGAAAGGCAAAAAAATTAAATGCTGGTTGTAGCAAGAAGAAGCAAATCTTACATTTATTTCAGTAGGAGTAGTTTCATCTTAAAGCTAAGAGCTCTGACCATCATTCCCTTTCAAATTCAGCCATTAAAACCTAACCCTGCTCACATATCAAAGGGTAAACTGAGGATATGGGTGTTCTGGGTTCTTATTCACATATTTGATTGGAACAAGTTTGCTTGAATGCCTCCAAGGCAGAGAATATTAACAGGAGGGGATTTGTAAATATGTTTCCAGATCAGCTGTTCTATGACCAAAGGAAACTTTTGGGATAATCAAATACTTGCAAAAGCATTATCACTTGGAACCGCGATAGCTGTGTGAGTCTGTCTTTGCTGAAGCACTAATGAGAACTGACAGCTTAGAAATTATCTAATTAGAGAGCAGCCATTCCTTGTAGGAGTTTTGACATTTGTAAATACAAATAATATCGTTTGGAGTCAAAATGCAAATGGTATTGATTTCTCCAAGCAAACGTCTCAATAGAAATCAACATTGATTTTTAGGAAAGTCACCTGACAAAAGAAAAAGACTTGGCGTTGACTCTTCATGGAAATGGCAGGAGAGAGGAAGGGACAAAGCTGGAAAAGAAATAATGGACATTAACCCTGTAGTAGGAAGTGGAGCAACTCAGCTTTCAAAAAGAGCTCAGAACAAAGACAATTCTAGTTGGATTTGGCTCTTTTTGAACGAATACAGCCTTTTGTCCTGTATGGGGCATCATAGCACTGAAAAGCTCTTTCTGTAGTTCTGACAAGTGTCTGGATGCCAGAATTGAGTATCATTAAAGCATGTGCTGGAATATGGCAGGTTTTTCCAGAATACTTTTCAAGGAAGGGCCTAGGTAGGCTTTACAAAACAGCAGGACCTGATTTGATACTGGATTAGTTATGGAAATATATTTATCTGATGTTGCATCTGAGGTGAGAAGAATTATAGTGTGACTGATGAACAGCAGTGAACGTCTTATCTTCCATCTCTAACCAGAGGAGCCGAGCTACGACTCCTCATTTCCCCTGTTTTCTTCTCTGCTCTGATCTGCCATGCAGCACAGCTTCTGACTGATTGCTCATTCTGTCCTTACATTAAGCATGCACACAAGCACCAATGATTATTGGATCCCTGTGTTTCCAGCTCCTGCTGTTTGTTTCCAAGTGTCTCCTCTGGATATTTCCTGCTCTGCATATCCTCTTGTGTGATGTGATGAGAAGGAAGGTGGCTAAGTGGATAAATAATTGGCTAAAGTGAGAAACAAGAGGTAGGAGAGCAAGGTCATCTTTAACCTTGAGGGAAATCATTAGTAGAGTTACATAAGGCTTCGTGCTTGGAACTTTCCCTCCAGCATGTTTGTAACAATGGGGAAAAGGATTAGAATTATAAATTGTTGACTTTTCCTGATGCTGCTGAGCAGCAGGGTAACAGAGGCAGGGCCTCACATCCAGTGTGGATTGGAGCAGAGGGTCAACAAAGCTCAGGCAGTGGGCAAAGGGCCTGTGAGATTCAACACAGAGAAATGTCAGATCAGGCAGTGATGAAATGATGGGCTCCAGGTTATGGGCAGCAAAATCCTGGGTTAGGATTATAATCTCATGAAAATCTAAAATTACCTGCCCAAAAACGATTGATTCTGTAAGATTTACTACAAGCTGTTTGCTTGCTCTGCTGTTCCATGATTTCTTGATATCCACCTTTGGTCAGTGTGAGAAGAAACCTTTGGTCTTCCCCCAGTGACCACCCTTGTGTTGTCCCAGTGACAGACCCTGCACTGTTTTGAAGGTAGGCTTGAATACAGCAAGAACTCTAAAGCAGTATAAGACAAATGAGAAGGAGTGTAAGAATAGAAGTACACGAGCAAGTCTTACATTTCTATCCAATTTCAGACTGAATTTATGGAGTGAAAAGAACTCACAGATTTCTCTGTGCAGAGCTATTCATTTAACAACCAAAAAAAAAACCTCCAAACACATGTTGAATTCTTGTATAAAAATGGACCTTGTAGTTCTGAGATCCCTGGGTGTGAGCCATGTAAATTTTGTAAATGCACACTCAGGGAAAAAAACAGTAACTGTATCAAGCATAAAGATCTATACACAACCTCAATAATACAAACTAAAGCAAGAAATGAGTCATATTTAAGTTTAAAACCCCACACAACATAAAGGTTTCTTTATTTTTTAAACCCTTCCCTCCTTGACTTCAGATATAGCCTTAATAATTAATTTTCTAGTTATATTGACATTGCTCCAGCCAACAAAACCAAATGAAATAGAAGGATGGCAAACAGAATAGCTTGGAGTACTAATGCAAGAATTCCTGTTATTTTTTATGCCTTTCAGCTGAGCTCAAAGATTAATGCTGCAAGCACAATGAAAATGTATCAACTGGTGGAAAATTAATTATGAAGGTACTTTTACAGGAGATTATTAAACTTCAGCAGTTTTTAGTACAGAACAAACAGTAATGAAAATTATTATCATTGTGGATGCCAAAAAAAGAAAGACATTTCAAGGACCTGAAAACAGCCTGTGACATATTCAGTAGGTTTGCCTAAGAAAATGAGAGCCTTTTGTTGCTTTTCAGGAGTAGAAAGCCATTGGTCCCCCATGGAGCTAAAAGTAGATGGGATTTTAAAGGCAGTATTTTTACCCTGAGAGTGTTTTAAGTTAAATTTAGTTTTCACTTTAGGTTCTGAGCATCATCTCTAGTTTATCTGCTGGTTAGCCTTGGTCAAACCCCTTGGGGTTGTGATTTTATTGATCTTCCTGATGGATGTCCTCCACTATAAGGTGAATAGCTGTTTAAGCAATAAATACTTTTCTAAATATATTCCCTATAGGGAGGGAAGAGTGACTTTAGGGAAGACTAAAAAACTCAACAGCTTGAATGAATTTGCAAGCATTTGTTGCTATGGCTGTAATTAAAATCCTGAATGATAATCAAGCTTTTAGGCCAACTCATGCCATCCATAAAATAACAAATACCAATTCATTCCAAAACATTGTCTTCAGCACATTTAGTTGTTTATCAAAACAAATACTGATGTAAATACTGCATTGATTTTGTTAATTATATTCCCACCAAAATACAAGAGAACATCCTTTCAGAATATTAATTTCTTTATGTAAATTAGGAAAGGGATTTAGAAGTAACTTAGCTGTTGCAAACCATTAATCTATTCTGTGGTGTAGAGAGTTCCAATTTCATCTGATTTCAGGATGATAATCCTAGTTACTATCACTATTACCTGGTTCTTTAGAAGGGAATAAGGTTTGTAGCTCGAGGCTTGCAAGACTCGTATTTTCACTTGGAAAAACTTTGAATGGACCTCATTCAGAAATATTCAGAATTTTCAATCAGCACCAATTCTCATTCTTGCTTTCAGCAGTCCTGTGCTCACAGGGCTCATTGCTCTGCTTGTCCTGTGCCTTTCCATTCACATTCTCCTCCTGAAAAGAGGTGAATATTTCATATTCATATGGATAAAACAGAGGTAAAATTATAAAAAATGTTTAGATCTCTGCACCTGTTTGTCAGTATTTGCAACAACGAGGTGAAATGTTCTCTTGGCTTCACTCCAGTGACAGAAACAAAGGATTTGGCTCTGCTGTGCGTTTCCAAACAATAACCTGCAGATGCTCCATCTTAATAACTGTACCCTGGTTTATAAACACAGCGTCTTGAGGATTATGTGGCTGTCTACATAGAAAACACAAGGACATCAACCTGGAGAATTTTCAAAAACAAAAAAATGTAGAATCTAGCTGTTAATATTTGTATTGATGCCTTTGGAACAAAGACAAAAACTTGTTTAAGTTTCTAGAAGTAACCTAAATTGATAGTAAGTAAAATAGGTATATATTGTATTTTAAAAACAATTTTTCCCTGAGTTATGATATATTCCAAAAATTATATGTCTTTGACAAGAAGGAGATAGCAGCCTGTTCTCACATGGTTTAGGTTAACCATTCCAAGTTCAAAGGTGTTGTAGAGAAGTTGTTGCCGGGTTTGTGCTTTCTTTTAACACAGTGATGATGTTTGTTGTGTAAGACTTGGTGGAAAGTGTGTGTGTCCAATGAAACTTTCTTGTCTGAAGTGTCTCTATTACATGGCAATACAATGAGCTCAGGAATAAATCTGCCAGGCTCCTGAGACAAAATTGGAGGAAGCAGAAAATCCTTCCAAACAAGCTGTCAGGAAGCTTGTGGGGAGAGTGGGCTCATGCAACAATGGCTGTAGGGAACAGAAAGGACTTGGGCTCAAAAAATAGGCCAGGCTGGAGGGGGCACAGAAAGCCTGTGAGCTCTGAGCCAGGCAGGAGCACGTTTTAGGGGAAAGGATCTCCAAGGTGCAGGTTTAGAGGTTATTATTGCACTGATCTGCACATCCTTTGGCAGAGCAAGGGCGAGGGCCAGCTGGGCTGTGTTTGCACCGTAAGCAGCACAGTGGCTGGGAGGGTGGATTGAGCAGCTGGGGCAGGAGCTGCTCTGAGAGCCCTGAGAGCAGCACAGTGTGCTGGGAGTGCAGCAGAACAGAGCACAGTTATTGGGGAATGGAAGGAGCATCCTGCAGAAGGGCAGGAATGGCATGAGGGGACCATGGGACACACGGGAATGGTGTCACAGCCCTGGCTTTCCTGGCTCTGCACCGTGTGCCACAAACACATTAAAAGAGAGTGTTTCTGAACAATGAGTTTGCTGAACAGAACAAATCTCTTTAAATATAAGCTAGCTCTTTTTCTATTACAACATAATAACACTAACAAATTTATTGGTCCCTCTTAAAATATAACATTTATAAATCTATTGTGACTTAACACTTCCTCACAGCAGGAACAGCACTGACAGTCAATTAAAATGCTGAAGGAGAAATTAACTGTGGGAGCAGATGAACCAAACAGATGAAAGACGTGTAATTATTTCTTATCTAGGAAATACTTCTTCAAACAAAATAGATTTGAAAGAAGCATCACTGAGATGTTTACATGGAGAGAAAATGGTTCCTTAAACGACTGACTTCCCATTTCTTGGATTTTCAAATAAGGCCTCCAACTGTTTGATTCCTCTCAGAAGTCAATTCTCTTTCAGCAAATCAGTAAGAGATACCAACAAAATAATTTTCAGTATCTGTTTAAGCAATATAAGACTTAAATATTCTTTATGAAGATGCTTCTAAACGCTAAATTGTAACACTGATGTAAATTTCATATAAAATAGATTCCTTCTACTTCTGTCTTTTGGTGAATAAGGAAACACAGCTATGTTTTTATCATTTTGTAATTGCTGTAATTTTTATCTGACTTTGAATGCATAGAGCTAATGGCTTAACAAAGCAATTCTGGCGTGAGAATAAGTATCCAAGAGCCAAGGATAATTGTTCCCAACTTGCTGTTAAAGCATTCAGTGACTTTAGAAGGTTACATCATGACATGAATTATGTATTTGATCTCACTTCTAGGAGGAGATTTTATGTTACTAGGAATGGAAATGGAGAAAGAGAGTGGGTTTATTTCCTGTGTTTTCCAGTTTTACCAGTTCTGTCCAGGCCCAGTTCCGTCTTTATGTGTAAGTCTTGAAGATGTTCATGACCAGATAAATGAGCTCTTGCCCTGTGCATAGTTAGAGATCTCACTTTGCATACAGCTTTTCTACTGCATTAGTCATGTTAAAAACCTAATTATTTGAAGTTGGTATATTAAAAAATACCTGTCATCAAACTATATAAGCAATACCAAATTCATTTTCACGGCCCTTTTATTCCAACCATCTCAAATAATACTCAAAAATGCATTAGGATTTAAAGGAATTCATTTTTAAGCTTTTTGTGGTCACGTGTTTACTATTTTTAGACAAATACTCAAGTTAGACTTCATAACTTAATTGCTGAAATGACTCCTTTGAAGCATGACCTGAGTTTACTTCTCCGTATGAATATTATATGAAAGGATTAAGACTGGCCCTTGGAAAGCAATCCTAGTTCTCTTACAAGACACCCTTCCTTTGCTCAGGCAGCTTTGATCTGCTGTTCTTTAAAACCAGGCGGTTTTTTCTCCCTTTAATAGAGGTTTTGTACTGGATGTCTGCTTAGGAAACTAAGTGATATATTCAAATTCTTAATTAACATTGAGTGAGAGACTCTAATCCATACAAAATGAATAAACAACCAGATATGGAGAACTTAGAATAACTCCTAATGATAACAACTAACCAGAATAACTGAGTAACCAATGAATAATAAATGCTGTGCTCCGAACGGGAAAAATATTGCTGTCAGCAAAGAAGAGAATTTCTGAAAAACACTGAATCCATGTTTCAAAGAAAGCCTGCAGACATTTTCGAGGGTTATGTAAGAATTACTGCTTATGTATTTCTACCTCTGCTCAGCTTTGCTGTCACAGTTGGCTGCTCGTTGCCAACCATCTCCGTTCACTTCAGTCACACTAAAGGCTTTACCATGGTCAGGAGTTTGTAAAACTGTGAAGTGAGCAGAAAATATGGCTATTTTGTCCTGGCTCCTACTCCTCTGCAAGCTGCTTGTTCCCACTGAGGAGCAGCTGGAAAGGAGGAAAGATTTTTGCAGGACTGACAGAGAGAATGAGGCAGGTAAAGAGAGGAAGGCAGTAAAATGAGAGATGTTACAGCCAGGGGTGCTGAGGGAAGGGATGTCCTCAGGCATTTGGGATGACAGGGTTCCAAACCACTGGAGTGCAAAGAATTTTTGGAAAGTCTGAATGAAGACCTGTTAGTGGAATGGTGAGGAAAAGGAACTAGTTTAACTAGGTAGGAAAAAATATGTATCATGATGACTTTCACCCCATAAAGCATTTGAATGTGTTTAGCCCAAGTCCCACTGAATAGTCATGCACATAAAATGAGAAAGCACTTTGGTGACTTACTGACAGATGGATTAAGTCAACATTCAAAAGCGACATATGGAAAAATTCCTAATTTTTTTCAAAAAATACTTTTTCATTACGCCTTCCAAAACAAGAGTGGGAATGAAGACAGGATCTGCTCATATTTCAAATTACTTGCAGGGTATATCCTCCCAGGTGAAAAGCTTTCACAGCCACCCCAGATTATTTCTCTGCTGTGGGTTGTCCTGTGTGCTCCTCACCTTTATCTCTGCCTATCACTGCTTTTGTGACCTACAGCATAGACTGTGCTTGCTGGATTACATGAGGAGCTTCAATATGCTCCTGGTATCTCTAGAGACTTACTGTGTGTGATATCAGCTCTCACAAGCTGATAACGGTGTCACATGTTCTTTTCCATTTTGATGTAGCGTAATACAAGCTGTTATACAAGTTTTCGTGTCTCAGGCTTTTTGATACAGTACATTTATTTTGTAATTCTAAGGGTTCTCAGACTCCAAAATGAAGCAGAGAAGTGTTGACAGCGTGAACAGTAGGCACAGGGAGAAAAATTAAAAACTGGAACTGAAAAGAGAGTGTTGGACTATAATATAATATATAACGAAATTGAGGTGGTTCAAAGAACAGGGAGAACTTTTTCCCTCTGGCAGAAACGTCTCTCAGTCACTTGAGCCCACATCCAAATTGTGATATTGTGTGACTGTTCTCTCCCCTATTGATAAACCACACTCTGCAGACACGTGTCTGGATCAGTCATAAAGTTATACGAGCCTTGATGGAAGCAGGACCTCCAGAGGACACTCCCAGCCTGAATTATTCTGTGATTCTAAATTGTTACACATGTAATTGCAAGGAGCCCTGACACAGACTGTGGCAATCCAAGTTTGCCCCAAGAAACAGGACCTGAACGATTGCTGCAGTTAATGGGGTTTATCCCTTTTTCAGTGACTTTTGAATCCACTCCTTTATGAATATTGCCTTTGTTTAACAGTAAAGTTTGCAAAGAGCCTTAAAAAGGCTGTAATCTTTAATCCTGCTTTATTTACTTATATTTATATTCATCCAGGCAACTTTAAATTGAGCTACAGAGTAAAATTAGCCAGCTGCTCAGTTCAGAGAATAAGCCACCCATTTCAGAATTCCTTGAGTTTCACCAAAACTCAGCAGACGGCTGCCTTAAGACGCTGACTTTTTGTTTGGTGCATATTTTTGCAGGTTATTTTTAGCCCAGTTATTTGTGGTGTACTCTCAGAGGGTTTGAGAGGAGGTGTTATGTTGCATTTGCATACAGGGGGAAACGACAGCACCAGCCAGAGACTGCTGCTCTGACAGATGTGTGTCCATGTGCTCTGGGAAGGGAGAGGGACAGGGGTGCCAGTTCTTCCATCCCATTGACCTTGCTCACTGAGCCTCATCTAGATCATGTTATACCAATCAGCATCCACTTGGATCTGGTTGTAAATATAATATGACATACAGGCTTTGATGGAGCTGATTTCCCCTCCTGGCTATTTACACTCCAGTCTGTGGGCTAAATTTGGGGGCCTTTCAGTCTAAAAATTCCCTATGCAGAATATGCAGTGGAGAGAGAGGAAAAAACCACCAAAACTCCTCCAAGGGATGGTGTTTCTTGATATTATTATTCCTTGGACATTTTCCATGTAATTTATAGTATCTTCAGCTAGCTAATGGAACAGAACTGACACTGTCTTATTATGTGACAAGCTAATTATCCAGCATGTAGTAAACAAGGTTTTATGTAAAAGCTTCATATTTTCCTAAGTGAAACAGAAGTAGACAGTCCTGTTCCTTTTCTGAGCAAAACATTCAAATGTTGCACACTTCAGATTATGCAATTTTATTTCTTGATGTGGTAGTCAGATAATTAAATCCTGCCTTTTCTGGTTGATTGGAAGACTCATTGCATCACCCTTTTGAATAGAGCTGCTGAACACAGAGTAACTATAAGGATTAATTTATCCTACTGTGTTCTGTGGCCAAGTAGGTACTGCTGAACTTTTATAATAGCTTATAAATTTATAGTAATCTTGTAATAGTTATTTATGTGTGTTTGTGTGTATTATATAGAGATAACTCACTGTTTCTGTGCTTTTTGTTCCCTAAAATGAATATCTGTGGGTTTGGTACTTTGACGTATTCTGGTATCACTGCCTATTTTTATCTTTATTTACAGTGGGTATATTTGACTCCATACAGCTTTAAATCAATTATGTCTCATCAGAAGAGACAGATTGTTAAGGAACCTTGTGTTGCATGGCTGTAACTGTGTTAACAAGCAATTTCCAAATGGAAAATAGTCAATTCCCCAAGAGTTAGACACTTAGTTCTACTTTCCCTGCGCCAGAGTCTGCTCCAGTGAGTACAGAACACTTACTATACGTGGTGTTTGTGAAAATCATACTTAGAATGATGCATTATCCTGCTCTGTGCTGAGCCTTTTCTGAGGGGCATTTTTTGTTTGGTAGTCTTTTGACAGTAAACTCTAAGTGTGAGTAAAGGCAATATGTTCTTGTTGCAGTCTGAAATTTGTCAGATTTTAATAAAAAGTTAAATCTCTTAATTCTAGGACCAAAATGTAATAAATAGATGAGCTGTTTGTCAGTAGGTGGTACAATATATCTACCAACAACTAGCAGTAGAAATCGTGAGCTGCTTAGAAACAAATAAAACACCCCAACTGGTGGTTCTTACAATTGAACCTAAACCTTCTAGGTAACCATGGAATTTTACAGGAAGAGGAGGAGGATTAAAAACTTCCTCATCCCCATGATATTCCCAAACTTACTCTCCAAACTTCATCCAAACGGGGTTGGCTCTACTGCATAAGGGAATTAGGAAAGATTAGTGCTGTTGATTTATGCTGCCAGGAAGGTGATGGGGATTTTTGAACTGAACTCTCCTAAAGAAATCAGCTGGATCTGATCTCTCCCTTCACACATGTACAGTCAGCTGTCATCACTGCCTACAGAGCTGTAAGATGCCCAGTGCTTAAAAAAGCATAGAACTACCTAATTATCTATAAAAGTCATGAGAGTCGGAAGTAACTGGATTATTTTCTTCATGTACAAAGCTTCTCCCTGTTTTAACTCCTTCCTCCCTGCCAAGGCATTTGACTTATCTAGGAAAAATAAAAAGCACAGTATAAAAACGACGTCAGCATCCTTTCAATTCATGCTTTTCATTCAGAGCAGAGCTGAGACACACGTTGGTGCCACAGCTGAACCCAGGCAGTCTGTGCCCACACTGCCCTCCCTGCATCCTGCTTCCCTGGGCAAGGAGCTGAGAGGGGTCCTGCTCCATTGTGCACTCCAGTTTCCTTTCGGAGGAGCAGCTGGAAAAGGAGCCAGGACTGTGGTGCTCCAGGAGGTCCCAGTGGGTGCACTGGGCAGGCTCAGGGCTCCCAGTTGTGCTGCTGAGGTGCCTCCAGGGTGTGTGTCCTGCAGGCAGCACTGCCAGGCCCTCTGCAGAGCATCCTCACCCTGCAGGATCAGTGCACGCCCAGACATCCAGCTCAGGGAACATCTCCCAGTCCTCCCAGCATTGTAAAGTGAAGAACAGGAATAAAAGCAAACCTACTGAGGACATCTCTTATGGTTTCTGATGTGATCACACCTCCCAGCTAATTTGTGTCATGTCTTTGTCCTTTCCTCTTTCAATCAAGGCAAACAAAATTCTTCTATGCTTGTGCCCTGCCCTGCCTTTCTGTTGCATTCTCATTGTTTTACTGTCACTTTTATCTGCATCAGCCATGGCCGTTTGACCATTCTTGTTGTCATCAAGCTTTATGAATGAGATACTTTTAAACTGCTTTTCCCTCACTGGGGACAGGCTTTGTAAAGATCCACTTCCTCTGCTTATTTATAATAAATTAAAGCCTACTTCAGAAATGTTGTAAGCATTTAGGCATGTGAGTACACTATCTAGACGAATCCCTCTTGGTGAAGTCATTTATTTACCTACATTATAAATTAAGGAAATGGTGAGGAACATGTGGTCCTGTAGTTTGAACCAGAAAGTAGTGTGAGGGAAAAGATATGGGGAGTGAACAAAGACAAGCACCCAGTTGGGTGCAAGATTGCAATCATGCTGCTTATTTTCCTTGTGTGTTGCTTCTTCCTGGCTTGCATTTTTTCATACACTTTCTGTACCAGCCAGTGTAGGACACACTCACTTTGCCTTGGCTGCACGAGCCTTCCGAGTGCAATTCAGAACGACGGCTCTAATTTGGTTGTCCTAAATCACCCCCTGGAGGAGCCCTTCTTTTCTGCTGAGGCATCTAGAGAGTATTGTTTCATATTATTGGTATCTGGAATTAAACAGTGTGAGTAGTCCATATAATGTGCTTCTTTCTCTTTCCTGCTGCGTTTCAGATAAGCTTGGAAAGCGTCTGTCAAACCAAGGGCATTGCTTCAATTTCAGTAACATTTTATTGAACAAGAACTCAAAGACACCAGAGTGCAAAAGATAATGCAACACTAATTGCTGCAGTTATGATTTCCAACCTTCATTTTTTAACTTTGAGAAAGTTGCTTGGTTTATGTTTTAATCAATGTGGAGAACATGATATTGCTGAAGGAAGGATTCTTAGTATATTCCCCTGTATAAGGACTTACTCTTCTGTTCATTTGATCAATATTATTATGATAAAAATATCAATACTCGAATGTTAATAAGCATTAATTTTGTCTTCACTCATTACTTGCAATGAAGGTATCCTTGCACTGTAGTGCCTATATAGCCAAGTATTTCAAGGTTAAAAATGCAGGGTTTAAAGCACAAACTCCTTTCCTGCCCTTGTACAAGTTCGCTGTTGCATGTGAGGCGTTGGTTTCCTCGTTGCCTTGGCTCCCAAAAGCTCTGCTCCACCCCTTGTCCCCACCCTGGCAGGCTCAGAGGTGACACCCTCCACAGAAGTGGACCCTGTCCTTCTCAGAGTCCTCAGAAATTTTGGCTGAATCATTGGTGTGTCCTCAGACCATAAAAAGCCCCAAAGTCAGCCGCTGCATCATGTCTGAGATGTATTGTTTCCGTGATAAGCGCTTGGTTTTCCTATGAGTTATTCCAAAGGCTCAAATAATAAACATGCAAACGATAGGTCAAGATAAGAACCAAATTAAGCTTTCTGTCCTACCTTTAAGAAGTTTGGATTGGAAGTAGCCAACTTTCAGATAACGGCACAACGCTGCAAAGGGATCTTGACTCGTGGAAGGCTTTAAAAGAAAAGAAAAGCAACACACGAGTGTGTTTTGTCACATTTCAGTGACAGATTATTTCAGAGACCTCTCTAGCCCACTTCCTATTTCCTTTGCCCTTGGTCTGCTGAGTAATGTTTGCATTTTGCCCTACAACAGCGTATCTCCTCTCAGGACGGAAATTCCTGAGAAGTGCTTTCCGCTGAGCTTCCTTCAGCATCTCCATCCAGGAGCGCCTTCGCCAGGGACCATTTCCTGAGGCCTCTGCTTTCTGCTTGCTCGACAACACGTGGCCTCCAGCTTGTGCTGTGCCTCCCCTGCCACTGTGGGCTACCTGGCACTGCAGGACATTCTCCACTCTTGAAATGTAATTATATCAAAAATCACTGCAGAAAATTTTACCCCTCTGGGGGTTAAATAATCTTGCCTTTAATTTTAATATGATTTTCATTTGAACTTTTCAATAATCCTGAATGAAAAGCCAGTGGCAATTTAGGAACTAACAGGAGAGATACTTCATTTGGAAAATGCTGAAACAAGATGATGCCACAAGGAAACAGTTTGGTTGGAAGGATGTTTCCACCACGACGCACCTATGGCAAAATTTATCCAGCTAGTTTTGGTCACTGAAAAACTGAGCTGAACAGGTTTCAGCACCATCAGTCCTGACTAAATTTCTCCAGGAGAATCGGATGTCAAATCAAATTAAAAAATCAAAAAATCAAAATAGAAAACAGCACAGGTCAAGCTCAGGGTGCTTAAACCTTAGTTTAAGACTACCAGACACAAAAAGGGGTTAGAAAAGCTTACTGGAGGTTATAATTTATTTATTTATTTCCTTAAATTTCATCTAAAATCCTAGAGAGATGAGGAATCTTTCTACTGATTGTTGTTCTAAAGTTTCATGTGTAAACTGAATTTTGCAACAGAAAACTGGTGGAAATCAGGATGGCTGGCTAAGTGGGCTGTCTCCTGCAATTTCCATTTCTTTTAAGTGTGGAGATAATTTAAATCTTTATTGTTTTAAGGAGCCAATAGTGATGACAGAGATTTCCGTAAATCACTTGAAAAGCAAATTTTTTTTTCTAAAAAAGAAGTAATCCCTCAGAATAACTTTTTTGTTTTCCTAAATTTCTCTTGTTTCTCCATATATAACACAAGTTTTGGAATGCCATCAATGAATTAGATCATGAAATTTGCATCATTTTCCTCTACAGAAAAAAATATGAAAAATTCCCTTTTAAATATGATCTGTGAGTCCATTTTTCATTGAAGAATTTTGCAAGGAATGCCACCCAGTGCAATGTATTTTAGCTCTTATACTGATGCACATATTCCCTCAAACTGTTGTGAAAACTGATTTAAAAAAATCTGTAGTGTTGGCTTACCAAGACTTATTTTGCAATCTCAGTAATTTATCTTGAAAGACTCCATAATCAATATTATATAGCACTGTGAGCCTGCTGCTTTATTATCTTTTTTTATTCAAGTGTGGAAAGATAAGATATTGATTTTTGTTTGCTTTGTGTTCTGTAAAAACAAAGGAGAAATGTAATTTTTGAATGCCAAGGGTATGTGAGTATTGTTTTATTGATTTTAAATTAAATAAAAGTTATGTAAGGCAATAGCTGACATTGCTTTGAGGCAAAATAAATGCCATTGAAATAAATTTTTTTAAAAGCCAAGCAATACTATTGAAAAGAATTCATGGAAAGCTCATGTGCCCAGCCAAGCTTTTGAACAGTGTTTTGCCATGAAATTCAGAGTAGTGCAGTCCAGATTTGATGTTTTTTAGGACTTATTGTGATGACACAATACATTGCAACAGGCTTCTCTAAGAAGCAGACTCTGAGATTTCATATCTCCTCTACCCTGTTTTCCCCCTAGTATTAATGATTTATTCTGATATTTTTATTTGCTAGTTAAAGCAAATTTGTTCCATTCAGAAAGACCATTTGCTTCAACCCTTGGTGTCTTTTAGGATTAAGCTCTTGAATTTTTAACATAGGAGGAAGGAAGCCACCTGCTGATGAGAGACAGTAGTGTATAAATGCTTTATGGTAGGGACAGCTTTATAGTGGAGATAATGTACACGGAGAAATTCCATATTCAAATGCTTTTGGAGGAAATTTGTGATGCTACAGGAACACAGTGTTGATATGATCTCCAAGCACACTGATGTACTGAGAGTTCAGCTTTAAGTAAATGAGACATTTTCTATGTCACAGAACTATTGCAGATCCAAAGTGCTCAGCACTGAAGTGCAGTCGGACCATAGCGTTTAAAAAATGAGAGAGATTTTTATGGACCTGCAGTTCCGAATTTGTATTTTCCTCTCTTTCTCTTCAAGTGTGCACTCCAGAAACATCACACGTATTTATATTAGTAGGGAGGAGTTTCTGTAATCCCAAAAGGCCAAGAATTTAGCAGCTCTTACTATGAAAGCGGTGTAAAACTTCAAGAATTAGAATTGTGGGTGGAGATTCTTACATATATATAGTTACACAGATAGTGAGATATGTGTGTAATATATATACACACTATTTAGAGATCCTCAACATTGCAATTCCTTACACAAATATATGATTATCTTTAAGGTGAGAAACATCTGTACAAATGTTCCAACAGAGTCAAATAGGCAGATTTGAGAAGACAGGAAAAGGAAGCACAAACCTTTTCACTTCTCTCAGGTTTTGCTGACCATATGCTTTCTGCCCAGCACAGGCTGGCCATCTAATGAGCTTTGCAGACTAACTTCCAAGTTATTGTTTTCTGTCCCTACGTGGGGATCAAAAACTCTGTGTCAGCTGGGGAGGAATTAGCATCTGCCATCTGTCTTCAGTGTGAGAGCTATCAGCACATGGGGGGAAAAATTCCTGCATTATATTGTTACATACAGTTGGGTTTCATTTCTTCCTAACAGTGCTTTGAAACAGGAAAGAAAAAGTAGTAGGAGTGTGAAACGCAGAGATGGAGCCTGTGAATAAAGAACATTTCTTTGTAATGTTCAGGTTTTGTTGCAACATCAAATGAAAATTTCATCCTGACAATTTATCAGCACTGTCCTGTCATAAAATAACTCTCTGCAAACTGTTTTCTGTTATTTCCCATGTTATTTCCCCTGTTGCTGTTCTGCTACATTTATAAACTTCTCCATCATCTTGACATATGTAATTAAAAACATTTCCCCGAGGGATTTTTTAACTCTCTGTAAATTTTTACATGTCCATCAAAGATGATGAAAATTTGGGGAAAAAATACAATCCCTTTCTCCTGACAACCCCTTTATGCTGCAAGGCCATGCAAGTGTAAGGATGTCTGAAGGGGGACTTGAGTTATTCAGGTAGCCTGAGGGAATGGGTGAGAAGGAAGGGAGAGAAGGAAGAAACCTTCACAACAGCCTGAAGAGGAAGGAGATGGAGTTGTAGACAGAGGGCACAGTGAAAGTGTTATGCTGTGTGCAGGGAAATGGCTTCCTTGTGTTTGCTATTATTACTATTATTATTATTATTGTTATAGCATCACTGTTACATTGACAAAAATGGGTCTTTTTCTGTCTTCATTAATAAACAGGTTCAAGATACCCCGGCCATCAGTTCTCTGTCTAACCACAGGATTGTGCATTTTGTCTGTCAGTGGAAGAGACACAACTGTAAAGGTGAGTTTTTACAGGCTCCAGGCTACCTTTTCCTGTGTTATTAAACTTTAATAGTGTTTGTAACGCTTTTCCCCATAGCCATTTTGTTTCTCCAAACCTTACTGTTACTAATACATATCAAAGAAATACAGCCTGGTTAAATTTACAGTGGGTGGCACTGATTTACTTTTCAATCTTGCTGTAGTACCAGAGCTGTGCTGTGGCCCACGTGGCAAAGCAACCTTTTACATGTAATTAGGACCTTAGAACCTTATAAAGCACTGAGAAGCAGACAGCACAATTTGCCTTGCCAGAATTCCACACCTCGCAATTATTTTTTAGGATAAATGTTCTAGAAACAAGGGGGTTTTGTCCTATCTCAGGGTGAATAAGGATTGGTTACATTGGTTTTACCACTTATGAATAAATAGAAATAATATTCTGGGAATTGACAAAAAGCAGAAAGTTATAAAATACCAAGTTCCTGTGGAAAATTAATTGTTTCTACAACAGCATGACTGGGTAAGCTGCCATGGCAACAATTGCAAGAGACACAGTCCCTGATCACATTTCCCCTCAAATTGAGGATGCATTTAGGAAGTGTTTGCTGCAGAACCACACTTGCTAAATATATGCATTTCAGCTCCAGTCATTCCCAGGCTTCAATGCCAGTTCTGTAAGGTGCTTTAGGAATTCAGACGTTCTCTGCAGTCTGGGATTGTTCTCATACAGTCAAATTCCAATGGACATCCTGTTTAATCCTGAGGAAGGAATGGTTTAAATAAGGAAGAGCCAGTTTGGGAGAGCAGTAAGTTCCTGCCCCTGCCATAGCTCTGTTCCCTATTTCGCTCTCAGGTGACAGCATCCAGTATGGCCAGACAATTTGCTTAGCTCTAAGGCTGCCATAGTGGTATTTAGCAACTCGAGAACAGTGGGGATCAGAGCCTAAATTATATGTAAAGAATGGTAATCTTAAAGTACCACAGCTTCTCCTTTTATTGGAAATAACACAGAAAGAGAATTTATTACTGTGCTTTAAACCTCCCTGTCTTGTATGGGAAATACTGCTAATTTGGGTGCCCTTGCTCCTTGAGACACTGCCTTGGACTGTGCCCAAATAAAACCTGGTGGGTTTGGATTCAATGCTGCTTTTTGGATGCTTTAATTTTTAACTGAGGGGGTCCCTCTGCTGGCGCCTTTGAGAATTCCCTGCGCGGCTTTGGAGGGCTTGGGGTTGTTTTGTTTAAAATAAGGTGTTTGTTTAAAATAAGGTGTTTGTTTAAAACAATGTTACCACTAGTAACACAAACATTTTCTAGTATTCACTACACAGTGAATGCAGAGGTCTTCACATGATTTTAGAAACCAGTTTTCCAAAGACATTTTCAAGAAAAAGAGTGGATTTTTCTGAATTATATCTTAATGATAAATAAAACAGTGATAAAATACACAATAACTATGTTTTTAAAAATTATGAGAATAATATCTCTAGAGTTGGAGGGAGTTCACTTCAAAAAAAAAAAACAAACTATATTGGGAGCAAAATGCTAAAGATAAAGGAACTTACCTGAGTGAAGTAATATCCCTGTCTTTGTTTAGAGCCTAATTCCATTTATGAGCTAGACTGCCTATAAAGATATTTAGAAGAGTAACACATGATATTTTAGTGTTTATGCATATTAAATTAATTTTAAATTAAATTATTTTAAATTACTATGACAGGTCTGTTCTAAATATTAATATCAGCACTGAATTGGGATTCTGAAGTTATAAGTTCAGTTTTCACTGATTTTGATCAGAATTTCTGAAAAAAGCCCTGAAACACCAATAATCATACTTGAAATTATAGATAATTAGATAATGCTTCAATAACATAGGGATTTTTGTGACTCCTTTACTGTTCTATGGTTTTCCACTACCATATTAATAATTTGACTGCAACTGCTTGTAATGGAAACTAATGGACTTCTACTGAAATACAGGATTTTAGAATTTGGAATGAATCACGTAGCAGTTTCATTCTATGTCTGAAATACATTCAGGTACAAAAAATATCTTTCTATTTAGCTCAGCAAACTGAGCTGTTATTCAGAAACCTTCAGCCAGTAATAAAAGTGCTGGCATTCTAAAAAAATGACCTTCTGCTCCATCCACAGAGTTCCTGGGGACAATCCCCAGCTATCCCTCTGCAAAGACTTATCTCCTGTGAGCAGGTCCCTGGTGCCCCTCCATGCAGCCTGACAGCTGCTGGGCTATAAAGCTGCCAGTCCCTGATGGAGCACCGTGTGCTCCTCACCCCAATTCCTGCCTCCTTCCCTGGGGTCCTGCTGGCTCTTTGTGCACTTCCCTTGTCAGAGCTGCCACTTGCCCAGCAAAGCATCACTCTGCTCTTTGGAGCTTTGATGGAGAGTCTCAGGAGTGTGTCACATACATGCAATGATCTCCTCCTCCACTGATGAGAACGCTCACAGTGAGCACATTTGTCAGAGCTCAGACGTCTCTGCAGACAAGCAATCGGATCGGGTCGGAGGGGTTTGAGTAGTGGTTCCTTCACATCAGGTTGTTCACACTTTGTTATGTCCTCAGTGCCTGTGAGCTGCTCCTGAATAACCACACAGAGATGATCACAGACATTTCCACCATCATTTATTACTAAACTAATAAGGGAAAGCAGCTTCACTCGGCTCTGCTGAGAAGACAAGCTGTGAGTGTAGAGTGTCACCAGCAAAGCCCAGTCCTAATCAATTCCCATGCCCATCTCTGCCAGCCCTTCTGGGAGCTCTTGGGACAGGAATCCACGTCCATGTGAGCAGAGCTCTCCCCCAGCTCCCACACCTGGAGTCAGTCTGCTAGGAGTTTATTTGCTCCCAGGGCCAAAAGGAGGTGTCAGAGATCCTGCCAAAGAACAGGGTCAGGAATTTCCAGCAGATGCCATTCTGGATGACAACATTTGAAAGATTTCTGCATGTTTTCCCCTGATTCTCTCTCTTTGCAGGTATGAAATAGGTAGAAAGTGAGGGTGCGTGTGACTACTGGTAGCTTTTATATGAGTATCCCAGCCTAGAAATACTTCACAATACCATGGCAAATAATCTGCTGGTTGCTGTAGAACATATGTTTTGAGATATCATTTTGCACAGATAATCTCCATGCTGAAATTACTCATTATAGTCAATATCATAAATATGTAACAAGAACCCAAACACAGCATTTTTACTGCTCACTGCTTGCTTACAATTTCAATCGGGAGTGATGCTTTGATGTCAGTTGTAAACATAATCATTAAAGATAAATCAGAATAGGCATCTTGGGTAATCATTAATTACTACTATATATATTAATTACAACTATCATTTTCTTCACAATTTTTTTTTTTTCAAAACCACCGCAGCATTTAGGAAATAAAACTTCCTTTGGCTCAGAAGTTTCACAAGGAAAGTGCTGATCTCTCTTTGTTTAACCCCCATCACAAATATTTGGTTCCCAGAATTTTAAGGGCTTTTATCTGAATTTACTGGGAGGGCAAGAGGACAGCAGAAGGAAACATGAACTGATTGTATAGCTGGGCCTGAACCCCATTCTCCTAATTCTTTTATGAGTTTATCTTTAGAGCTGGGTCTCAAAAACTAGCGGACACTCCTTAAAATGCTCCTTCGAACACTCGGCAAGGTCCTGTGTGTGCAAAGACTCCTCAGCACTGCTCAGTAATACTGGAGAGTGCTGCCCTGTGGGGGAAAAGCTGGCCTGGAACATCCCAGAGCACTTCTCCAAATTCACACTGCTTTACTCATAGTTTGGTGTTTTTAGCAAAAAGGTGAACAAAGACTAAGGAAAAGTTGTAAATATAGCAGATACTGCCTGACATCTCAGCTTACCAACGAGTTGGGGGGGGAAGTCATTTACTTTATCCCCAATTACAATGATTTTTGCGGTGTAAAACCCCTTCCTTTCACACACCCCATCTCTCCAGGCTCAGCCTCGCTCCCTCACTGCCAGCCCTGCTGCTTTCCCTTGTCCCCTGCGAGGGGCAGGTCAGTGAGGGGCTGCACTCAGGGCTTCTCTCTCCTCACACCTTTCTTTCCCTATGCCAGTTCCTCAGGGGAAACCCCCCCCTGCTCTGGCATGGGACCCTCTCCAGGCTGCAGTGTGAGTGTCTCCTGCCCCACAGCCTCTCTGGGGCTGCACCAGCTCCTTTCCCTCCTTCTCCCACCTTGCTGTTCCACACACCTTTATCTTTCCCCCCCTCAGTCAGGCTTCCACTGCTGGTCCCAGCCATGCCCTGCTCTGGGGCCCCTGTGCAGCCCCACACCTGCACCCAATATCCCCTGATGGGGGCTCCTCAGACCTGCCCAGCAGCACCTGTGAGGCCGGGGTTTGTAATCCCACAGCAGCTGGGAGGGTTTATTTAGAACCCTGCCAGAGGGGGAGAGCTCTGCTCCTCCAGCTCTGCCAGCTGTGGGCTCAGCACGGCGCTGAGCTCTGCCTGTGCTCCACAGGGTGGTGGGACAGTGGGAGGACACACAGCTCGGGAAGGCTTGTCAGTGAGTACCACTCCTCTTTGGGAGGCATTTATTAATTGTTGGATTCCTCGGGTTTATTCTTTCACCCTTCTGCCTGCTGCTACAGTTTGGTTGTTTAAAATTTTGGTGATGTGGTGGTTTAGTAGTGAGTTTTGGCTGTGGGGCTTCAGAGAAGTCATTTACTTTTCCCAGACTTCTGAGAAGATCCCTGAAATCTCAAAGGAATTTGTGAAACCCTTTGCATCATTTGTGTAGCCCGGGTCATGTAGCAGAGGCACCTGAGGGCATGGGGAGTGGGGTTATAGAAACTGTCTTTTCACAGATTTGTCATTCCCCTTAGCTTTTGCAAGCAGGTAATTGCGTGAGGAATGGCAAAGGGTGACTCACAAACTGCATTGTGTGGATTTGTCTTTGATGCAATTGATTCTTGCCTAATTAACTGGGTTTAGAGAGGCCTCTCTGAAGCCTCAATACAATGAAGAACTTGTTTAGTTTCAATCCTGTTCTTAAATCCGTGTACTGTTTGTGTGTGTTAAAGTGCTGGTTTCAAGCAGAGCTTCAGCCCCTAATTTCAGGCTTGAGCATTATGTAAAATACAAAAATGGTCTGGTATAGATATTGGAGTGCCATATGCCTGGCAATCCCTGGCTTTTGTCACCTCCTAATGAAGCTGGGCCCTCAAGGCAAACTGCTTCCATGACCCAAACCCAGTGCTGTTCTCATTGCCTTAGTCCTCCCTTACTGATGAAAGGAAAACAAACTCTGGCCCAGAGAGGTAAACAGGTTTGTATGTCTGAATCAATACACCCAAGTAAAATATTGGCATTTAGATTGAGAAAGTAATTCATAGTAAGTTTGGAGTAGAGCTTTAAGTACTCTATAATGACTTGACTTTTATCTGCTTCTCTGGTAAATGAAAGCAGTGGCACCTTGTTTTCTTCAAGCACATCTATATTACCCAGGCGGATTTGATAGTTGTCATTTGTACAAGGACAAAATGATTGGGCAGAAAAGTTGTTTGTACAGAATGAAAGTTGTATCTTTGTATAAACTACAATGGGAATAAAATTGCTAAGGAGTCAACTGCTGCTGAGATCCAAAGTTTACTGTGGTCCCTCATTCCTGTTGGTGGCTGCATTTTACAGACAGCTGGAGCTGTACAAGGAGTATCTGAAATCATTCAGTACTTTGCTTGCATTAGAAGAATGTGGTGTGTGATGATATTGGCTTCCAGTAATGGAGGGGATTTGATAAAGGAGCTTTAGCAATTGCTGCTCCACAGTTAGTGTTCTACAGAGATGGTTTAGCACAGCTGGGTGGTAAATTCATGACCCTCAAAGCAGACAGGGTTTGTGCAAGGCCCTCTCAGATATCTGTGTGTCTTTGGTGTCTCTGGGCAGCACCAAGGCAGGGCAGTTCTGCCAGGCTTTGTGTCTCCAGAGCACCACTGACCATTCAGTCTGGTCTGTGTTGAGCATTCTGGAGACCTTCACAGCTTCATCTGATGGTTCCTCAGCCCTCTGACCGGCAGGGTCAGCCTTATGGGATTAGGCTGCTTTCCAGCAGAGCCCTTTTAATCTTCCAAGCTCTGAACTATTTTGGGGAGAATTGAAGGCAGATGGAGAAATACATTTACACCCTGAAAAATTCTTTCGGTTCTTGTCCATCTCATATTGGCCACTAGAGGGCGGTAAGATATTTTCAACTTTTCCTCCTCCTTTTAGTTTCCTTTTTTGTTTTTTAACGTTTGCTGTTAAAACATACTGCGATTTTTGAAAAGGTGATTTACTCAGTTCCCTATTCTTTATGCCCAGGTTTTCTAAGTTATAAGGATTTTTTCTTTTTGTTAGTAGGTCTCTCCTGCCTTTGTATATAAAAAATTGTGGTCATGGGAGGAAAAGAGGCCATAGCTGAGGGTCAAACATTTATTAAGATTTCCATGATAGAAAGTCTTTGGTGTGGGTATAAGGGCGTTGAAAGTGATGCATTGCTTGGAAAGGTATAAAATAAAAGAAATTCTATTGGTGATCTTGCTTCTAAATACTGGGTCTCAAACATTCCCTGAACAAAAAGGAAGACATAAAAAAAAAAAATCACAACAGTCTCTCCCAAAGTTCTGTATCATGCCCATGTTTAGGTTCCTGTGTGTCTGAGCATTCTGATTTTCATTAAGTGTCAGAGGATTAATTTGGGAGTGTATCTTTAGATGGTGGTGTTCAAGTTTTCTGGCTATTACTGCAAAGGTATCCAACATGCCTTTAGGTGAGCTTAATGTCCCACATTCAACTATTTTGTAAAAGTAAATAATAACATCACTGAAGAAAGCATATATTGTAAACAATGCAGTATTAATATTTCTTATACTTTAATTGAAAAAATACCAAGTATTACTTAAGAGATAGTTTTAGCTCCAGCAATTGCCAACTGTAGGGTACTGTCTGATTTTTCATTCCTCTTGGACTGTCTGTATTTGCATTTAACATAAGTTATTCAAATAAGAGAGCGTGTCCACTTCTACAAATATAATATTAGGTTTCTTAAGTTGCATATAAAATCTTGTATGCTGCTGACCAGTATTTTGGCTGTTGTAACGAGTCTATTGGAGTCTTGGATGGGAGTGTTAGTTGTAGGGAAGGAATATGAAAGGCCCTTGGATCTAAGGAAAAGCATTCCAGCATGCAGGTGTCATTAGTCTGCTTCCAGCATGGAGCAAGAAACACCCTCTGGTTCTTGGGCACTGTAGCACCATTTCTGTGGGCTTTGGTACTGGGCACAGAGCTAGAATATTCTTGGACTGTAAATTAACTTACCCTTTTTTAACCTTCAGCTGCCAGAATTAGTTGTTTGGCTTTGCTTTTTTGTTTGTTGACTGACCGAATTCTCTTTTCTCAATGACTTCTGAATTATTTTGCAAAGCTTTTTTGACTGCTTTATCTCCCATTTCATTTCCTTTAATATCTCCACCGGCTGGAATCCATACAAAAATGACATTGTTGCTGTGACATATTACCTTATTATAGACATCAATAATTTCCAAAGCTATTCCTACTCTAGTGATTGAAATTTCTAGGATGATATCCACGGCACTTAAAAGATCTGGAGAAGTGACAGATTGTAAAGGTTGTACTTCAGCAATCTAATTCAGTGCCATCAGGGTAGCAAATAACTCCACAGCAGAACCAGATAACTAATCTAACTGGCTTCTTCAGCCGAAGTCCACTCAGAGGAGGCTACTAAATCCCATCCCACTATGATATCTAGAATGAAAATGGAAAAACAAAATAGCAAAAATTAATTTAAAAAAAAAAACACCAAACCTGCGATGAAATTTTTCACCAAGTAAGGTTTGGCAGAGAAGGCAAACCAGAGTAGCAAAACCTCAAAGTGAAATGGAACTCCAGTGTTTGGAGGCTGGTTGTGCTGGCATGGTGGTCTCACATCACCAGTTCTAAGAACCCTCAAAAGCTGGGCTGGATGATGGTTTCACTTTCTGTTTTGGCTAAGAAAAAGTACTGTGGAACTTCTACTTTATGTTCTTCAGAAATTAAAATCTTAGGCGCTGTTAAAAGTTGTTCCCATGCTGGCCAGCTCAAAACTGAACTCTTACATAGCAATTACTGCTAAGAATTCCAGGAATTACTTGTCTTGAACAAGCAAATTTCAAGTCTTGAATTCTTCCCCCTGTATTACTTGTATATTGAATGGGATGCAGTGAACATGGTGCTCCATTGACAGCTGGATGTGCTGGTCTTTAAAGTCTTTCCCAGCCTTAAGGATTCTCTGATTCTCTGGCTGCCTTCTCCACAATTGTTCTAAATCCCACCAAACTGCTCAGTGGTCTATCATCTCTCCCTATTTTTTCATTGCACTCTCTTAATCTTTGACCTGCCAACAGTGAAATCATTTCCTTGTGAGCACTGAACCTGCAGCTGCTCAGAGCACTTTATTTGCCCATTTCACTGTCCCTGCAAGGATTTTTCTGAATCCTTTAGTACCTGATTTTCTGCCACATGTGGTCCAAAATGCTCTTTTTGTGGTAATACAGGGATCTCTGGCTGGCTCAGTCCTACAGGGAGAGTCTCTGCTCAATAAGGAAAATGTCTCTGCTTTCATGGAAGGATCTATAAACTCCTACTTGATATCCCCATCACTGCAAATATTAAAACAAATGTGATCATGGCAGTCACTTGGGAAGGTCTGAGGAATCCTTTGGTTTACTGCTATTTAAACATTTCTCTTAATGCTACTTATTTAAGCTAATCCTTAGTAGCCAACCTCTCCCTGAGAAGCTGTAATAAATGGCATGTCCAAAGCATGAAGATCAACAAAGATGAGCTTGCTAAATGTCTGGCACATGCAAGTAATTTAAGTCCAAATTTTAGGATTTAGAAGGTGAATTCTTTCCCTATTTCCCAGAAGCCTCTTGATGTACTTCTAATTCTTTTTTCCTTCATTGTTCAATTACAAAACTGAATTTGATGACCATAAGTCATTACTCAGTCATTCCTCTAAATATTTAAATTCTGCAGTAAATGTCATTTTTCCTTATTATTGGAGATATGGAGGTAATGAATTTTCAGTAGCTTGAAAGAATTCATAGATAATTTAAATTACCCACTTCTGTGAATACCTGACCTGAAAATTACCCTGTGCTTGTGCTGAAGTTTGACTGGGCAATGTTGTGTGTTCTGCAGTCCTGACATTTCATTATCTTGTCATATTATGATATATACAATGGAGGAAGAAGCAGTTTTAAAGCAAGGCTTAACTATATATGCTGTTCCACATTAATCCTTCCCTTTTTGTCCTTGTAATCCAAAAGGCAGTCTTTGGGTTATGTAGGAACATTAGGATGTATAGGTATGGTAATTTTCCAAGTGGAATATTATAGTTAATTTCCATGATGTCCATTACTCGGTTTGCACCTTCAGTTGACCATCGTCATCCTCACTTGGTCCCTTTATCTGAGAAAGCATTTCCAGCAAACTGTTGCTCTCCTGCACATAAAGTATGAGAGAGAATTAAGAAACTCATGACTATGTATGCATGTTAAACTTTATTTTAAAACAATGTCACAGGCAGGATTGTCCCTTTTTAAACAGGTCATTATAGTATTTCTGTGTCTATAAATACAACACATAAAGCTCCTTATTACCAAATGCTTTATTAACATCAGCAGACAGTCTTATGACATGATCTATGGTTGATTGATTTGCCTGAAAGCCACTTTAATACTGAGGAAGAAGATTATTCATCTCCAGAAAGAATGACAGTCCACAATAAATCATTTCCTCCATTTTCTTACATAGTGATGAAGTTAAGGCTATCAGATGATAAGAACCTAAATCAAAGCATGATCTGTTTTTTTCTTTTTTTAATAGGAAACGCATAAGATTACTTCCTTATTTTTTGAGCATCTTAATGGTACAACCTCAGTCACTGCATATTTGATGAGCTATCAGAAATTTAACATGGGCTTAACATTTAACAGTATGAACGTGAGTTTTTTCTACCCTAACTTTAATTTTTGCTTGATATTTGAGATAACCTGGTTTATAACCTAATAAACTTATGAAATTAACCAAATGTAAGACTTCTTCTCTAAAATGACAGTTGAAAGTATGGTTTGGGGGGTTTCCTTCACTGAAAGACTTTGCTGATCCAATAGCTGGAATATTTATGGAAGGGTTTTATTCCTTTGTTCCATGTGTTTTCCCCTTTCTGTACTTGTAACACTGAGTTATGACATCTCATAAATTGCCAAGAACACCAAATGGTAGGGGTAAGCCAGTTGAGCCCTCTCCTTTGCCTCTCCTCAGTGGAGCCTGGAATCCTGAATTGCAAATGGATCCAGGATTTTGAAGTCTCATACAAAAGCAGGAGTACTCAGTTTTGAATACTCACTTTGAGATCTGGCCACAAGTGTGAGCAAACAGCACAGGAACAGGATCCAAGAGCAGGGAGCAAGTTCACTGATGGGATGGGAGTTTTCTAGAGCGTGGGGATGCCCTGGGTAAATACGTTCATGCCCTGTTAGGGTTTGGGGAAGTACAATGTGGCTTATAATAGAGACAAAGAGAAGGTCTGTAGTAATATATATATATTTTTAAAAAGTGTAGATGTTTCTGGGAAAAAACTGTACCTTTGATACCTGTTTCTGCTTTTTTCTGAAGTCTTTCCCCTTACTCTGGAGTTTAGCTAATCCAATGAATTAGGGACTTCTTGGTACTGTTCCTGTTTTGGTTTGCTTTTTAATAAATCCTCATTGGTTTTAGCATTCTGGAAGCTTTACTGAGGTTTTGATGTTTCTTACTCTGCTACTGGAAACCCGCTTAGCGTTGCCTTATCAAGTGCAACTAATTAACATCAAAGGGATATTGTTATTCATTATCGCTCTATGATCAGCCATGTACACCCTGGATGCTGAATTGGCTCTTTGGAATCTCATTCAGTATGCTTGCTTTAAGTTCCTTATAGATTGCCTCCTTCATTTGCACAGTATTACACCAGTTAATATGCATATGCATTTAAGTGGAAAATTACCTCTTCCTGAAGGACCATCAGACCTGTCTGTTGGCATTTTCTATAAAATAATACTCAAATATTTCATTGCTAACTGGCAAAGCTTGCCTGTGCTCCTTTATTTCTCTGTTCCCTCTTGACTTACAAGGTCCATGATCAAAACCCAGCCTGCAAATTTCTGGTGGATTTAAATTAATCTCGATGGATCTGGTTTCTTTACACATGTAAGAACTCAGAGGTGGACAAAGGGCTACATAGATACCCTGGCCATTTTTTAGTTTCCTGCCTATCTCTTTTCCATCCTGTCTGTACAGGAAATGCTTTGCAGTTCCTGGGACGAGGAGGGAATTCCATCAATGTTGCAGAAAATGCACTGTCTGAAATAGACCCCTGAAACTGCAGAGCTGTGAGCATCCTGAACCTGCCCTTCCCTGTCTGGGGATCTTTCCTTACAGTTCCCTTTGCCATCTGATGTGGGCTTTTGGTGTCATGTGTTAAAGTCCTCTTGAATGTCCAGCAAAAAATGAGATTTATTTTAGAATTTCCCTTAAGACATGATTTCTTCATCAAGTTCTGTTTAGGTGGCCTTCAGCATGTAAGGTCAATCCACCTGGTATGTATGTTGTGTAAATGATCATTTTTTAATGCCCTGTATATCTATATAGTAAACCAGGATGTGTCAGAACTGAAACACTGTGGAATAAGCTTAGAATTCATGCCAAATCATGATTAATATTAGATTCATATTCTTATTTTTCATCTCAAACCTTCTTACAAGTTGGTCACACATGGAAGTGTGATCACATGTTCTGGGAAAGCACATGAACCAGAACATGTCACCATTTGTGACACGTAAATGTCTGTTCCTCAGCCAAGCTGAGTTCATAAAACAAGAGTAAACAGAGTGCAAGGGGACAAGGAAAATGAATGTATGGGAAATTCAGCACTTAGGTTTAGAACCAGCACGAAGGTTGGACGATCAGTGGTGTTTGGAACTATAAAGGCAAATAAAAGTCTGCAGGTGACTTGGGTGACATTATCATAGCTCTTCAGGAAATGCACAGAAGGACCAGTGTATCTGTGACAAGTTTTAACATCTGCATCACTTCTGCATCATTATCTCTGGAAATGTTCCCTCTTGAAGGAGCGTGTAAAGGTCAGGATGTAAAAGAGATGTTTCCCTAAAGAGGGATAAAAGCTGCTGTGATGTTGGGGATGGAGGATGAGCAGGTGTGTCCCCAGCTGAACATTTGGGTTACACTGAACAGTTTGTACAGATGTGGGAGAGAAAAATGAGCAGGATGCACCTTCAACTGGCAGGGCTGGGAGGAGGTGCCAGTGGGAACCAAAGGAACCAGACTTGGCTGCTAAAAATCACATGAGCATTTGGCTTCAAGGACTTTCAGCAGTAAAATCTGAATAAAATCAGCAGAGAGTAGCCCCTGTTCATATATAGATAGATATATATATAAATATACATACGTGGGCATGTCTGTATATATACACAAACTTTCAAAGGACTGAGTTTCTACTCAGACATCTCAACACAATGTCTGACTTTCCATTAACTCCCTTTTTCCTCATCTTTTAAAGAGCCTTAAGCCAAGGTCTGGGCTTTGGATACCTGCAAATCTTTGGAATACAGTGGGCTTTTCCATTTGGAAGGGGGTGCCTTATACAATTCAATGGTTGGTTAGAAATATGTGTTTTCAGTGGCTGTTTCAGTAAATTGTTTTATTTCCTGTATTTCTATAATTTCAAAATTAATGGTCTAAATAAGGCTTGAAAAAATAATATACAGCAAAATGTAAGTGCACTTGTGAGGATTTGCACAGGATGACCTTTTCTTGTTAGAGCTGTCCACCTTTGCCAAATTTCATACCTGACAAAAATTAACTTTAGACTAAGCTGTGTTAAATATCATCAGTTAGAAATGCTTACGAATATAATTACTCTCTCTGGTTAATATATGCTTTTGCAAGAAGTAGCATCCCATAGTAAAATTAAAAGACAGTAGGCAACTTGTTTGTCTATATTAGAAAATGGGGTTTTTTAAATAATAATCAAACCATAGTGTTAGTGTATTCCTGTAGGCCAGATCACATAATGGCATCTGGGGGTGGAAATAAAGATGTATAATGAGGAAAAAAACATAAAGCTATTATTATTCAGTATAAATTTGACTTAATTTTTAGATATATAAATATGAACCATCAGAACCTGCATTTGAATAGTTTACAGAAGGGTTGACTTGTGTCACAGCACGTGCGACACCCCTTGTGGTCACGTCCCCTGGTGAAAGCCAGAGACGTTTTCACACTTAAAATCAAAACAACATCATTACTACTAGTTTGGTAACTGTTTCACCATGTAGAGTTTGATGGTATTATTTTTTGCAATTGTCAAGTTTAAACAAATCTCAGTAGATGCCCAGAACTCACACACACCAACACTGGAAACAGCTGTGCCTTTGCACTTTGTGCTGCTTAGTGTGGCCAAAAGAAAAGGGTGGCCCAGTTCCCTTAAAGGTTTTAATTGTTATAAAAATCTTTTATTAAACCTGGTGCCCATTTGGTCTTTTTGGGTTTTCCATAAGTTTGGAATAAGTCATCTTGTATTTGGTACTGGCTGAAAAATGTAATTTGACGTTTTTAAAATGAAAACCGTCATGGTATTTAAAGATGAACTTAAGCTCTGCTAATTCCATTAAACTGCAGGCTGCCAATGAGTTATAAAGTCTAATTAATCATTTTGTCAGCTTTGCCTTCTGAAGCTAGTCAATATAAATTTGAATAAATAGGAAGCTGTTGACCCAGGCACCTCTGGATGTTCTGAATAAAGATGTGCCAGTAGTAAAACACTCTAAATTTTCCCTACTTTGACTGCACAGAGTATGCACAATGTGGAGGGGAATGATGTGCTAGCATGCAGGCGTGGTGTTAGTCTTAATTTAAATTATTTATTTGGGGTGATAAATAAAGGAATGGGTGTAGTCATTTCTCGTGTGTTTTGTCTAGACAGTGGTTTTAAAGATAAAAAGTTTTTAGCCCAAGTTTGTCGCTGACACTGCAGTGTGACATGTCACATCAGGTTGCATCAATAGAGCCATGTTATGTAAAAGTAATGAAATGTGACTGATAGAACCCAAGATACTGTAACATACTGTAACATTATGTGTCAGCATTTCTTTAATGGAGCCTTTCAGGAATGCTTTTTTTTGGTAAAACACCTTAAAAAAACCAGTTACAAAAAGCGATGAGGAGCTAGAAAATATCTGCACTCGGTTGCTGCAAGGAACACAGAAAACAACCTAAATCAAAATTATTTCCAGTAATGTTAGACGATATCTATCTGCTGTGTAAAGTTACAATAGTGAAGGGCATGCCTCATCCCAAATAATTCTGTAACTGTATTGGATGGCACTGCTTTCCTGATCCTGCACAGGAATAGAAGTTTGCCTGGTTTTGGCACTGGATTATCAAGATGCCATGCCCGTGGTGCTGGAAGTTCTCCCCATCAGGCAGAAAAACTTTTGTTACCCTAATATTTTCTAATGATCTGGGAAAACTCATCAGCATTAGGAAATCCCCCTGTTCCTAGAAACAAAACGATTATTCACATTTAGAGAGGTCAGATTGCACCTTTTCCTGGACACCTCAGCAGGCTTTGGAAGCTGAGAGCAGAATTGCACCGTGTGAAGGATGTGACAGATAAAGCCCCGTTGCCAGCGACATCCTTCTTCGGAGGAGCAGAGACAGTGAACTGTTTGTCTTCAGCAGATTAACAGGGAAGGTTGTTTTTGTTTGTCTGACTGGTCAAGGACAATTTACAGTTCAGTTACTCTGAAGGAAAGACTTGTTGATTTGAGAGCACTCCTATTATAGCTGCAGGTAGAGGGTGATGGATTCAGCCGTCACCGTGATAAACTGCAGCCTGCGAGCCTGCAATGCACAAAATAAATAAAACACTGGGACATCTCTTTGGTTCAGCTACTTAACAGCGAGGGCTGGCGTGGAAGTGTCGCCTTCTGGAGCGAGGGCACCAAGGATTGCAGTGTCCCTTGAGTCCAGATGTATCTTGGCCTTTCTGGGAATATATAGACTTGCTAAGGGGGAGAATAAGAAAAATAACCCCCCCTAAAGTTTGCTATGTGACTTTTGAATCCTTGTAGGTCAAAAGTAAGTGTAATACATCCTGCAAGATACTCTTTACCTAGTTAAACGTGTGTTTTCAGGTTTTAACTTGTCTTTGAATTTTTGAGACAAATCTAGTTCATCCCTTGGCTGTGGAAGAGTGTTCTGTGTAGAACATCCTCTCTTGGAATAACCACTGTGACAGCGTGCACAAATTTTCTTACAGGTTTAATTGATCTATTAGTTCAGTTGCTTATTGTCTGGTTGGACATTACCCTTGATAGCCATTATCATTCCATTAGAGCAGCCTTGTCAATTTTTAATTGCTTACAATTTCTCTTAAGATATATTCAATAGAGATAGCAACTCCTGTTTTACTCAGCAATGGGAATTGTTCACTAAGCTTTTAACTAATAGGATTTTTTTCTGCTGTGTAATGTTAGTTTTTATTATTTTTCTCTTGGTGACATGAGATAAATCACTGCTAACAGTACTAATCCCACCATATCCTAGTCAATTATAGGACTACAAATTTGCATTTAAAATTAAAATTATACACTTAAAAAAAGCCATATTGAAACTGTAGAAATAAATCATTAAAAACTGTTTTCCCCTCCACTTTCCTGCACGTTGAATTCCATGTTCTCTAGTGCAGGGAGGCTGTGTAGGCTGATATTGAATTTAGCAGTATGTTCTAATGCAAATAACACTAATACTGATAAATCTCATACCTGATAATTTTTTAATTCAGTAAGACCAGGACTAGAAAACTGGGAAAAATTCATGTCCCAGGCCCAAAATCCAAGGTCCATTTTATATTAGGAGCTGGTGCTGAGAGGTGCCAGTGGCAGCTGAGTGTGCCTCTTTGTTCCATGTCGTGGTTAGATCAAGGACTGTCATATTCATATTTCATATTATTTTCATCTTGCAGTGCAAGCAGCCAAGATGAGATGTAGATGGGGAGATCATATGTCCAGTGTCAGTACACTTTAAAGCACTTCATAGTTGTTTTTTTATTTTCCAAGCTGGGTTTGCCTTTTTTTGAGCACTCAGATTGACAAAAAGCCCTCAGAGGTTGGTGGGAGCATCTGAAGTTTCCCCTCTGTAAAAACACTGCTCAGACCTTTTGTTATCTTGTGTCCTTCCTGTGCTGTGATTGTTGTTCTTGAGATGTGTTTTTATCTATTTAAATGCTGTGAAATATCAGGTGTCTGAATAGAACCTTTCAAATACGGAGAACTGGTGATTCCACATGAATTCTACACACAAAAGGCACATGGAATTCACCTCTTCTGCCTTCCAGAAAGGGATGAGAGCAGAAAACAAACATCCTGCTTTGTTGCTGTGTGAGCCTTGAGTGAACAGATAACATTATTAAAGGAAACACTCCAGAGTCAGGCTGGATAGTTCCTTCAGTCAGGACTCTTTGTTGTTGCTCTGGTATCATTCCCTGCTTAATATTGTTATTGCCTTGGTGGGCACAAAATACTGTTTTATGAGAGTTCTTTTCTTTGCTATCACGAGGCCCACATGGGTAAACACCTGTCACTTGTAATAATAGTGGCTATTTTAGGGAAAAGGAGGAAGGGATGATACTGAAAGTAACAGTCAGCTTGACAAGGAAGAGTAAAGCCAGTGTTGCTGTTGTGGTTTGCTTTGCTGGTTGGTTTTGGTTTTTAAAAAGAACTGAAAAAGTCAAATTAGGGTCTATATTGCAAATTAGTAATGAATAATTTGATAACAATATAACAGTAGTAGGTAATGAATGATATAGGAGATGGAGATGTTGTCAGTGGGGCTTCCATGAAGATAAGCTCAGCCCTGGGAGGCAGGAGAAGTGTGACAATGGCTCTGGTTTCTGCAGGTGACTTTGGTGCCCTCTGGCATTTATTTAGCAAGTTGATTACAAGGAGGGAAATGATGACCTGACATTGTGACACTTTTTTTATCAGCAAAAAGCCTTACTGTTTGAAATCAAAGTTTTTTGTGTGTGTAGGACACTTGAAATTTTTAATACTGGCAAATCTAATCCTTTCTTGGATTTTTTTTTTACCAAGTTTTACCCAACTCTAATTTTCCTGTTGTATAGGTTGATTTTTTTTTTCTTAGCCTTTTCCCTATTTTTCAGCTATTTTTGTTTTATTTCGTTGAGTTCCTGTGCTTACAGTAAGCTTAATATGTTGTGCTTGCTCTGCACAGCAGAACAGTAATTACTGAAATTGCCAATGAAAAAACCAACTACGAAACAGTGAATAAAATGCATGCTATAAATAAGGTATTGAATTCTATTTGACTGCACAGAGCAACAAACTCCAAAAATTGCTGAAGAGTCCAATAAACAAGGTAAATGGTCTTACTTGAAGGTGTTGTGTCTGTACAAATGTGCACAGAACAGTCACAAGTTGCTTTGTGTGAATGTGCAATGAGGTGAAGCTTTAAACTTGCAAGTACTTAAGAAATACATTATTATTTGTTCTGAGAGTAATACAAGGGAAAAGTCAGGGATAATCCAAAATTGGGCTTGTTCTTGTCCATACCCTTCCTCTTTCTAGAGAGAATGCATGTAGAGGAATTTTTAACTAAATTACACAGTTCCCACGTGAGCCATTGCCTATCAGATACCCTTAATGACTTTCTTGAGCAGTACATCAAGTTTTAATGACAGTGGAGAAGAATGGACATGGTGAATAAGAATCGTGGGCAGGACTAGAAGGTGACTAAGCTCTGTCTCTCTGCAGCTCAGCTGCCAAACAGGGATTTAAGTGTCTGACTCCTAAAATAAATGTTCTGAGCCGCCTTGAGTGTCAATTCCAAAATTTTTCATGGCATTTTTTCCACTGAAAATTTTCTTTCATTTAAATAAGCTGAAAATCAGGTGGTCCAAGTGCCATTTAAAATTGAGGGATTTCTATATCTGTGCGAGTCATCCTGGAAAGCTCAAAATCACATCAGTGTGTAGCTGGTGATAACCAGGTGAGACATTTTGGTTACCCCCCAAAAAGCAAAAGCTGTAGAAATTATAAGGTTTGAGACCAAGGTGACTTGGTCACACCAATGTGATTTTAATGGAAGAATGAGCTAGAAATGCACGTGCTGTACCAATTGCATGAAGAGACTGTCAATGCATTCTGCTTGTATATATAATTTATTGCCTTTTCCTCTGTGATTAGAGAAAGCAAACAAGCCCATCTCTGCACTCAAGGAAATTAGGGAATCAATTTCATGGAAGAGGCAATAACAAACAAACGGAGCCTCTACCTTAGTGCAGGAATATTCACATTTACGAAGTTGTGCAGGTTAAGCAAAAAAGTTTCTTCTTTTTGTACAGCAATTTTTCATTTTGCTCTGCAGGCTTTTAGGGTTATTAAATGTCCACATTTTAAAGTGTATTTCATCAAGCAAAGCAGTACACAGGAGCCAACCTGGGGGGTTTGATACGCAAGCATCACTCTCACTAATTTCATTATGAACTTTTCATTTAGATTCAAGAAAACAATATTTGACTCTACAGTGGCCTGTTGTATAAAACGGAATAACCATTGGGGTTCTAAATGTTTTAAAATAATTTTAATGTCTGGATTCTCTGGAAAAACTCCTTCTCCCTAAAGAATAAGAAAATATTTATTAGCTAACCAAGGCAATGTGTACACTTCCAAACAGGGATCCAAAAACATCTACAGGGCACGACATGTTGCAGACAAGATTTGTGAATTGTAGCGAGGAAATGGGACTCCAAGCCAAGTCTCTCAAGTCCATAAAACATCTTTCTGCCACCTGCAGAGCAGGTGCTGGTGTGTCCTACACAGATCTGGAGTTCCAATCCCCTCCAGGGGACAGCCAGGAAAGGAATCCATAAACACGGGGTTTTGGGGGTTTTTCTTGCTTTAGGTTTTCAAAGGGACAGTTTAAAAATGATTAGATGAAATAGATGAAAAAACGAATAGATGAAATAGATGAAACAAGCAGTCTGTGGTCATCTCTTTAACTCTCCTTTACTGTTACAGTTTCCTCCATGGTGACTGTCACAGGTTTGATAATATTCATTTGAAATTCAAATGATCTTGCAGCACAGCTATCAAGAATGCAAAGAGAAGCAGTTGCATATTTGGGTCTGTGAGCCTGTTCGTTTGAGGTTTTAGGTTAAAAACCAAGAAAATGAGGAAAAGAGAAACAGGGAAAAAATAAAACAAAGGAGGAGGAACTGAACAACTTAGAAAATAAACTGGGGAAAGGGCATCAGCGAGAGCTGGGCACAGGCCTGAACTCACTTGGGGTCGTGCCAACGATGCTGTGCCACTGCATTTTTTCACTTTTACTGAAGTTCCTGGCTTGTCCAAAGCCAGTGCAAATATTTGGGATTTTTAACTTGTAGTCAGACATCCTCAGTTTATCAGTCTTCGGGGGTCTCCTCTCCTGACGTTAAATAAAGCTACCTGTGAATGTCGACAGGGAGTTTTGATCCATAGTGTGGGAGAGCGTTTTTCCAGATGAAATCATAACTGCAAGTGTCTCTATACTCTAAACTCTTGTTGCAAATAGTTGTAAGTACACGTATATTCCCATATTTATTTAAATTTTCATTTTGGAACCTCCAAAAGGAGGGCCATGTGCCCCTGGGTCCCAGACCTTCTTCTCAGTAACTGAGATTTACCTATAGCACAAAATACGCAAATAATTGATCTTTGGGGCTTTTTTTTTTTGCCCCTCTTGTTCTTTTTAACCTTGAAATTATGTTTGATCTCCACTAGGGAGCAGCAAATGACATAGAAATGTCATTACTCTGTGTAATCCACCAAAAGTGAGTGTAGAAACTGCCCTAAAACTTTATAATTGAATAATCTGGCAGGTTTCAAATTCATTCATTTTCAATTCTTGTTTGAACAGTTGTGGGGTTTTTAAAGCCCTAGCTCTGTTTATGTTTGTAGCTCTGTTCCTTTTGGCTCTTTCTGTATAGCTTGGGTTTTGGTGGACAAAATGGGTTTTCTTTCCTGTTCAAGATGCTGTACAAGGGTTAATGATGGGCCTGAATGCTTTAATTTTCCTCAGATGGAAACTACATGTCCTTTTTCTTTTCCTACATATTTTTTAAAATAGTATCTTTGTTATAAAACCACTTTGAATTAAGAAATATGTATATCTGTATTGTGAATATTTAAAATTGAATTTTTTATGTTATTCAGATCCTTATTTCCCTTCTTGTCTTTGCACCCCGAAGATGAAAATGAATATTCATTAGAGAGTGCTCTAAAAATAAGTGCATCACGTTCCTCATTTTTGGCCTGGTGAAGACTAAACACATGAGAGAATATTATAAGGAGAGTGCACATACACAAATTAAGGGAGCAAGCATCTAGGATGGCACAGAGTTTCCTCTGGAGTAAAGGGATAAAACAGGGGAAAGTAAACTTTTATTTTTTTGTGGCTGTCAGCTGCTAAACTAGGGAATCATTTTCCAATAAAAGTGATGAATGCTCTTTTTTGGAGTCATTTAAGAGTGGACAGAGCAAAGCTCTAAACAATGTATTGCAGAAACCCTTGCAGGGACAGCAAGAGAGGCTCAGTCACTGTGTTTCTTGCTCTGATCCCTTCTTCCTTCTTCTGCCACTTTACTGGAATATGTAAATGATAGATATTAAAAGGAGGACATTTCTGGAACAGGTGTGTGGATGAAGTTTTCAGGTGCTTCCTTGGTTTGAGAAGGACATAACCTTGTAGAAATAACCAAGGCATGGATATATGGCCAGTGCTCTTAATGCATTCGCTTTGCAGTGGATATTGCTGGGTGTTAAAAAGTACCTCCAAAAAGTCACCACCTTCCCAGCAAAACATGACGTGGTACTTTTGAAAGACAGGATTTTTTTATTATTATTATTTTTTTTTGCCTTTTATCTGATATATAGGAAGGAGGGGGAAAACCTTTGAATTCTTTGTGGGCTGGAAAAACCCTGTGGGATGCATGTTTTGAGCATCAGCACTTCAAAGGTGACGTGGCCAGCCCATGAGGCAGCACTGATGGCACATTTTGTCCTGTCTCTTTGGTACATTAGGCAGCCCTAAGGCAATTGAAAAGCCTGTTAGGATCTCCTCCACCTCACCTTCCTCTTTCTGCTCCTTTCTCGTGCCTGTCATACCCACAGAAATTCAGATCATTTAAACATTTCCAAAGCAATTCCAGGCCTCCCTCTGTATCCATCCTTTTCTGCCTGCCTATGTGCTTAACTGCTTGGACTTGCTGCAGTCCATGTCTTTAAGATCCTAGAACATATGGCAGGAGCTATATGCAGATATCTGTTTTGTCTCTGAGTGAGGAGCTGCTCACCAAAACCAGAGTGCTCAAGTGGTGAGGACACATCCAGTGCTCCAGAGGGTGCCAGCAGGGATCATGGCTTGGACACTGTCAGATGGAGTACCCTGGGAATATCTTAATGGACCAGATTGAGCCCAGCCCAGAGCACCATCTCCCCTAATGGCCCAGCTTCCTTGGAGCCTCAGCCTCCCCAGCTGGGCTTGGCTTTCTTCTCCAGGAGAGCTTTGTGCAGTGGTGAAACCACGAGCGGTGACTTCAGAGCTGGCTCTGTGGGATGAGCATCATCCAGTGCACCTTTCCTGGGTCACCTCCAGCTTGGATGTGCAGGGGCAATGTGCTGCAGCATCACTGCTTTGTCTGCCAAGAGTTCAGTTGGTTACAGGCTCAGGAAAGGGACAAGGAATGGAAAATGAGGGTGTTGTGGATGAAAAAAATAAGTATGGAGAAGTTACTGAAATTATTCTCTGTTGATCTTTCACCAAACAGAAAAATAGACACTAGAATTTCTCAGTTTTCATGTGCCATACAGGGAAGTGATTGGGATAATTTACATTCCCATGTATTTTGATAGACAGTGAATAGACGGGTAGTGAATTAAACTCCTTCTCTCCAGCCATCTGTATCCAAAGCTGGAGCATCAGGAGGTGGCAGATGATTCTGTTTTGGGATGCAACTGTATTGCAATAGAGAGGTAAATACATGGCAAATACCTGGAAGCTGACCATAAGTTTGGGAATGTATTAGGATTGCAGTGAATACAAGCTATTGAATTCCATTTATTCCATTGAATTATTTATGGAGTTCCAGGACATAAGATTTCTGTCATTCTGTTGACTGTGTTATAATTAGAATAACTCTGGCATCAACTTCAAGTTGCACACAAACCAAAAATAAATAAGATCAATCATAAGATCATGATATTGAGTGAAAGAGCTAAAGTATGATGAGTCCCTAACAAAAAAAATAACCCTAGCTTCAGCTGCTCTGTTAAGACAGAATGTTGAAGGTGTTGGAATTTTTCACTGACACAATGGTACAGATTTCATAACATATTTAAATATTTTATGCTTCTTCCTTGTAAATCTAACATGGAATCATCAGTGACTATTCTGGTCAAACTGACACATTTGTCAGTGCCTCTGAGTCCCCCCTAAGCTGCTCACTGTGACAAAAAGCAGTTTGGATTCTCAGATTCTGCTTTAGTCTCTTGGAGTTTATTCCTTAAACAAGGGCAGAATTTTGCCCCAGCACATCTAGTAAAAGTGTTCTGCCATCACCATTTTTTTTGATGGTTTCTAAGTTTCTTTAAGTTTAGAAACTAATCTTGTCAAAAGCTTTCCTAATGCAAACCTCTGGCCTTGAGAGTTTGAATGGATTTTTCATCCCTCTTAAGTAGTCATCAGTTTTCCTACAACAGGTCCCTGTGTTTTCCAGGATTACTTAGTGTCAGCAAATTTCCATTCTCTTGATTTGCTTTCCTAAGTGGAACTTCTAGTAGAAATAAATTACTCTATAACTAATCCAGCTTGCATATTTTATCAGCATTCTTTCCATCATTTGTTTTCTTTGCATTTATTTTAATCTTGCCTGTTAGAAATAATACAGTGATTTAAGGATGTGTCCCGTGCAGAACTCTTTGTGCTACTGGAAGGTAATATCTGTCAGAATATGGAAGCAGGATGGGAGCCTTTTATGCTTCATAAAAAACCCCAGAGAATGAAAAAGAATTTGTGATGAACCAACCCCCAGTCCCTTTTTGCACCATGTTACTGGTTATTGTGGTTTGATATTCCAAGGAGTGGAAAGCGTGGAGACCTTAAATGGGGATTTTTCACAAATGCTCTTTTGCCCCAGTTGCATCGAGGCCCCCAGTGATGTGTCTGTGACCGTGCTGTGAGTACTTATAGGAACTCAATATTTTTGTACACATAATGAACATCTGGTGACAAGACACTCAGAGCAATAACAACAACAAAAAAGCAAAGGGGGGAGGGGAGAAGAGGAGAAGGCAAAGCAAGAGGCAGTAAAATCTTTTGCATGCCTGCTACTTTTATGGCTGAAAATATTTTTCCTTCAATCAGTGCATCTAGGGGAACTTTTTTTGATGTAACAATCAATTTTTAACAAGGAAAAAAGTCTGAACTCATAAATATTGTATGTATTAATTGTGAAGCTTAATGGAACACTTTGTGTTTCTGAACAACTCGTTTACATAATTAAAATCTCCTTTGATCTGTGAGTAAATGATTTAATCTTAATGCTCATTAGGCTAAATAGGTCTTCTATTCAATTGTATCAAGATGGTATGGAAAATTCTCAGACCTTTAGAAAATATTTGTTAGTTGTTAGGTAAACAGAAACCTATCTGTGAACAGATATCTTTTATCTCTACAAAAGAATTTGACTCTAAAACTAATTCAGATTAAAGCTTTTTTTTTCTTTTATCTGACATTTTGGTTTCAGGAGAGTTCAATGAAATATGGGAGGGGGTTGCTCAATTTATATCCATTAACTACTTCACTACAGAAAGAGTTTAGTCCCTAAAAATTAAAACAAAATAAAGTAGGTGCACCTCCAACTGAGGTATGAATTTCTGTAAGTATAGATCAGTTCAGGGAGACTGATGTTTTCCTTTGGGTCTTGCTCAGAAATCCCTGTGGATACAGCAAAGCTCAGTAACATCTGGGAAATACTCAACGAGGTTTTTCATCCCCTTTGGGGTTCACAGAACTCCAGTAACACCACGACAGCATTTCCCTGCCAAAGCTTGTCCCCTCGAGTGTTCAAGGTGCACAGGATCCTTCCTTCCAATCTTTTCTCTCTTAAATTCCAAGTACAAGTGCTGGGGAACGACATGGAACTTCAGGCCCTTGTCTGCCAAACCCATTTCCTTGTGTCCTGGTTCAGAAAAAGAAGGAATAAAGGAATTGTCGTAATTCAAACAAAGAAAGCTCACAAATTGGACATCACTGTCACAACACTCTTTTTTTTCCCCTCAAAAGCTCTAAGCCAAATAATTTATTTTGAAAATAGTCTTTTTTCATTATCCCATCTGTAATTTTTTTTCTTTTTTTAAAGCCACTTCTCATTCCCACAGGGACCTTTTTTCTTTTTAAGAAAGGTAAGAATTTTAATTAGCTCAGGTGGTGCAATAAACACAAACATCTGTGTCCCTTTATTAAAGGCTGTTCGCAGTCCCTTCCCTCTCCCCAGCACAAATGCGTGGCACAGAAACCCTCCCGAGTCACCTTGCAGAGCACTCAGGTGACTGGTGGCCATGGCTCTGCCCCGCTGGGTCACCCCAGCCCTGCCCTCCACCCCTGCAGCACAGAGCAACTCTGGGAATATTGTTAAAACATTCCAAGGCACAGGGACACTCCTGCCTTGTCCCCAGGGACACTTCTAGCAAGCTGCAGTTTGGGGACATCTTGAGCCAGAAGGTTGTATCCATATTTAATTTGTCTTGAAAGTGTTATTCTCCATGAAGTAATCCATGGAAGACACATTAATTGTGCTATTACACAGATGCAAAGGCAGTTGGGATGAAAGACACAGTATTTAAATATTGAAAATGAATGTTTGCTTAGTATTTCCTATGTATAATTTGTTTGATTTTTCCTCTAGTAGGGTTTGAGCTGCTGTGTTTATTTTTTTTAATTGCTAAAAAGAAAAGCAAATCCAAAACCAAAAAAAGCCTCTCAGGGTTTCATTTGGAAGTTTCATTTTTAACACTGTTGTCTTAAATTACAATTGCCTGTTTTCAAGAGTCACCTTATAGCAAGGAGAAATTTTGGGGTTATGATACTAATTCAGTCTTTTAACAAAAAAAGCAAAACCTGTTTTGGCTATACCAGTGAGTTAATCGACCTGTTACTGAGCTCAGTTTGGTATTTAATTTAGATTATAGTCTACTGAAATTTCAGATTCGCTATGGTTTAATTCTAGAAAATTTAACATGCCATTTTGCCCAGTATTACCTTATTAGAATTCTTTTATATTTGTAAAAAATGCTGACTCCAATTCAGTCCATCCCCGAGCAAAACACCCATGATTTAGTGCAACTTCTGCTTATGTAAATAACTAAGGCTCGGGTTTACCAACTGAAGGGGTTTTTTTTAATCAAAACAAAAATTATCCCTGTGATATCAATTTCAGCTGAAGGAAACAGGTTTTTGGCCGTGCTGAGTGTTGAGAATTGACATAGCCAAGTGCAAACATCCAAGAAAACACACCTCTGTCCTCGGCAGGATTGGTGTAATATATGTGCAAACAGAGCCTGCAACGCGGCTTTGGCACGGCGAGGAGGACGTGCAGCATTTTGGGACTCTCCCAAGGGATTTGGGCTCCTGAGAACTCCCTGTGGAAAAGAGCACCAGGGAGCTGTGCTGCTGGCCAGGGCTGCTCCCTGCCTGACAGAACTCACTGCATATTTTAGCTATTACTTGCTTTTAAATTTGAAACAGACAAAGAATTTTAATGTGGAAAATCGACGGGAAAGAAGGGGGTTTTTTTCCCCCTTTCATGTTTTTGTAGCTTGAATAAGCATTTCCTCTCTCACTCTATTATCAGTAGTTAAAATATGTGGAAAAACTGCCCGAGCATCGTCGTGTGGACTGTGGGGTGGGTTTCTCATTGCAGAAATAGAAATACAAAATAGGGATGAAGTTCACTTATCCCAAGTCTGTGCCTAGGATTTACTTGCATGGGTTCATAAGAAGATAGTGTAATAAGCATCTTGCTTAGAGTTCCAATTCTTTAGTTTTGTTCCCAATCAGGCTGCAAAAGTTGGAAAATAAAAAAGCTGAAAAAGGCTTTGCAGCAATAGTTGGATGAATTCTTCATTGCCCTGCAAATAAGTGGTGTGCACTCCTTTTTGTTGGTCAGAGGGTCTGGCAGTAAGACATCTGGGGTGATGAAATGTTTTTGAATGTGACATTGGAGTTTAGATTTCTTTCTACAGATCTGTGTGTTGTTCAATCTCCATTTCAGATGCCAAGTTACAGCACATCTCCCATAAAACAAGCCTAATGCCTGCTTAAAATGCTCTCAGTGCTATAAAAATGTTACAGAATTAACACAGAGACATTTACAATCAGCCTATTGAAACATTATCTTCATGGACTTGGATCACAGAGAGATGATTTCGGAGTATATTTGTGCTGGAGTCTCATGGCCTAATTGAAATGTGCTTCAAACCTTAAATAAGTTGTGTATTTTGGTAATGCTGCATTAATGCAGCATCCACAAGTTTTCCCTTCTAGCAATTCTCTTTTTCAAACCATATTCCTTTCTTTAGTCTCAAAGAAAAGTTGTCCATGGCTTAAAATTCAAGGCACTTTGTAAAAATGCCCTGAGAGAAGTTCCACTCGATGCACACCGGAGCATAGATTGAAGAAAGATGCGCTTCAGAAATAAATGAATATATTTTCAGTCTGATTATAGTGGTCTGGACTGAAGGCAGTTATTATGTTTGTAAAGAATTTTAAATATTTCCACGATTTTATTGATTTTTACTTACCTAAATTTCTCAAACAACCCCACTACGTGATGGATGATTGTCAGAATAAAGGCTTGCTTTATTGAAAATCATATGAAAGATGGGCATGCAAGTTTTTTCTGTGCACCAGATGCTGGGTTTGCTTTGAAAGAGTAAATTAGATATTTTCATTTATGAACCAGTGTCTGGTGATCAAGATAGAGAGACATCAGTAGTTTTAAAAAAAAAAAAATTATAAAATTGTTAGGGTTCTATCAGCAAGAGAAAAGACAACAGTAGAAAATCAGTCTTGAAAAATAAATATTTCTACATTTTAAAAAAAAAGAGATTAAGAAGGGGCAAATATGACTTGGTAAAAAAGAACAGGTAGAAGTTAGAAACTGAGGTGCTTCAAATGTTCTGGTAAAAGAGTGCCTTGTATGTAAAGTTTGAGATCAAAGATGTTGTTTGCCAAATTAGAAGGATTCTTGCAATGAACTTATTTCTGTACCATTGGGGCTAAAGTGTCTTGCACAGGGAAAATATTTTTACAGGCGATTATGACAACTACAGTTTTTAGGCTATTTTATAAGCAGTCATTTGAATACTCGCTCTTTGGAGATCTAAGGCCAGGGGTTTTTTCCCTGAAGAGCAGGAAAACAAAGCGGCCCTTTATGTAAGAACACTGGTTCATTGAGGAAGAAACTAAATATCCCAGGGAAGAGTGTCAGCAAGCTGCCTGGTGGGCACAGTGAAGTCCCTTTTATCTGCCTTCACAATTAATGTTTAGAGGGCTTGAGTCGCATATTCGCAGTTTAAAAATAATTTAATCATTGTCACTAAGATCTCTGATGTCCCTCGAGGTTTCCCTGTTTCAGAAGAGGTTTGGTTTTGGCAGCAAGGTTAGCCCAGTGTCCACGATCACAACCAAGCCCCCAGTGACACTTCTCCAGGGCGTTTCCCCCCTACAGCAGCTTGTCCTCCAAAAGGCACTCCAAGATGTGCTTTCCTGTGATAGCCTTTGGTGGTTTTCTCTTCCATGGTCCTTCCACAGGCTATGGGAGATTGTTTCACTCCACACGTGATGCTTTGGCACATTTCAGTGCAGTGTGAGTTCCAAGCAGCCCAGGTTGGTTGGATGGGGCAGAGGAAACCTCTGTAGCTCAGCCATTCCCACAGGGACAGCAGAAGAGCCTTCCAGCATCCCTGATTCCCTCCCTGCTGCACAGACACTCCAGCAGCATCCTGCTGGATCTGCTTTCTGTGTCACATTCTCCAGCTTCCCACAGCCCAGCACACACCCACATTCCTGACCTGCATTATTCCAACATTGCAATGCCAGCCTTACTTTCCAGCCTTCCACTGGAATATTTCATCACAATACACACTGTTTGCATTGAAGTCCAGATTCTGGTTAATGATGTAAGCATTGTCGTTGCTAAATTGGAATTTAATGTTGATTGGAAGAGCCGAAGCACGATGGAATTGCTCGGCTTCAATAACTGGACTTTAGCATTAGGAAATAATGGCTCCAGTCGTTATTTGCATCGTTTGTTTACACAACTTTTAATGGTAAATTTTGGACTGCATTTATGGAGCAGATGTTCAGGAGAGGTAAATATTGGAGAAGGAATGTTTTAACTTGCTGCTCCTCCCTCCCTCTAGAATGTTGTAGATATAACAAGGTGCTCTTAGCTTAGTAACCTATGGAAGGTGCCTGCTCTAGTGGTGCCCCCCCAGGGCAGCTGATATCCAGAGAAAACCTCTAAATTGGCTCCTGAAGTCATGCCAATTCTTAAATATTCCTCCACGATGTGCTTTCCTGCTTGCATCCTACAACGTCTGTCCTTTCATCCCTCATTTTCCTTTAATTACTCATAGAAGCTTTTTTTGGCAAGATAGAAAAGGGTCTTTTAATAGTATTTTAAGGTTTTTAACTCCCAGTTCCGAATTAAAAATCACAATATCGTTCTGAAGCAATTTTATGGCTCCTGATATGTTACAATTAGTGATCAAACCGTGCTGATACCCTGCATTGTCAGCCACGTTCTGTCTCTGGTAAACAGCTCAGTAATTAGGATTTCATGGATCACAGTAAGTCCCAGATTTTGCTTACATGTTTTGAGGCTGATATTTTTTCCTCTGGTTATATGGAAAGAGTGGCATTACAGGTGTAAAACTGCAATGGAAAATCACATTTCCTGAGTCAGGTGTGGAGCCCTGACTCAAGCACAGGAGGTCCTGACTGCACCTCTGGTGATTCCACAGGCTGATCCAATAGTTCATTATAAACTGTTTAGGAGCTGGAGGTGCAGACTCGAATGTTCTCTATGCACTTGCATTTCAAAATGGATCAAATATATACATAAAGGCTTTCTTTTGTTACTTCATGAGCTGTGTTTTGGTCTCGAGGCTGTGGAGTTTCTACAGTTTTATAATGGAAGAGAAAATTTTTTGCTTTTTTTTAATATTCACACGGTTTCTGGAGCTCTTTAAACACCCGTGTATTAGAATTTCAAAGTCTCTTGTCTTTCTCAAAATACCAAGGACACCTAGAAAACTTTGAATGCAACAATTTCCCTGAAATGGAACTATGTATTTTTCTAAATCATAGCGTGCTATTAAATGAGCTTGCAATATTTTTGGGATCCTATGATAAAGTATGGACTATTTTAGATAAATTACTGGCATATCAACAACTGAAACACTGCATTTCAGATTGCTTTTGAATATACAACTCCTTTCAATCCATAAAGGCAGGGATTATGAAGGACAAATAGCTTTAGTTGGCACTGTATCATCATAGGTTGCTCCTATTACCTCTTACAATAATTCATTCTTTTACAAATGACACCTCAGACCACAACCTTTTCTCACATATGGATGGAAAACCCGGAATTAGATTACAAAATGCTGCTATCTAGAAAATATTTTACTAATATGGAAATGTTCTAAAAGCAGCTGTCTGCTAAAAGTAGCAGAGACAAATCACAAAATAGCTAATGGGCGATAATTTTCCATCAACAAACGGGAATATGTTGAGAGACCTCGGGAACACGGGGCAGGGTCTGTAGCAGAGTTACAGTCACTGAACATCTTTAGCTAGCAGTGATGCAGGGCACACTGCCCTGTCCTCCCCAGGAGGGGCAGCCCAGGTGGGAGATGGTGAAACCAACACCTCGATGAGGCTGCTCCGAGGGTTTGTCCTGGGCTCTTCCCAGGATTGCTGCCTGCTCAAGAGCTGCTCTTCTCCAAAACCCCTGCTTCTTCTGGCTCGTCTTAATGATTAAATAAGACTTCATTATAATGGCTAATCTGTAAATTAGTTCAATTCAATACCTACCATTTTACTTAAAGCAGAAAAAGGAGCCAAAGGGGAAGAACATCAATATTTTAACAAGCATAGAGCACAGAAATTTCATAAATAAATGACCCCTCGGTACATAACAAATCCCTACAGACTATTGTAGGCTGTTGTACAGCTTTACAATTTAAATAATTGACTAAAGGAGCGTTCCTAAAATAAAACAACCTTGCTTAGAGGAGTTTAGGAGCAGAGATTGAATTAAAAAGAAAAAAGTTTGACTACAAGCTGTTTAAATTTAAAAGAATATTTCTATTCAGTCAGGCTTCACAGGCACATTGAATTCTAGTCTAGGTTGTCTGTACAAATTAATATAGTACAGGATGTATTTCTATTAGCTGTTGAAGTATTTTAATGTTAGGATCAGCATGGGAGAACATTTATATCAAATCTGTGTTTAATTGTTTCTAAAGAACTGCTTTAAAGCTGAGAAAGTTGTTTCATCTAAAGCAAAAATATTTTGTCACTTGGAGATCTACTGATTCTGCTTAGGAAAATGGCTTTTTTTATAGGAAACCAGGTAGGCTACAATTTTCTTTTTAATTCTTATTAGCCAGTGGAGATTCACTGCTTTTGTACTTGTCAAGTGATTGAAAGAAACTCGTTACTATTTACCTGGATTCACAGGAGCCTTTATATGATAAAAAATGAAACACCTTTCAAAACAAAAACTTTGAAGCTTTCACTTGTGACAAAGGTATCAATAGAGGTTCTGGAGGAAACTTGTATTTTTAAAGAAATTAAGTTTTATCTTTTTTTGTTTCATTAGAATTTTCCATATCAGGCTATAATACTTCCTTTCTAATATTTTATCCCCAGTACAACAGAATCAAATCAGAACCACCTGTACAAAACAAGGAACTATATAACCATTCCCTAATTATCTTGAACAAAGCAGACCTAGGGAATGTTGTCAGTCTGCAGGAGGGGGCTCTAAAAGCTCCCAGTTCGTCCCTGTGGGGGAATGGTGTGTCTGACAGCTCGGGAGGAAAGATATGTGTTCATGAGCAACCTGTTTGATTGAAAAGCAAAGAGGGCTGGAAACACCTTGAATTTTCCTGGACTTCACAATTTGAGGCTGTGTTGCCATTTTTAAATTTAGCATTTAGCTACAGGGAATAGCCTATAGGAAATTTAGTATAGCATCAAGAATATTCAACAGATTAGTAGAGATTCTCACTACATGTTGTAGCATTTTTCACCTGTCGGAAAGAAGGAATTGTACTTTGTCTTAATTTATGTAAAGAGTGTTTTATTCCCTTGAAAACTGGAGAAACCATTTAAAAGTCTTAGAATCATAAAAGTTGAGAAATTCCTCCAAGATCATCATGTCCAACGTTTGAATCCTGCATGGATTTAAAGGTTTTGCACTCAGAGCTGGTGCTGAGGTGAACTCCCATTAGGGCTGTGCCTTGGAAGGTTGGTCACAGCACGGTCTGTGGGTCCAGGTTTGCACCTCCCCAGGTAAGCAGGGCAAGAGAAGGAGGAAATGAGAGAGAGCAAGGCCCAGCCAAGGTGAGGGACAGCCCCTGGGGTGGGGAGGGGGTCAGGAGGCTTTGCTTTCTCTCTGCTTGGGTTAAAGCTTTCCCTCGCTGTTCCTCACCCAGCAGTGGGTGTAGCCTCTCTCACTGTACAGCCTCCTTTGAGTTCTCTGAGGTCATATGAAAAAGAAAAATCAGCCTCACAGGTGCATGTTATTAGACACACCAAGCACTTGTTAACAGAAAATATGAGATAGCTCACATTTATCAAAATTATCCCTGACGTTTCCTTTTGCTCAGCTGAAAACAATACCTTAAGCTCCCAGAGCAACACGTAATGTGTGAGGGGAGGAGGAACAAACCCACAACAATGCTTATTTTTTATAAAGGACACCCAAAGGAATACGTGGGGAGTAAGTTGTGCTTGTGGTAAACACCAGAGTTAGCCAAAGAGCTGTGCTTTATGTGTTTATTACAATTAGGGGACTTTTAAAATTTTCTATCTGTACTTGTAATATATTGATAGCCAGGGACTCTCACACTTCTGAAACCACGACAATCCCAATCCTGACCCTCCTGGAAACTACTCTCCTGTTCCTGCCAGAGTGGACAGTGTGCCATAGGCAAGGGAAATACAGAGGTGGCCATTCTTGTCCCATCTGTGGGATCAGCCCTGTGGCCAAAGGGGCTGCTTTTAGGTAGGAACAATCCACCCGCAGTCAATTAGAGGTCCCTGTGCCAAAGCTGCAAATAGAGGTGTGCTTTAGCGACAGTGTCCTACATTGTTTTGTCTGTTAATTATTGACTGAAATTCGGTCTGAAAGAGACTTTTTTCCTCCCTCGAGACTGCTATTGTGATGCTAATAAGTATCTGTATGTACTTTGTTTGTGTGCTAATTAAATGCTGTCGCTACAAAATTTAACTTGGATAGCTCATTCTCAAGATGATGTGTATCAATAAATAAAATATGGTACCTAAAACAAAAGCAGTTTTGCTCGCAGAGAAAAAGTGAAGATGAGCTTTAAAAAGAAGTCATTTAGTAATTGCATGATTTATTAAGGCTAATAAATCTGCTTAATTGTCACATTTGCCTTAAATTAATAATTTATATCAACATTTGGTGTGGGCAGATATGATGAATATTTTTATGTTGCGATAATCCCAGAAAGTGGCACTTTGAACATTTTAAAAACCAATTAATTGCAAGTCCTGTCTTATTTTTTTTTTTTACACATTTGTGTAAAAGTAACTGAATAACCAAAGGTGAGAAAATTTCACAGAACCCAGTAGGCAGGACAGAGCTCAAATCCTTTACAAGTCTTGCAGTGTGTTCCCTGCAGTGGTAAGGAAGGCGTGTTACTAATGTGACAGGTTGTGACCTGCTGTGGCACTGTCTCTTCACCTGGAGAGCCTGGCCACCTGTGGGCTTCCTGCTGGCCAGGTCCACGTGCTGCACCAAGGAGGAGATCATCTCCATCTGACACAGTGTCCCTTTGGGGCTGCTTCAATTCACCCCGCTCCTTCAGTGCCCCCATTACACCTACCCCTCTTTGCCTCCTCTTCCCATCTCCTGCTCTCACCACAAACACAGCACAGATACTTTTTTTTGTCGTGTTTACATGTCATTGAACGTAAAGTAAGTGCAATACTTCAAAAATAGTAGTTTGTTTATCACAGGTTTGCTGGGAACCTGTCTCGGGTGGTTCGTACCTTCCTGCGCTGCCCCACGGAAACTCAGGGCTCCTCTGCTGAGTGGCCTGACTCTTCTGCTGCTGCTCCCATCCTCCTCCACCTCACTTTACATCTTAATGGTGTACATCTGTTACTGGACAGATTGCACAAGATGAACATAAGGCACTCTTTTCCAGGGTCAGCTAAATTGCCAAGCTAGGTCCACTTAGGCTATTGAAATGTATGTGCAAAATTCCAGAAATTCTACTAATGACAGATATCTCTGTCATATTATGCTGCATAATAATTATACTTATGCAGGCCCGTGTGAGGTCAGACTAAAACCATTGTTTCAGCATCAGCTATCTATTGGTGTGCGTTACTAATATGGGTGATAATGTGGGGTTTCTTGTGATTTTTAAGTTTTCATATTCCAACTTTGCTTTAGAATTACATATGGAGCTTGGGAAGTTTGGGAGCAGTAGTTTTGGGGCATGCACATCTTGAAGTGCTGCTCTCAAAAGCTCTGGCCCTGTATAAAGAGTCAACAGATGCTAACAATTAAGAGAAGATAAAAAAACCTGGGGTACCTCTTGGCCCCTCTTGCTGTTCTTTGTATCCATGTGTTTCCTGGGCACTTTTGAAACTGTGGGATTAGTGTATAGTAAAAGGCAGTGATTTCTCTTGATTCCCCACTCTAAGGAGTCGGACAAGGAACTGTCGCAACACATGGCTCTCAAATGAGTTGATTGTAGACATATTGTCTGTCAGTCAAAACTACAATATTGTAATTAGAGCGGGCCCTGTCTCTCCATACGTGCTTCAGATGGCAATGAAACAATCTCAGGAGTGGGCTCTGCCGATGCTGCACTGCTCTTCAGAGCTTGTAGCCTGCTGCACTGTACATTTTAACTAATTCACAGTTGGAATTAAGGGGAAAAATGTATTTCATCCTGTCATTCTTAGCGAGTCTTTGTATTTTTGAAAGGTAAAGGATCACAGGTATAATCTTTCTCAGTAACAATAAGTTAAATTCATGTGCTGCAAAAGCCTGAAGCGCTGAAGGAAGCAAAGTCCTCTCTGTTTGTCTCTGATTCTTGCAACTGATTTAGTTGGTCGCTACATTAGATGGGCTTTGATAGTGGTGTTGCTGAAAAATTGATTTTTATACAATAGTTTATACACCAGAAGTCCATAGGTTTATGGCTTGTACAGGTCTAGTCCAAACATGGAGGGGAGGGATATTCAGAGTGGTTGATGAAGTACAATAAATACATAGGTATTGTCTGGATGGCCCAGAAAGGAGGCAAACTTTAGGGAAGAGAGGAAAATCTGGTGTCATGAAATGAAGCTCCCTGATTACAAATGTTTGGTGTTTTTGTCACTCTTTGGTGATTTCTTATGAAAAGCAGATTTACCTCCAGATTCTGCCTGACTCCAGGTCCTGTGGCAAGGGAGATGGAGGGAAAATGTTTAATTTAAATAATGTCATCTTACTGAAATAACTGGTTCCTCACCAATAGACAGTAGGATTAAAAGAGCAGCTCTGCACTGGTACAGCTGATGCTGGTGATGTCCTTGGTCACTTGCATAAAACTTACAGAAAAATGCTAAGGTTGAATATTTACTGGATCTTATATTCACCTGGCAAAGAGCCAGCAGGGATCCAAGGAGTTCCAGAAAAGACACATAAAACAAAAGCAAACCCTTGAGAAAATGAGAAAAATAGGGGTGGGGGGAAATGAGGGACACCAAAGGAGAATTGAGATACTCCCAGTTCACACTGGGCTCTTACTGGAACACGGTAACTTGTTTGGTTCTGAGAGGGGCCTGAACTCGAGTCATGGACAGTGGCATTGCTGATGAGTCAGACTTTTGGGGTTGGTGATTTACAGGGAAGTTGTTTGAAAAGCTGTGCCATATGGGATGATGCTTGATTTGTAATTCTAAAAGTTAACAATTCGGTCTCCTGCAAATCCTGAGTCTGTCAGGGATTTCTCAAGTGATGTGCAGCATAGAAAATGTCCACTCTTCTTTTTCCATTCTGAAGTACTTTGGATAAATCATCCCTGTGCTTCCTATGGTAGGGCAATGCCTCCACCAAACCCTGCAAGGGAAGGGAAATTCTGTTTTCTCCATAAATAAAGACAGTAGTTTCAAAAGCAGTTTTAGGCAATTCGATAATATTTCTTTTTTCAGGTAGTTTTGAAAACAGAAAGCACTTTTTGTTTTATTTTAATATACTTAAGAAACGTAAGATTTTAAGTTTAAGCTTTTCTTAGCCTGATAATGTATTTGGAAATCCAGCATCTCATAACTGTCTTAGAAAAAGTAAGATTTCCATCATCAATTATGTCACTAAAATAGGATAGTTACACATTTCTCTGTTAAATTTGTAGTTGGCTTAAGAGTTCCTGGGTTACCTGGAATCACTCTTTTCATTGCATATTATTCATTAATACTTGTGCCTTATGGAAATGCAGGGGTTCTTCTCAATCCCAGCATAAAAACCTTGCTTCCATTTCCAAGTTGCTGAGAATTCAACTATTTTTTCAAGTATCTTTTTTCTTACAGCTATTTTTTCAGCTCTCTCCAATTGGGCTTTATGTGATGGTTTTAGACATAACAGCTTAAGTTAGAGTTGCCTCCCTTCAAAGATTTGAAAATGTGCACAGATCCTGATCAACATAAATTAGCATGGCTATGCCTTCTGTTATCAGTTATTTCAACTATATGAAACAATCTGTTTCTGTTTTAATAGAAAATAAGATGGTGTACACGTTTACAATACATATCACTACCAGACATAAGCGGGAATACCTGTTGAAGGGCCCTGTGAGTAAAGACAGCCTGTTAAGGATCTTTTTTATGCATGAGAGGAACATCCATATAGTCACTGTGTGTTTGCAGGAACGTGTGGGACTGGCTTGGAATACAAAGCAATATTTCTGCTCTGTGACAGAGCCATTTATTTATTTATTTGTTTGCTGCTGGGGGTTGGAGTGTTGGTGCCATGTCATTATAATCCACAGGATTTTGACAACAACTCAAGGGATTCATGTTAAGGCTCACACTGGAAGCAACACAAATGGAAAGGTAGCAGCCAAAAGTGTCTCTGTGGCCACACTGGAATTGTCTGTCCCTTTGCTTTATAGAAGGCTTGGCAAGGGAGGTTGCTGCCACTATTATTAATCTTTATCTTGTGTTGGCACTTAGCTATCAGGACGCCTCTGACATTTGATGGGGTCTGGAACAAGTTCTTTTGTTGTAATAGAATTTTTATGTCTCTGACTAGTCAAGGGAAGAAAGAATGAATTTTGTGAGCACAGAGTAAATATAAAGCAGAACTTTTATTTTTCTCCAAACTTTATTTTGCTTTTATTTTTGCTTTATAGCTAAAGGATGTCAGCAGCTCAGAGCACACTTCTCCATCAATATCCTTCACTCCTTGTTTGAAATCTTTCCTTCTGCCTGAGGCAGTCAGTTGTTACTCCATGAGCTGGTGTGTCACTACTTAAGTGAAGAAGGGAGGTCTAGAAGAAGCTGTACTTTCCTAAAATAGCCAAACTGGACATTGCAGCTGCAGGTGGGAAACAGGGATGTGGGAGCAGAGGGAATGCTTCCATTCTCTTCTCCTCTGGCACATCCACATGGGGTTAAGCCCCAGGAAAGCACCTTAGGAGGGTTTCACAGTCATAGAATGTAAGTCTGGGAGAGTGACTGCCTTGTGAGTAGAACAGAATCCTTTCCAGAATAATAAAGATACATATTACTGCTATAATTTCAGTCAGGGTATGAATTCCTAAACGAAAAGGAGGATCCATGGATTTTTATGCCTACACATTGCTGTCTAGATGTAAGAAGGCATGTTGATTGTTTGTTAGTTTGGGTGGGTTTTTTAAATTTTCCATGTAGAACTGTTGAGATATGATACAACCTCAGTGAGTGCACAGAAGGATCTTTGTGTTTATTTTTTTTCCCTACTCCATTTATTTTTATACCAGGCCCCAGTGGAGGCACCTGGACTATTACAGTTAAAGGCAGCCACAAAAATTTGATTATGTTTAACAAATCATTGCTATGCAGTAACAAGGTAAATTAGGTCCATAGACATAATTTTCTTAGCATTTAGGAAATCTGTTGATAGAGCAAAACACAAAAGAATAATCTGCAAGGTCTGTAATTTTGATGCTTTATAGTAGCTGAGGTATATGAATAGATAAATTATCTACTGAGACATCAAAGGGAGAGGTATTTGTGAGTGGGTAGTGGCTTGGGAAAGAGGAAAGTGATTAGTGGAGTGCTACAGGAGATCAGTATTAGGACCAATTTTGTTCATTTTATAAGCCAATGGTCTGGAAAAAAGAAAAGACCAGGCAGCCAAGGGATAGCACAGGCTTTGGTTCCCGTGTTGCAGGGGAGTGGCAGGCCATGAAAAACAAGAGGTCATACAGCCAAATTCACAAAGATTTATACAAGATGCAGATAGCTATCATTTAAGCTGAGTGTATGTAATTTAGATGGAAAGACTAAGGAAAAGCAAGGAAAAAAGGAGGCTGCTGAAGGGTCTTGTATCCCTAGGCAGTGCGGGTTAAGGGAAACATTGAAAATAATTTAAGTATTTTTTAGTGGCTAGGATTTCTTTTGGTTTATTTCACTGGTTCAGTGAGGCAGTTGGTTGTTTTAAATTCCATAGATTTAAAAGCATGTGTAAAAACTAGATTGAAATGTTTTCCTACAATACAGTGTCTTCAGCTTCCAAGTGGCTTTCCATAGACAGAGCCTGGGGAAATGGATAAGGAATCCATAAACAGGTTTTGTGGGACTGTCTTGTTGCTGGGAGTCACCAGCCACAACTACTGCACCATCCCAAGCCCTGAACCAGCTGTTCCAGCAGCTGGAGACTCTGGAATGAGCATTGAGAAGTGTGTATTTCTTGGAATTGCCCAAACAATGATAAAAACATTTCCCTGCCCAAGTCTGTTTGCTTATGGTAGGTTGCTGGGTGCAGGATTTCTTGTCCATGCCACACAGTAAAGGTAAATTCAACCAGGGGATTGTTTTGTTGGGCTTTGCACTGGCAGGGGACAGCCAAGGATCCTTCAGTGCTTGCAGGAGTAAAGCAAAGCAGCCAGAGTTGTTCACTGCAGAATCAGAGACACTTCAGCTGGATCTCGTGATGCTGCTCCCAAAGAGGATTAACAAATGTCTGCAGAATGGAAATTGCTTTACAGGTCACTCTCATAATGAATATTGCACTTGGGGACTAATAACTTTCAGTTATTATGCTGTTGAACAACTTAGAGTACATACCAAATATAAAGCCTATCAAGTTATACAGAGCAGACTTGTACACTTACAGGGCTTGTTTGTACATTACTCCTGGTTAGTAACTGTCTGAGGAAATGTTAGTCTTGTAGTTGTCATATTCAAAGGCAATATACCCAATTGGGTGTCTGTATGTCCACCAAGGAGCATATTGTGATGTTCTGGAGCTAAACTAATACTAGGTCCACTCTTTAAAATTATTTATAATACAGTCTTTATATGTTGTGATATATGTTCACAATGTATCACAACATATATTTGTTTATTGCATATATAATTATATATAAATATGGTGTTTATATATTATAGATAGTATATGTTTATACATACTCATTTGAAAGATTAAAAAAGTCACTTGCAACATTTTAGAAAGAACTAGAAGGAAGATCCTGGGTGTTTATCACCCTTTGTGTCACACAAACCCATCGGACTGGGGACAAAGCTGATGCAGAAGAAGGTAGAAGGAAGGAATGGCTCTAAAAGCTGTGTGTGATGTCAAATACTGAAATATTGGTAACTGCGGCAGCAAATAACCAACTGCAGGTATTTCATACCCAGCAAGAACAGCCGTGAGGTCTGTCCGGGAGCAGTGCAGGCTGGGCCAGCGAGAGCTGCCGGTCTGCCTGCACGCTGCGCTCTCCTCAGCGGGCAGCTCCGTGCATGAGCTGCGTTCAGCCCCCGCCCCGCTGTCGCGCTGTCGCGACAGGGACAGTCGGGGCGCCCCCGCCGCAGTTCCCCCGCCCGCCGCCAGGCGGAGCCGCCGCGCAGGGACCCCCCGGGAAACTTTAATTCCATTTATTGTTCATTGGAAGTTTCAGCCCTCGGTTACCGAAAGGCTTTGCAGAGCACAAGGCGTGTTTGCTCTCACTCGAACGTCAGTGAAAATGGCAATTGCCAAAGAGCACAAGTGTCTCTGTTTCCATTAAATAACAGAGCCTTTGCTAGAGGAACATTAAACTCTGAGCTTACGACACTTCTTGGCTGCAGTAACACCATCTACAAGCTACCGCTGTAATGTTTGGCTTTAATCTATGCAAGAGTTTATTATAACTGAAATTCAATTTAAAAATATAAGCTCAAAGCCAAGTACCCTAATAAGAATCTCCCATACTACTGGAGGAGATAAAATAAAACTAACACTCTGAAATAAGGACAGTTTAATAGAAATCTCCTCCTGAGAACTAAAAAGTCTCAGCAGTTATTCCATGTTTTTCCTTTTTTATAAGTTTTCCCCCAAAGGCTTCCCTTTTGCTGTAGAAAGAGGTATTTATCTTGGGTAACTCATGGGTGATCTGCTCTTATTAAGCTCTTACTCGCACAAAGTCACTCGCATTTGCTGTGCCTTTGATTTTTCTAATAATTAAACATTTGTGTAACTTTTTCAAAGTACTGGCTTCAGCACAGGCTTTTTTCTTTTATTTATAACTTTGAGGTCCATATTGATGCCTGGAAAGATTTCGGCCTGATCCTTGTCATAGGGAAACTCAAACATGAAAATTAATCTCAAGCTTTGGACAATATTGGAAATTTGATCATGAGAGTTACTGCCTATTCAGTTGTGTTAATTCCTTTTAAATCAGTATGGAGAAGAAATGCCTTAATTATTAACATAGTTAATAGTTTTTTAAAATGGGAATATTGTTAGCCCAGAGTTAGTTTATATTGCATGTCTCTTGTATTGAATAAACAAGAATCCATAGAACCAAAGAGGAACAAATTCATGTCCTGTGAGTTCCAGTGTCAATGTCCAAATCCTCCCAATTTACTTAACGAGTGTTATTGAATATTGACTGGTAACAAAGAGTCATTGCTAGTTCCAGTGTCATGACAAGTCGTATCCTCTTTGCCCAAATAATGCTGGGTTTGGGTTGGGGTGATATGTGGCTTTTGAGAGCAATAAATGCCTTTCCTGGTGGGTGGGTGTTTTATGTGAATCCGTGTGTTCTCCTTGAGTTATGTTGTGTTATCAAAGAAAACCAGAAAAGGGTATATTTTCCAGAGAGGTGTGTAAAGGTTTGTAATTGTTTTCATCTTTTTTTATATTTTTTTTTTCTTCACCTTTTGAGCGCTATAAACTGTGATGGTCTTCTTTCAGCAGGGGTTGAAGGGATCTGATTCATTTTTAAACTGTTTTATTTCTTATTTCCTATCGGAGCAGGGAATCAAATGGGGCTCTTAGGGAATATTTTTGCTGGTGGCATTCATTGCCTTTGAACTCCTTGTGACATGAGTGGGCTCGAGGAGCTCAGGGTGGGCTCCTAGTCCTGTGTGGCTGACGGCAGTGAGAACCCTAATTGGGAGTGGATTCAGCAGGGATCTGCTAAGGAGGGAAGTTAGTCCATAGAGTGTCTCCAGGTGACATATGTAGTGTCTTAAAAAGACAGTTTTGTACAGGTCTTTCTCGACCAACATAAGCATCTTTAATATCTGCATGTAAAAATAGAGTTTTACATCTCTTTGTATTTTTATATGCACTTTAAGTTCACTCCTGTGACTTTGGGAGTGTGAAAAAACCCTCTGCAAGTTTCAGAGAGTTGCATATCCCTGTGTCAGTCACTGCATGGTTTGTGCAGTGTTAGGTGAGGCAATATTAACATGAAATCCTTATTTTTTGAGAGGAGAAGCCACTGTAGTAGCCTACAGGGTTTTTTTGGCATGTTGTTCTTCTCTCATATATTTCCTTTTATGGAGTTTAAGATGGGAAATAAAAGAGTTGTCTACAGGTAGGTTCAAATTCTGCTGAGAGTGTCCCACTGGGGGACAGGTACTAAAATATAGAAGAGTTTTTGAGACAAATGCTCTGGTCTTAATAAATACTTGAATAATTATCTTTATAATGGATTATCCATGAAAGTATATGAAAGTGGCAGGATTTCACTGTAATTGTTTTGAGTTAGATACGTTTGCATTTGTTATTTGAGTAATTGGAGATGTTGTATATGTGAGTAACAGCACAAATGTAATTTGACTCATTTGTTCCAGTCATTATTGTGTTTTCCAATTTCCCTAGGTCAGATTTTGCTCAGTTTTAATAAGTACAATGTGGTTTGGTTTAATTTGCTATAATCTATGACTTGCAGGTGACTTTCTGAATTTGTCCTTGTGAAATAAATCAGGAAAGCGTATGTTGACAGATAAAACCTGTGAGCTAAAGCCAAACGTGCTGCCTTTCACTTTTCACCTTTGTATCCTACAAAATACTGGGCAAAACACAACCATTAGTGATTTAAAGAAAAATGCCACCAATCTACATGTCCTGCTTTGAGATCCAGCATGAGATATCTGGAACTGGCACTTTGACTTTTCGTACATTCACAACCCTCCAGACACAAACTAAAATAGGATTCCAGAGTGTGGAAACCAAGTTTGGTTTCAAATCAATTAGCAACTGTTTTCTCTGTTGTCTTTGCTGCTTCCTTTTCCCCTATTCTAAATCCCAATTTGTGCAGCTCCGTTCAGAGCGCTGGCTTAGACATCTTGATTAGCTGGGAGATGCTATTGATTGTGGTTTTCTCTGAAACATCCAGCACTCAGCAGTCAGGTTTTTCCTGGGCAATGAGATCTATGTGATCTGCAGTGTTGCAGCATCAGAGCTCGGCGACACGGTTGTTTTGGAGCGTTGCAAGAACCGTGGCAAATGAAATGTCTATTACGGAGGGAGGCAATACTATTATTCATATTGCAGTCGGATGAGGCAATGCAATCTTCTGATTTTGATGAAGACTTATGGAGTCTAAAAATAACTCATCCCCAGCACAGAAAAATATGTGCAAATATACAGTATATCCCTTAAATCCACAGCATTAGGTTAAATTAATAGAAGGACTTGTGCAGTACGTGATTGAGTCCATGAGGGATATAGTGTGATATTGTATATTTGCCTAAAAGCTCACTCCGACAGCAAAAACAATGTCCCACAGTATGTTTCTTTCTTATCTAATGGAAAGAATAACACACAGAGGCTCAGTTCTTGTAATGAATACCCCCACATTAATTTTATTTTTTGATGTGTCATTGTAATTCAAGAGATGTTTTTAATCTCAGGATTGCTAGGGCACAATAAACCATTTAAAAAGTATTTGGCAAAGATCCCTGTGCTTACCAACAGCTCCTTTCATTTAAAACTGGTTTTTTGAACCAAGCTATTCAAAGCTTTGTTCCACTTATTAAAATAAAGTATCTTACTTCAAACAAATATTTCAGAGAACATAATCAAGAGGACAGCATTCAAATACAATGCACAGAAAACATAAAAGGTAGCAGCATGAAAAACTCAAATACTTTGTGTATATTTCCTAGGTTTTCATTAAGAAAAACTGTATGAAAGTATTCTAGCAGTCTTATTTCTCTTTGTGCCATTATGGGATATTTAATAATATTTAATACTACCTTTCTTACCATGTAATGAAATTCATTACTAGATTTAAAGCAAAGTGAGCTATGAAGTATTTTAGTGAATGAGATATTGAATTAGTGGTGTATTTCCTGGTCATCCAGGTGATATAAAACAGCCCTGGAGAAGGTAAATACAGAATAATTCATTTTGCTGTTGGCTTTGTGATCCTCCATGAACTAAGGTGTTAATCCATGGTGCAGGGAGCTGTGGGGGCTCTGCTTCCCAATAAGGTGTAGGATTGTTCAGTTTTCTTATGTAACTTTACATTGACAATTTATTTCACATTTCCTTGAATACCATTTTCATTTCAGTTCTGCCTGAATTTTGTTGGCTTTTTATAGCAAAAGCCTTGCCAAGACAATAATGGCTCCAGGAACAAAGCAAAGGCACTTTCCCTTTATAAGTGACTGGTTGTGGTTCCTCCCTCAGGGTTTCCTATTTCACCTGCATACTCCAGAAAATAAGGAGGGATGCACCAAGCCAGGATCCCTTTCCATGAAGAGATTCCCAAGTACAGGTTTCCAGGATGCCAAATGCTTTTCAGAGTGTTCTGAGAGTCCTCAGCTCCCTCTGAAGTTCAGAGAAGTTGAAGTGAGGGCAAGAGAGGGCTGAGCATCGAGTATAATTTTGCCTTGCAGATTTTGCTTCGATTAAATTTTGTTTTGCCTAGAAAGGAACGCCCCAGACCTGAAAAATCCCCAGTCGGGGGAAGGCTCTGGATTTGTAGCTCTGGCTGAAGCTCTGACCTGATTCCTCAGGCTGTGGTTCTCAGGGTTCCAACGCAGTCACCAAACCTCCTCCCGTGGGTTCTGCCACATGGGTTCACAGGAAATCTCTTGGCCATTGCAGATGGAACTGATGACATTGTCATGGTCCCCCCCAAGTCTGGGGGAAATACCTGAAAAGGGGCTTTGAATAGTGGGAACTGTGCACAGATCATGCTGTATGACTTTTCCAGCATGGCTGTGACTGCAACATCAGTGCAATTTTTAATCTCATGTTGTGTGGGCAGAAAAATGGTTATTTCCAAGATGTTAAAAAGCTAATCTATTCTGTTAAGTTTTTGTATCTTGCATAGATATAGCTTCTTTCTTTTTTTTTTTTCTTTTAATTTTACAAACCAAGTTGGGAGCCTTGACATTTATTGGGCCCCCATATTTTTCATTTATATTCTCTCTAGTCTTCACCATCTGTTATGACAGTAAATAAGTTTCAAATAAGCCATATCTTCCTCAGCATGAGTTGCTTTTTCTGCAAAAAAAAAAATTAAAGTTGCAGTTGGATGTGATATTTGAAGTCACAGCTTGTCTTCAAATATTTAGTAGCGTATTCCTGTGCCAAGGGATATCAATCTGCCATTTGCCTTGCTTACAGTATAATAAAGATTATCCAGTCCCTTCTTTCATAGATATGTCAAGGCTTTTAATTACTATAGCTCAGGAAGTAGCTCTTTCCACCAGCTTTTTCCATTTTGCTTTGGATTATTACGGTTCCTTCTCATCTTTTTGTACATTAAATTCCAAAAGGAGAATGTAGTGTCTGACTTTGGTGGGTGAGATGTGATCTTCCCTCCCAAGTGAATTCCCTGCCTGCAACAACAGTGCCTGTGCTCTTGCACAAGTCTGTGGGTGATGGATATTTCAGATGCTGGTACCCAACCTCGGGAAATTTTGCACAAGTTTCTGTTTTTTCATCTAGTATGTGTAGGTTGAGGCTAAATTTGAGGCAAATTTATTTTTTTATCTTTCCTTAAGACTGTACAAATACACTCCAGTGAGAAGGGATGTGACTCAGAAGTCACCTTTGTACCAGCGTGTCACTTTGCTTTCCTAATTTGTGTCCTTGATTATTAATATTGTGTCACATGCAGGCATTTTCTTTGTCCTTTGAGGTTCTTGTGGGTTGTGTGGTTTTTTTTTATTTATGTTTTTCAGTGGTTGTCAAGTAAGCTGCAACAAAGGTGTCCTTGAAAGTTGCCCAGAGCAGCTCCTGTAACAAGAAAATGCCCAAAATTGAAATTATTGCTAAAGAGTAAACATTAATGTTTCTTATAGACTGTGTTTTTATATTCCCTTAGACAGTCCACCAGGTAACCTCCACCCCATGAGCTTCCCAGATGTGTTTGTAGGTATCCTGTGATAAATCAAAAGTCATAATCAAGGGATCATCAAACCATTTGGGTGGGAAGGACCTGAAAGCCCATCCAGTGCCACCCCCTGCCATGGGCAGGGACACCTTCCACTAGCCCAGGGTGCTCCAAGCCCCGTCCAACCTGGCCTTGGACACTCCCAGGGATCCAGGGGCAGCCACAGCTTCTCTGGGCACCCTGTGCCAGGGCCTGCCCACCCTCCAGGGGAGGATTTCTCCCCACTATCCCATCTAACCCTGCCCTCTGGCAGTGGGAAGCCCTTCCCTGTGTCCTGTTCCTCCACTGCTCCTTCTCCCTTCCATCCCTCCCATTTAACATGGTGTGGTTCCGACCATCCCCACACCAAACCCCTCTTTGCCTCCTCCTGTGGTACTTCTGTCCACGTGTTTAGGGTGGCAGATGTTCCAATCTGCCTCTTCCATCAGCCCCAGTAGGTACTTTCAGACTGGCATCAAGGGGAGTGTTGGGATTGAGCACCAGCTCTGCAAGCCCAAGGAGGTTCAGTGCACTGTGATTGATGGGGGAAGACTGGGGCAACTTCTGCAACAGCTCCAACATTCAGAATGCAAACGTACTTTTGAGTGAAGAAAGAGGGTTTGTAGCATTAAAATAATGGCCATGCTATAGTCAACAGTGATGCACAATTAAGATTAACCCTTTGGTTTGTAAGAGGATTTCCCTTTCATTTCGATATTCATAAGCTTCTTACTATAACAGTAAAGCTTTTATTTTTATGTGTGCAATTGTTTTTCCTTTTCACCTGTGAATAGAGTAATTGCACTTTTTTATGATTTTCCAGTATTAGATTAATTTTATAGTGGGTTCTGAAATTTCATTCTCTTTCAGCATCAATCTTTGTTCAGTTTTTATTACGGAATTATACTTACAAATAACATCATTTCATAAAAATAAACATAAAAACATAATGCAATATAGCAGTTACAGGTTTATAGAGTAAACATTTCATTTGGAAGAAAATTCCACTGGCTTATGCTACTATTTCACAAAAGCAGCAAGGTCAGAAACTCTGAGGGTTAATAACAAAGCTGTTTATAACCCCAGAAGGGAGTGCAAATATTCAGGGGTCAATGACTACACTTGTGAGAAAACACAGAAAGAGCATTTCTTGTCTACAGCTAAATTTTTTTGGAGAAGGGGTCTTGGGTAAAAAACCTGATGTTCAATTTAGAGTTAGTGTACGATGCAGGGTAAATTGTATCAAAGCCAAATGATATTCCACAAAATTAAATTTCCTTCACCTGAGGTTGCTCAGTGCCAGGTATTTCAAGAGAATTAAACATTTTCCTGGCTGCTTTTGCAGACTAAGCACACTTCTAGATAGCAGAGGAAGATGGCAAATACCAAGCCAGAAGATTAGTGCAAAGCAGGAGTTGTTTAAGAAAAACATATTTTTCTTAGAGAAAGAATTAGGAGAATTTCCAAAGGTGCAGAATGGAATTTGTGATCAAAGTGTGAAAAGAAGAAATAACAACCAGGAGATTCATATGAAGTTTAGAGAGGGGAAGAGTTTTGCCTTAGATGAGGACATTGGTGTGATCTGATCACCTACCAAATGCTCAGCTCACTGAATGTGGATTTTCTTACATAAAACACTGTGCTGCACCAGGATCTTTCCCTGGCTTTCTTTTACAACAGTTGTAATATTCAATCAGAAATATTTTGGAATTATATCAATATTAAAAGGAGCCTTTCCGATTAGGAAAAAAATTTTTGAACTAAGAGGACAATTTTCTGATAGTTAATTTTTGTCACTTTGCAATGTAAAATGTACTTAAATTTATGCTAAAAAACTTTAAGAATTACACAAATCCCAAATGAGGGGGTTTGTCTCATGGTACAAGCAAGTGTTTAAAAGTCAAGACATTTTCGAAGAAACTAGAATTCCCAGCTCCACTTCCTATCAACACTCAGAGCATTTCTTGCAGCATCTCCTTCAGCTGCAAAACCTGTCACTGATGCTTTCTAAGAATTTGCAGCCCAATTTGTGTTTCATTTCTTTTACAACACATCCAAGTATGTAAAATGTCCCTGTTTTGGCAAACTCTTTTTTTTTTAGTGATTCTACCAGCATCTCTGAAAAAACCCAAAAAACAAAACAACAAAACCTCCCCCACCCAATTTTCCTGCTCTGGTATTCTGTAGTAGATAGTTATCATGATAAATGCACGTGTTCTTTATCATTGTATGTAATTTTTGCTCTTTGCATTGCTGATCTTGAAGTAAATACATAAAGTGTTGTCTTCTAACGTAGAAAAATGATGCAAGACAAGAGGCCAGTTGGGGCAGAACTCTGGAGTGCTATCCTTCAAAGTCGAGCTCTTGGAGGCTTAATTCAGCTGTAGGAGCAGAGAGGGCAGCCCTGCAATACTTGCCCTTTGAAATGCTATCTTTCAGAGGTGACCTTTAAGCTAACTTGGGAGTCTGACAAGCTGGGTCCTCAGCACGAGACCCTTTTCAGTGCCTTTGTTCAGAAGAGTGTCTCCTGCCCACCTCACCTGCCTTGCTTCAGAACTCCCTGCTAAGCCAGGCTGTCCCTCAAGTCAAGCACAGTTGGTACTGACTGCTCCCTTTCTCTTCCGAGTACTTCTCACAGTTTCTATTCTGTTGTGTTCTTTACAGATCTTATTCCTTCCCTGTTAAATATTCTTCTCTGCAGTAACAAAACCATTCAAGAACAATATAGTGCTAGGGGAAGGTTTGCAGTCCCGCAGCGCTGCACGCTCGTTTTGGAATTTAAGCAAATGGGAACCATGGGGTGAATTAGGAAAGAGCTCTAACACTCCCCTAACATGGCAGGAGTAAACTAATAATGTGACAGCACACAAACTTAGCAAAAACTCTAGTAAATTATATGGATGCTTTGGAAGAACAGAAGAGTGCCCATGATTACCAGATGAGCCCTTGCCATCTTTAGGCATGCCCGTTGTGCTGGTGTGCTCATGCTTGTCCAGGCTCTGACTAATGCAGGTGTTCCTAATTGCAGCTTTGAAGAATTCATGCTTTCCTTTCCCTAGCTCTTGGAGTGCTGATCCAAAGTTCTCCCTTGCAATAAACAAGCTATAGAACTTAGAAGGCAGATTCTTACATATGAAGCTGAAAATTCAGGAAGACTTTTAGTCACAGATCAGCTCTGTATTACATGTTCCAGTAGATATTTTTAGCTTCTTTAAAAATGTCAAAAACTGCTTCATGGAAAGCTACCTCTGGGCTTCTCCACATTGCTTGGACTGCATTGTGTTCTTGCCTGGTCAGTGGTTTTGGGGTTTTTTATCTGTACAATTGCTTCCTTGGTTGAGTCCAGTGTGTTTGTTTTTCGAAATGATAGCCAAGCTGATATTTGGGTGTGCTTCCATATTACTCCATCAATCACAGCAGGGGGACGCTGACACAGTGTTAGGGTCTTTGGAGGAAAACAAGGCTGGGTTTATTATTTTCTTGTGTATTATTTTCCACTATTCCCACTGGATGGGGAAAATGGAGTTTTCATAGGCCTAATCTTCTCAGCTAATGTTATGAGCTAAAGCTAAGTAGCATTTGTTGGAAAACAAGAAGTTCACTCTGTGCTCAGCTCTCTCTTTTGTTTGGCATAGATGTAGCTGATACTGTGCATGAATTCAAACTGGGGGGTTTTCTCACTCTATGACTTGAGTTCCGTTTAGATGATTGTTAGTTATTTAAAATATTATGCTGGGGTTTTTTAATGAGAAAATAGGTAAATTTTTAGAATCTATAGTTGAAATAGTGCCACGTAATGCAAAGAACAAATTTGTAACTGCAGAGTCCTGGCAGGGTCAAATACCAATAAATAGGAAAGGAGAATACATGAAGAAAGGGAATTTTCCCCAAAGTTGTCTATTTTGCAGAGAACGTGAAGTGCTGAAGGGTTATTATGATATCATGTATATAATATATTTACATAATATAATATATCTTTATTCATGGCTTTCTCAGACTTTCTAGTCTTTTCAAATTCTCATCAGGTAGGAATTTTTAAATGCTTTTCAAATTTTTGCATCCTCTTTCTGGGACCATTATTACAGATAAAAGCAGAACCTTTTTCTGAAAGAGCAGACCCTTGTCAGCACTGTAGTTTCACCTTTCTCCTGCATCATTCTATATAATATTTACTTCTTGAATATTCCTGTGCAGCTGCACTGGCTCTGCCTCCTGACAATTCTGAATCCCTTGATGCAGCTGATGGCATTAATTTAGAATTGTGTCAAATCTAGGAGTGGACTTTGCTTGTTATTATAAAATTATTATGATAGCTGGCTACAGTAGGAGGGGTTCATACAAGTGTTAGTAAATTGCAAATGTAATGTATTTTACATGCCTTAGCACCAAACCTTAAAATACTCCAGCCATTCTTTGCCATGGTGAGCATTGACCACTTACCTCTAGCAAACATTTCCAGCTCCTTAGACAGTCTTAATGTTCGTAAGGAAACTTTCCCTCTGATCCATCAGTATTTTCTTTAATATACACTGGTGAAAACTACCAGGTTTTTAAACCCTCTCTAACTATCATACTCCATAGAACTGTCATAACAACTATGGAAAAATCAATAAAATCTGTGGGCTTTCAGTGAAGAGTATCTAAAACTCTGCCTTTATTCTTATGCAGACAGATTTGGGGGTTACAGACCCCTGGTTATGGACAGCTCAGGTGTCTCTGCTCCTCCCCCAGCCCAGGGGCTGCAGTTGAAGCCCCAAAGTGCTGTGGGAATAGCCCGTGGCAGGAGTTTTGGGTGGGTTTTGTCCCCTGGGCTCCGTGTGGTGTTCCTCGGGCACAGCCAACTTCCTCGGCCGCTGCGAAGGACGTGGGGGGACCACGGTCCCTGAACAAAGATTATTCTTCATGAGTAATTTTCTTGCCTGTCGTTTTTTGGATAAGAAGCAATTTTTAAAATGTGTTGTCAGAAATCCATCCCTTATGCAATAAAAAACTCAAAAGCTGTGCCTGATGACATACAAGATGTCCAGATCTGCATTGGCTCCTTCTCTGCAATCTGTTTACAAAAGTTAAAAAATGCAGCAGAATGAGTTGGTTTGTAAAGGTGCTTTTTTGAATGCTAAATCATCTCTGCAAAACTGAAACGCTACAATTTGTCTTGTTTCACTACGCAAGAGTTTTCTCAAACAAGTTTTAATTTAAATGGAAACTAATGCCAACAGAAGAATAAATTATATAGAGCCCATTTTCCCCTCTCTCAATGGAAAGACTTCTATGAATTGAAGAAATATTATATTTATATGAGGTTTCTAGAGTAGTTTGTGTTGTTTGCCAAAAAAATTAATCTGAAAATTACATGTGCAATTATTGTCTTTTCCAGCAGTATTTATATTAAACTGTCACGTTGCATTTTTTTATCTGATGAAAATCCCCATCAAAATACTTTTGAATTTACTCAAATATTAATCACTAATACATTTTGAATTTCAAAAATGTTTCTACCAGATATTTCAAAGCTGTATTTTGATCCTGAATGAGTAATCTGGTTTTTAGAGACGTGATGTACCTCATTTACCAATGATTTAATGAGAGCTAAAAGGCTTAGCATAGCTGAAAACTAATTCGATAATTTTCTGCTTTTCTTGAGATTTCTTTAAGCCTGCAGGGAGTTGGAAATTCCCAAAGAGTGGTTGGGAAATACTGCAAAAGAAATAATTTGTTCTGCCTGAGGTTTGCAGAAATTCCAGTTATTCGAGTGTGTGGAGTCATGTATTTGCTCCCTCTTACCACTGCTAAGTGTTTGAGCCACACGAACAAAGCTATCCGTTTCTGGAACTAGGAGGTCACTCCATCCATCATTTTCAGTGGATTGGGGTAGTTTCCCTTGGAAGGACCATCCCTGTTTGCCTCCAGCATCCTCGCTGACAGCCAGGGATGGGGACACGCAGCCCATGGGACCTCTTGGATACAGGGATGGGGACACGCAGCCCATGGGACCTCTTGGATACAGGGATGGGGACACGCAGCCCATGGGACCTCTTGGATAAGCTCCTTGGGATTGCTGCAGGGAGCAGCTGCTGGGCTGCTCTGCTGGCTGCCTGTCCTGCCCATTCCCGGTGCCTTGGTTTTCCTGGGAATTCCTGCCTGGAATTTCCGTGTAGTCCTGGTGGGAATCAGCGCTCACTCCTTTGTGTTTGTCGGCACCGAGAGCCTCCAGTGCCACCAAACAGTAATAATTCTGGTTGCCTCAGTGTGCTAAACAGGCACCACAGGCTTTTAAAAATTATTTTAGACATATTTCAAGAGTTCCTGAGGCTTTCTCTTCTGTTTCTGGCCCGCAGTGAGTGTTTGCAGGCAGATTTAAGGTGCTGAGAAATGCTTTCATTTGCATCATGCTCTAAAGTTGCTCATTGTTTGTCCCGTTCGTGTCCAACTCTGAGCCATAAAGGAAAATTCCCCTTCTTTATTATCTAAGTAATAACGTAATTACTGGTTTGTGAGGGTTTCTTTTGTTTGTTTGGGTTTCTTCTAAATGTTGCATGACATGGTGCTCTTAGTGTTTTTATGGAGTAATGATGACGAAAGAGGAAACTGCATTCCAGTGCCAGGTCACCTCTAGGTTAGCAGAGGGAAAAATAAGTGTTCTCTGTCATAATTGCCTACCATGGAAGCAATAGGACCTAAAGATTCATGTCAAGCATTTTCTACTGAGTTGTCAACTAAAATACACCTGGTACAAGCCCAAAGTACCCTCAGGGTACAGTGCAAAATTATTTACACAAACATAAAGGTGTATGTGGAGGTAAGTAAGTTATAGTCCATGGGCTAGAGACAAATATAAATTCTGTGTCCTGTCTGAGCCTTAAAGTTTACACTATTACATCTGCTAATATTCATATGCAGCTGTCCTGATTTTGTGAGCTTTATGAGCTCAAGTTTCACAATCAGTGATATACGAGTCAGCAATAATTTTTTTATTCTACAAGCAATTACCATATATTTTCACCATGTTCTTCCACAAGTGTATAAAAATGTGAACAGAGGGGTTGACGCAATGTTGTCATACAGACAAACAGGATTTTCTTTCTTTAAAGTACCTAACCTTTCCCATGTTTCAGAGAAGCTGTCTGGGGAATACTATGAGAAGGAAATTCTCATTTCTACATACCTGGCTCTGTGTAATTCCATAGTGTCTTCTCTTGACTCACATAAAGTACAGAGTAATGGCTAAGGTTACCTGTGAGAGCCATCCTATTCAAAAAAAAAGGTTCTATTTTGCTCCCCTAGCCCAGGATGCTCTTGCTTGTTTGTGAATGTCCACATTTTTCCTTGTCATTATTGCAAATATTGAAAAAGCTGATGAGAATTATATTAGTCTCATTAAGGTAGCTGTCAAGTTCTAACCATGTGGACTGAATTAAAGAGTATTTTTGTGCTTCTGGATCCCAAAGAAAATGAGCTACACTCGAATGGGCACTAAAATGATCTTCAGAGAGCAGGATTAGGCTGAAAATGTACAGCTCATGAATAACATGTTAAAGAAAAGAGTCTCAGTCAGTTGGTTTAGGTTGGATTTTGTACCAGGAGAAACCTTCGCTTTAAACATGAAATACTATGAAACACGAGTCTTTTGTGAAGAAGCAAAAGCTCGAATTCTCACAGGTCTCGTTCAGATTCATCACATGCTCTGCTGTTGGCTGAATGAAATCCCTCCAAAAATGCAGGTGTGAACTTGAAAAAAGAGAGCTGCTCTGCAAGATGGGTAGTGTTTGGTGTTAGGAGGGAGTTCAGGGAGCCTGTCTCTCAGCCTCCCATGGTTTCCAGCTCCATCTGGGCCTGCAGGGGCAGCTCCTTCAAATCGATAGAGTTATGCTTTTTGAGGGGTTATTTATTTCATTCTTATTATTTAATTTTATTATCATTTCGTATTGATGATTAAAACCAGGCATATCATCTAACGCTGCTTTGGGAAGGAGTAGGGAAAGACTTGTGAATTTGTAATATCCCTGAAATATTTGGTGTGTTGTATCTGCCTGAGTTAGAATGTTCTAGTTTTGAGGGACATGGCATTTGTAGCATCTTCATTACTGTTCCATACAATTTTACCTTCTCCAGAAGCAGTATCACTAAAAAAAAAAATAACATTAATTTAGCTGCGCTAATATTTAGTTCTTTTCAGCTCTAAATGTTTCATTTCTTCACCTAAAATTTAATTTATTAGAAGAAGAACTTTCAACAAGCTAAAATTGATATTTACAAAACTATCCCCCCCGATTAGATTAAAATCAGAATTTCTCCATTTGCCTGTGGAGACACATGAATGGCATGGAGCTGGATGACAGGCAGGTTGATGTGGCGACAGAGGAGGAGTTAGAACCAGCAGTGTGTCCCTCGTGCTGTGACAGGGATTTCCTGCTGCCCCAAAGCCCTGAGCTCCCCTGTCAGGCTGGGTCACTCACACTTGGTCAGGGTGTCACCCCAGAGCCAGTCACACCTCCCGGGAGCTCAGGGTGTAGTTTGGGAGTTCAGGAGGTCTCTTTGGGAAACTCAAAGCTGCATCTTCATTTTATGCTTTCAGTTTTAGGTTTGAAAGGCACTTTTTCATATTAAATGGAAAACTCTGGTGGGTACCCAATTCTGTAAAATCAAAACATTTCTAATATGTGCACGAGGCATCAGTGACCTTGGAGATGCAACATCCACAGAGTATTTCCATGCATGAGTAGCCCAAGATTTGAAATAGAGTTAGTACAAATTTGCCATCTAAATATAAATTCTATTGGTTAGCTAAGGCAATGAGGAAAGCCTTGAGATCTGAAATCCTCACTGGATCAGCTGAGAATCCCTTTTCCTTTCAGCTGCTTCAGAGTCAAAGCATGAATTTTCCCCCGCATTTTCAGAATTTATTGCAGCACAATATTCTCATTCACCATTGATAACTCTTGTGTTTCCAGGTTTAATTGCATGTACCTTTATTTATGATCTGATAAATCAACTTTGCTGTTGATTTTAGTACAAACAGGATCTGGTTCTTTATAGATGATTAGCTTAATTATCTATTTGTTCACCTTTGTCACTCTTACCGAGCAGTTTGCAGGCAGTGCAGTCTGCACTAAAAAGTAAATATTGCAATCTATATAGCTCTCATCAGAGTAGGAAATTGCTTATCTTTGTTATGGTATAATAAAGAAAATAGTGCAAGTGCTATTTTTGAACTTTCAAAATTAACAACTTCAAAGACATTTAAACCCCTTCAAAAGAAAACAGGGATTTTGCTCAGAATGGACAAGGCTGCTGGTTTTTTCTCTCTTATTTTGGTACAACTAATAAATCCATAATATTAGAATCATTCTCAGCCTCCTTCAAAGTTTTGGGTGCCTGTGCTTTGCTTTTTCAGAGCTAGATTTGGGTTAGGCTTGACCAGCCCCCCCTCTTTTACATCGCTTGGAAAACCATCGTGTCCTTGGGCCTTTTTGCAGTCCTGTGGCAATTTCCATTGTAGTTTTCTGTCATCTGTGCTGGCATTAGCAAAGGACACCCTCATGTCCCTGACTCCTTTGGCTTGGATGCATGCTGATAATTATATTTCAGTTGAGAAGTAAACTTAGGGGTTCAATACGTATACAGTTAATAGTGACTTAACTCTTGTTTGCTCCACCAACCTCTGTTCTTGAAAACTCTTGGTGTTTTTGAACAAAATAAATTGGTACTTGACTGAAGTACATCAGACCATCCCCTAAATGTCAGTGCTCTGCATGCACAGCCTTCCAGAGGTGCTCAGTTGGGGTTTCACTCCCATAGAATGTTGATTTATATGATCAGCAGCACTTTATAATTCTCAGACACTTTAGCCCAAAGCTGGAACACTGAATTTTAAGGGAGGGTAGGGATGTTGAATGTTTGCATTAAAAGACCTTAAAAAATAGAAAAATACTCTGTTAAGGTTATTGAAATTACTAGGGTTTATTTAAGGGGGAGTTCAGAACTGAGGGAAATGTGTATCAGGCTGCTTTTTGTGATCACAGGCGTTTCATAGCGTGGGGAGCAGGATTTCCAGCACAGCCTAAGAAAATTCTACAGGCTCAGGAGCTGTTTGTTGTCAAAAGTCCCAGCATCAATTACTCTGACAAATAAAACACAGTCTGAAGAAGAAATTGCAGTTTCCCTCACACATAAGTGGTTCTATTGTAATTCAGCCATCCCATCTGCTGGAGCAGAATCGAGAGTTCACAATGGAGCATATGTGAACAGAGCAGGGTGTTCCTCCCTCAAAGTGCCTCATGTTGGAGAAACAATCGCATTTTGTCGGAGTCGCTGTAGTAAATCCGTGGACTTTTTGTTAAATCATATATATCACATGAAAGCTATCGGGTGATAGCTTCATTTTGCAAATGAATGAGATTATTTGGGAAAAAAATATGTCATTTCAGGCTGCTGAAGATTGTCAAGCAGCCCTGATTGTCCTTTGAGTCGTGTTTCAACCAAACCTTGGGGATTCCCTGCAGCAGCAGCTCAGCTGTGCCAGGGCCAGTGTCACACTCTCCCTTGGAGTGACATGACATGTTGTACCCAAACCTGAATTTCTTTCACCACCCTCACACCACAGTTCATTCAGTGCTAGGGAGCACAGCAGTTAAGTGTCTATTCCAATCAAAAACCGCTGGAATTTGGTTTTGTCTTCTGGTATAATTTGTTTTCTGGCCGTTGGTTCCTTGTCCCTAATGCTGGAATACTTGGCCTAGAGGAAACAAAACCCTACAAGTTGTTCTGTCGTTTTTTATTGCCTGCTAAGCTACATTTTGTGGCTTTGCTTTGTGTTACTTATTCACTCATTCTGGAGTTCAGACTCGAGTGATAGTACTGCATAAAACAATAATTAAAATAGGAATTCAGTTATTCTAATCATTGACATGAAATACTGAGACATGAACTGACACATTTCCAACACACTCCTCATTTGTCACGTCCCTTATATTTTTACTTGCATGCCAGTTGATCTTCTCCAGCTTTATTTTATTCTGTAGAACAGGAATAAAACTCAGGTGTGTTTCAGAAGTGCTATGGAACCAAACATATCCAAATTTGTGGGATAGTTGCAGCAGCTGTGGAGTGACTGCAACACCCATTGTTTCACTGTAGTGTAATCAGAAAATTAATAAACATCTGATAAATATTTATTGTCAAGATCTTTGGGACTAAACATCTTATTTTTTTAATATATCTTAGTGTCCTGCCAAATCTTTTCCTTTTATTCTCCCTACTTTCTGTAAACTTTATTGCCTAGAGGCTTTTCAAGGGAAACAGACTTCTTTTTTTTTAATAAATTACCAGCAAAAAGGGTAAATTTTGGCATTAAATTAAAAGACAGTGTATCACTTTATTTTTGCTGTTAAATTAATTATCATCAAAGGTTTCATTAACAGCCGATTTCTTATCAGCAAAGTCGATAACAAAATTGGAAACTGGACAATTTTCTCCCATTATCAAAACAGAAAACATTTTCCAGCCCCTTTTTTCTCGTTTTGTGTTTTGCAGAAGAGTGGCCACAGCATGCAGAGAGGGACTCAAAAGTCCTCAAATTCTTCCTGCCTTCTTTGTTTTAACTGGGGGTGCTAAATGTGATATCGAAACACAATCTGAATGTTAGTCTGACAATCAGCTGCTGTGCATCATTAATACAGAAACACTGAGGTTGGGATGGTGTGGCCATTTTAAATCAGATTGTTTTTTTCAATAATTATTCAATAATTCAGTAATTATCTAATCATCCACAATTAGACTTCTACCTGCTAAACTTTCCTTGACATTTAGGTGAAATTACTTTAAATAATGTTGTTTGGCTGAGTCTGAAACATTTGCCTGCTGAAATTTCAGCTCAGCTGGAACATTTGGACTGTTGGGTGTTTTAGGCATTTCATGGGGAACCCCCCTGAACCCACCACCTCTTTAGGGCTTCTGCTGTGAATTCCTGTTGTTTCCTTCCTGAAAGAGGGTTCAGTGGGCGCAGTGGGGAGAGGGCTCTGCATGCAGGCTCAGCACTGCTGTCGGGTTCTTGGGCTCTCCCATGGGGTGCCTTTGGAAGGAGGGAAGCTCATGGGATGAACTGGTTCCCTGGGCTGAATTCCAAGCTTTCAGCATCAGTTCTGTGACCCAGGGCATGTAGACAGTGGGATGGGGTGGAGCTGCTGCCTCACTCCCTGCAGGGACCGTGCAAGGGGTCTACAGGTTTGTGGGCTATAATTATCCCCAGTAATTTAGGAATCCATTCACCTTCTGCAGATGGAGATACAATTTAATCAAATACAGTGCTAAATCAGCCTTTATTAGGCATATTCTGTAGGCTATTATGTAGGTGTTAACATTTAAAATGCTTCAGTATTAAAATTCTTCCCAGGTGAGCAGGCACGGGTTTCTATTGTAAACCAGAATTTTGCAGTAATGACCAACAAAGTGCTTTTGCTTTAGGAATTGTGCTGCTTGGAACAAAGACTGGATATTTACAATCCACCTACTGCGGTCACTCTGGAAACCAAATGGATCCTCTTGAATTCTTTTGGCTTCTTTTGCAAATTACTAACTCAAGTGCTGATTTGGTGTACAATTGAGCAAACATTTAAAAGCTGAACATTTGCAGCGATGCATTTTTTCCATTAGGATGGCAGTTTCCAGCTTTGCTGTTAATTACTTTAAGTGCAAGGATACAACCCCAGATTCCTTTGTAGATCTTAGATTGTGTGGGAGTTGAACTCTCTTTCCATTTATATGGGGAAACTCTAGTTTTGGAAACCTCTGCATTAACATTATAAATCTCTTTGAGATTTAAAATATGAATGCTTTGTGGGATTTCTCTTATTAATGGTACAGCAAACAAAGCCACATTGCACCTCCAAGCTCCATGTCCATTTGAGTCAGCAGAGAGGTAGTTCTATGGAGGCAGCAGAGCTGAGTGGGTGTTTGTGGATTGCTGTGTTATTTGTATGAATTTTTGGGCTGCAGTTATTACTAAAACCAGCATTTCCCAAGGCTTTCTAATCCAAATTAAGAGTAAGTGCCTCAAAGGCTCAGGGTCTGCAGAGGTCCAGTGGTGATCTCAGATACCAGAGGTGGGGTTGGCCTTTTTGTACTAATATCTGTAAATGAATCAATGATTTAAATAGCTTGCTCCTGAAAATAAATATTATAGTTCATATCTTGGTTGCATATGTGTATTTAAATTACCAACTTTTGCGTAGTTCAAACAGTTTTGTGGTTTAGAGGTAAATGGCCAGTGGGAATGACCTCTGTTGTACTGAATGAATACACATTTACTGCTCTTTATTTTTACAAATAACATTAAAAAGTGCCAAATAAGGGGGCTGTGGATGTTAGGAAATACAGTGAAATGGAGTTTAGTTACCTGACAAAATACTAAAGGATTTAAGCCATGAATCTTAAGGTTCCTAAAAGATGATGATGATGTTAATAATAATAATTGTCTCTCACATAGCAATGGATTAAAGTCAGCTGCCTTAGGGGCCACTGTGTGAGTTGTGTAAGGAGAGGGGATAAACCCCATCATTTCTTCCCCAGCACCTTGAAAACCAGTTCTGGCACTACAACTAAAATGCAGCTTGTATTTTTAGTGCAATTCACTCTGATTCTCTGTATCCCATCCTGTCCGAGACTAAACTGATTCTCAGCTGCTTTGTTTTGATTTATGCGCTGCATTCTGTGTCTTTTTCCCATTTTCATTCGTATTTATTGCAATTTATTAGTCTTTATTGCTCATAAGATTTTACATGCTACACTCAAATTGCCTCCCACTCCCACCCTGCATTGGCTGGTTCAGGATCTGCTTTTGTGCCTTGTCAGACATCTCTTCCAGGAGTTCCCATATTCTGGTATTGTTTTGGTGGAGATTTTGGAGCTCTCAGCCAGCCCAACATGTTTGCAGGATTTAGCACTGAACAAATTCACTAACATTTTTGTCAATTTTCTAATTATTTCTTCCTTCAGGTGAAATGCAGAGCTTATTAAAGTGTTTCTGAAAGCTCTGATCCTCTGCCATCATCCTCAGGAATGTTACAGGCATGTTTTTTCATAACAAAACAAACAAAAAGCTCTGAATATGTCTTTTTTTTTTTTCTTCCATACTTCATGAAAATCCTTTTTCTATGGTACTGGTATAGTCCCAAGAAAGCCTCAACCTGCTGTCCCTAAACTATTCCATCAGCAGCCTTTGCTCTGGGACACAATATTTGGTGGAGGGGAGATGAGAGAGAGAGAAGGGGCTTTTTGTAAAGATTGTTTATTGTGAAGGGAAAACAAAGCAGTAAAACAGAACACATAAAAAATGAAAATTGCTCTATAGTTTAATGAATATTTTGTAAAAATCATTTTCTATTCTCCTCCAAATTCCTGATAGCAGCAGTGCTGGCTGCTTGTACATGATTTATCATGTCAGATTATATTGCAGCAAGCAGACTATATACCCTTTGACCTTGAAGACTCCTACTGTACTGCAATAAATTTTGGGTTCTTAAAGGCAGGGAGGGAAAATGCTCTTTGAGACAGTTACTGAGCTTAAATACCCAGCAAAAAGAGAGTTAGTTCTTTTCACTCTGCTTTTCCTTGGGAATTTATGTGGAACAATATTTGGAATGTTTTGCATCTCTGACTTGGTGTGTGTCTCCAGCTAAATGTCATTTTCAGCACAAGCATGTGAACCGTGTTAACAGAGCTTTTCCACCACAGTGTTTGCTGAGCTGAGAAAAATGTGAAGTTCTCCGGGCAGCTTCTTTCAGAACCTGATTTTTAAGTATTTCAGCTTTGGGGCAAACAATTGCTATGGGAGGGGAACCTGGGACGACACCTTGTGAAAGAGGGGAGCCCCATCTCTTGTAAATTAAGTCACAAAACAGGAACCTCAAGCCCAGGACTTCTCCTTTGCCCACCAAGCCATGAAAAGGTGTCAGATGGCTCCAAAAATTCCTAGAAAACTGCTAAAATATACTGTGTGGTGAAACAGAACTATAATGTTGAACTCTCGAGCTTTCCTTCCATGGGGGCAGTGGGTTTCCTCTCTGGTGATTTTCACAGAATGATGGAATGGTTTGGGCTGGAAGGGACCTCAAAGCCATCCAGTGCCACCCCCTGCCATGGGCAGGGACACCTCCCACCAACCCAGGGTGCTCCAACCTGGCCTTGGACACCTCCAGGGGTGGGGCAGCCACAGCTTCTCTGGGCACCCTCCCAGGGAAGGATTCCTTCCCAAAATCCCATCTTAACCCTGCCCTCTGGCAACTCAAAGCCTCTTGTCCTGTCACTATTCTCGTAGTTCTTGAACTGTGTAGCTTTGAGACCTCAAGTGTTTACCAAACTGAAGGTGATCCAAAACTCTTTATGTTGGGGGACGGGCTGGGTTGTTTCCAAAATAAGCAACAAGATAATAACAACATCTATAAAATAGATTGTGTTTAGTGGAAAAGTAAATTTTTGGTGTAGCTGAGAGAAGCCTGGTAGCCAGTTCCCACATTCTTCTCTCTATATTTTGGTCTTTAACACCTCCCAACCCATACTTTGCACAACCATGTCCTGCTTAGGACATGCTAAAACTGTCTCTGCTAAACACATGTTGTATAAATACCCTGTTAAATAAAGGGCTCAGCATTGTGGGGGTTTCATCTTCTGCTCTTTAATGTGATTCTTAAAGGCTCCCATCCATGCAATTAAGCTTGCTCTTGTCTCAGCCTGTTTAATCCCAGGCAGTTTAGGTTAATGCACACCTCATGCACTGAGGAGCCCGAATTTCATGGCCACTTTCTTTTGCTTTGTGGTAGAGGTATTTAAGCGCCTCTTCAGCTAAGAATAAAAATAAATAAATTCCACGTACCTGTGGTGAGAACGATAATTTGTGCCCTAGAGCAAGAGCGAAGCTCCAGCCGAAGGCTGCTGACTTTGGTGCCCAGGAATAGAGCTGTGACAGGAGGGGAGGGAGGGGAATTGGGTGATAATGCAGAGCTGCATCGTTAGTGCAAATTAATGCCTTGTTTCTGCAAAGGTGCACGAGGTGTTGCTGCAGCAGAAGCCCATGTGAAAAAGGCACTGACAGATCTGCTGTTCAGCTCCTTCTCTCAGTGCGCGATGGGAGGAACCTTCTGTAAAGGATCAAGAAATTCCACTTTCTCTGGCACTTCTGCCCCATTCAGGGTACCAAAAGGAGGACCAGATAAGGGCAGCTGAATGAAATAATTTCTTGGATTGAAACTGTAAGAACCTCATTATTTAATTCTGATAATACAGGCCAAGTGAGCTGGACAGGATTTAAAGCTGTAAGAGGGAAGTTTTCATTCTTTATTCTGTGAAAATGAAGAAATTCAGGCTTTCTAATTTTCCTTTTTTTTTTTCATTTTACTAAGGCCTTACATTTTATTAATAACATCTTAAACCCTCCAGATTTCTGTATTCAGTACTAAGAGAATTGTCAAAAACAAATTCAAGAATCAACACTGAAAAAAATTACTTTAAAATGAAAAACAGAAAAAAAAATCCAAAGCAATCATAAAAATTATTTTGAAATTATTAGAAACAGTGAAAATACAAATATTCAGACATAAAGTAGGACTTCATGTACAAAACTTTCACATGGTAAATAGTAAAAAAGGAATAATAATAATACAGGGAATATCAAGAGAAGGAAGAGCCTGAGTTTATAGCCCAGAGATGTCACCTCTGGAGGAGTCCATGATCCCACTACTATTTTTGCTCCACCCTGAGGAATTCTGTGTGGATTAAAAAGATCCACCCAACCTGAGTTTCTATTTTTGCTTAAGAAATATTCGGACAAAAATACATGAAGTCCTGCAGTGCTGACCCAGTATTACAGTGGCATTCACTTACCAGAATCATGCGTCCAGTAAATTGAGGAAAACAAGAAATCAGAATTATCTGTCGTGTCTGTAAATAGCAACTGAAAATACCTTCAGGAATGGAATGGATTTAGGGAACTCTCCTGATTTTTAATTTACTTTCACTAATTCATTATCATGCACTTTAACCTTAATGGCCATTCCCACAGGGTTCCTCTGCTGTGCCAAGCCAGATTTCTCCTAGGCAAAATTAATTTTCTCCAAATAACTTCCCTATTTTTCCTAATTCAGGAGCAGCAGAAGGTAGCACAGCTTTGGTGATTTGATCTCGATACATAAGATTTCAGCACTTGTTTTAGCCGGTGGTTTTGGGTATTGAATTTTCATTTTTAGGCTGCTAAATATTGGGTGTGACTTACAGGAGGATATGATTCATTTTGATGGAACAGCTTCTAGGTATCTGTATTGGTGCTTATTAATTACTTTAGCAGAAGTGTTTTGTTCCTTCAGTTCCTCTGGAGGATTAAATACCACATAACATATGTTAGATTTTGGCAATCTTATGTTTACAGAAGTTTAAAAAATATTTTGAGCAGTTGTGCATGAAATTATTTAATATCCCTCATGAGAGGAAATGCTAACAATGTTAAACCCAAATACAACTGCTTTCTATGAATACTTTTTTCATATCTCATGAGAAAGTGCTGAATGGAATATGAAATTTCCACATTTGGAGCTCTGGAAAATCGAGCCAACAATGATACCTGAAAAACAAATTTTAAGAGAGGAAAATGTAGCACTGAAAACAGCTGAAAGTAACACATCTTGGCCCAGTTACAGTCCCTAAGTGGGAAAAAAATAAATCTGTTTCAGAAGTATAATTAAGTTAAATATTGCAGTACAAAATTACAAATATATTAAGGATGCAGCAAGTTCTTAAATTTTCTTTATTTTCTTTAGGTTTTCACCTCCTGCTGGTTTTGAAAGGGGACAAAACCCCCTCTTAAAGGAGAATACTGTTCCCATCTGGGTTCCTGGATACTTAGATGGTCCCATCACCACCTTCCCAACATTCCTTAATAATCTGGAATGTCAGATGCACAGGTGAGTAATTTGCACCCTCCCTTCTAGCAGCAGTTCACACTCCTTAATTGTTTGGGTTTTTCATGCTTTCTCCTGCTGCACTTGAGGAGAGTTTGCAGTGTTTCACTCCCTCCACTCCCCAAAAAATAAGACATTTTTGGAGCCCTTTCCTGAATTAATTATTTTCTTTGCATAAAATCATTTCATTTAGGAGGACAACAATGATTTCTGATTTTCTGTTTTACATCTAAGTGAAGAAGGGCATTATTTGTTATTGCCAGCTAAGGTCCACTTGCTCCTTTACACCCAGAGGGGAACCTCTGGAAGAAGAGGTGACCTGGCCCATGGCCTTCTTGCTCTGACTTACCTCCCTACACAGACATGGTTCAAAGCACAGGTAGAGTAAACATCCACCTTTTTACCCACAGACCTTCCCAGCACTACTTTTTGGAGACTGGAATGGGACTTGTAGACAGAGATCTTCATCACAGAACGAGCTCAGCCATTCTTCACAGGAGAGCTGGCCCTGCATGGTGAGCAACTGGTGACAAAAGTAAGTGAAAACATTTCACTTCTAAAGTCTCTTCTCATCCTTCTCTTTCCCATTCCTTTCTTCTTGCATTTCCTCTGAGCAGCAAACTCACCCCCTGGCTCCCAGGTCTCCTTCCCCATTTATCCCAATGATTCCCTCCTGTTGCTGTCCCATTGTTGTCCATGTGGCTCAAAGCTTTGGTGACTCCCTGGATGGCCATGTGCAGGCTGTGTCAGCACTGACCAAGCCCCCAGGTTCAGTGGGAGGTAATCAAATGTAGCCCTGGCCCCCTGCCCGAGCTTCCCACCAGCAAAGGGGTTCTGGAGAGTGTTCACCACGGAAATCCCTGTGGTGGGAGTCACTGTAGGCAGGTGTTGCATATTCCTCTGCTCTGCTGGTCCCTACGGGAGCTTAAGCAAAAAGGGATTGCAGGACGAAGTGATGTGTTCTTTTGACTTCCCACAGCACTGGAAAAAGTAAACCCTTCTCAAGTAAACCCTTTTCTGCAGAGGAGTGACTTACCTGGTGGATTTGGCAGTGTAGTGGTGTGTCAGGACAGGTCCCTCCCTCCCCAAAGTCCTGTGGTACAGCAGACTCCCCCTGCATCCCCCCATCGCTGTTTGTTGCAGCACTAACAGGGTCACATCTTTGAGAGCTCTAAAAATAAAAGCTTGAACTGGCATCTTTACTTGGGTGTTTGCTGACTAATACCCACTCCTTGAAAGCAGTGGTGCTGCCACGGTGTAAGAGGATGAATTTTTGTTATTAGGTGACTCTATGTAGGTTGCCAAAAATCTGTCTGAATATTCCAAGTGTGTTCTTTAAAATAATTCAAACTTGGGAAAGCAGAGTTGCAGAAAACTGGCAATACCTGAGTGGACCTGTCTACATTAAACACTGTGGGCACAAAGACCTGCTGTGGATTTCCTGTCCAGAATTGCTTCAGATCACATTATCTGTTGTTTGTCATTAGAATGTGATCACAAGGAGTTGCAAGGGTTTATTTAATCTGAATTGCAGGAGTGAGAGCCTATAAAAGCTAAAGAATGTTCAAGTTTTTTAGTTTCCATTCATCTCTTTCTTCCTTATTTTATGTGAGCAAAACTCCAGCTGTGCAGACTCTCAACAAGGTCTTTGGAGAGGAAAAAAAAGGCAAAACCAAAGCATGCAACTTTCCCTTTTGAGCACATTTTCAGTCATTCAACACAAGAATTTCATTGTCTGAGGGCTCAGCAAGACCTATAATAAAATAAGCAATAAAAGAAGCTTCAGAATTTTATCTTGTGGCTAAATAATTAAGTAAAACATGTTGAAATCAAAGACATAATTAGACTTGAACGTTTCTTCCCCAGTCCCTCAGTGAGAGTGCAGGAGTTTTCTTGAGTGAATTGTCCTTTTTCTCTCCAGTTGCCTCGTGTTGTCTTCATGTTTTTTGGGATGATATAGCTGAGAGTGTTGGATTTCCTGTATATGAGCTTGGATGAGGTTATTTTCCAATTTAGGGGGGTTTTGGCTTTTGTTCTTTGGCCTTCAGAAGGAAAATAATTTGTGGACAAACATGTGCACCTGGTGCTAAAACAATAGGTACTAATACATTTATAGAGAGGATGGGACTGGAAGCCTCATATGCTGGGTTTCCAGGAAAGCAGTCAGCCATGACTTGCTCCATGCCAGCAAAATCCCTGTTTTCTTTTGTTGTTTTCACTCACAATGATTTTCCCTTTCTATTTTGGTTTCTTTAGCACAGAGATTAATTACAAAGTGAACACACAAATAGCACTGCAAGGTTTAAATGCTGGTAGGGGCAATAGCTAAGGACAATCACGAATACATCAAATTACTTTCTCCTGAAATAGTGTAAATTTTATTTTGTGGGGGGAAAGTGAAGATGAAAGCCTTTTGTTTGCTGTGCTAGAGAAAGCCAGATCTTCTGAAGTTGTGTATCAGGAGCCTGGGATTGTGGAAGTGACTGAGACAAAGGCAAAATGGCACAATCCAGAATTATACTTTTGTCTAAAAAATTTGAAGCAAATTACATTAGCAACCTATCACTGTGTTTGCAGTTTGCATTAAAATTTATTCAAGTGAATGTCATCAGACTATGGGATTTGGTTTAGACATTCTGAATATAACATGTAATATTTTTACACCAATACTTGAATATTGATCTCTGTTTCCTGTGTGCACTTTCCTGTCCTACCTATCTAACTCCAGCTGAAGTCTCACTCCAAAAGCTGAATGATATGAAACTCTGGGTGGATATTATTTAGGATATTTGCTTATGTTTTCATTTTTCCTTCTTCTTGAACTGTAAAACAGTCGTTCTCAAAATATAATCAGACAAGTCTGGTAGAAAATCTACCAAAAGGTATAAAAACACCCTGAGAGACATATGATGAGTGGGTGGGTTTTCTTCAGAGTCCATCTGTAAAACATTTTTTAAAAATGACATCCCACAAATATTTGTTAGAGGGAAGGATTGGGTCTGAGATGTTCAGTGAAGACAGTTAATGGAATTGTGACAATTTACACTGACTGGGATTTGTTTCCAAGAACTATGGATTGAAATCTGAAAATAATAATATGTAAGAAAGTAGTAGCACCTTGAGCGAAATAAGGGAATAAATGAAATAAAACGTGCCGGTTGAATTAATTCCTTGATCAAATGAAGTATTTCAACTAATATTTAACTAAACTTAGTGGAGCACTCCTGAATTGGGAAAAGATCCCCGACAGAGGTGTGAGGTAATGGAAAAGAAGAATGGAATAATAATATGTTTTCTGGGACTTCTTCTGGTTTGGACTAAGAGAAAACTGGAATAAAAACTTGACAGGGACATGCTAAAAGGAGAGCAGAGCTCCTGAAGGGCACAAGGCAGGCTGGAAACACAGTTCTGTGCCACACAGGGAGGAGCAGGGTGGTCAGGGAGGGAACCAGATTTCTGCTGGGATGAGGACATTGATCCAGCAGGTGTGAGTGGGGATTAATTTTGTTTGCCTGCGGGTAAAGCCAATCAATTCATAAGGACTGGAGTGGGGCTGGATTGGTGCTGATGGTGCAGGCTCTGAGTGGGGGGGAGTTACACAGGGAGACATTTGAATATGTATGTCAGTGTGAGGGGAATTGACTTTGACTGGAGAAGACAAAGTGACTGAGAATTGATTTTTATTGTGGAAGGAAATTGATCTAGAGAGAGGGGGAAATCGCTTTGATTTGTGTGTAAGAAAAGCTGCGACAGTGGTGGAAAAGTGACGACAGAAATGGACTTTGATTTTGGTCATGACACGATTTGGAATGTGGTATTTGTAGCAGTTGATAAGTGTCCTGGCTGAGATAAGATTGTGTGTTCTGTGCTGGGAGATGGCACGAGTCAACTTCCAATCTGAAGAGCAATAATTGATATTCAGAATCCATACCTGAGCCACCAATACTAGGTATTGATAGAAGCATTGACCAAAAATTAAAAATTGGAACTTTATCTTGAATCATTTCAGTCTGTTCACACTGTTAGTTATATTCACACTTGTGTTTAACAATAGAATATCCTCTAAACATTTCTGTCCTCCTAAGTCACCTTGTCTGATGGAATGTGAAAAGTGATGTTGTTCTACCCAACAGGAGACCTGGGTGTGGTGGTTCAGCTCATCAGGTGAAATGAAGATTTTGGAGAAAATTCACCAGAGGTGGAAATCCCACAGGTAATTGTCTTTAGAAATCTTTATTATTGCAGGAAAGACTGTCTGGGCTCTTTGAATTGTCTTGATTTGCATGCAGGGAGCTGAAACATTTATTGGGACAAGCAATAGGTAGAACTGAACAGGAAAATATAGGCAAAACAGGTATTCTCTTTGCTGCCCTTCTCAGCAATCCTAAGAAAGCTGGTGAACCTGACTGAGCCAGAGGTAACAGCTGATAAAGTAGACTGGTGAAAATTGACTCAGTCTGACAGATTATCAAATAACTGACTTACTTGAGATAAAACCACATAACTGAGACTGACCTTCAGCGAGGGTACTATGAACACCTGTAATATTCTATTGTGTGAAAGATCAGCAACTTTCTGAGTCCAAAATTTCAAGTTTTAATTTATTTTTACATCTTTGAAAAGCTGACGTGCTGATTTATTTAACATTTCTGTTGGCATTTGCAATCGAGGGAAGGTTGGTTTCACCAAGGCTGAAAAATTCAAAAAGAAAGCAATTAATTTAAGGAAGTTTGCTATGCTGCCAACTATTGTGTTGCTTTATCTTTGGCATCTGGCAGAGACCTTTTCTTGCTGCTCTCAGAAATTATTTGAGTGTTTGAACGTGGCTGTGAGACTCAGGTGGGATTGCTGGGTTCTTCTTGGGGACAAGGAGCATGTGGAGAACTGTGGGCCTGCAAGATCTAATCTCACTCCTCAGGAAGACTGTGGAGAATGTCCTCCTGGAAACTGTTCTCAGGTACAGGGTGGGAAAGGTGACAGGGTTGGACAGGAACAAACCACACCTGAGCAACCTGCGTGATTTGTTTTCTACAATAACACCTCTCTGTTCTGCCTCTCTTGGTTACAGACTCTTATTGCTCTGTTGGGTTCTTGGCTCTTGAGTGAATCTTGGTACTTCCCTGAAGAAAATTGTTGAAGAGAATTAGGTTCTAGTACCTATTTTATCAGCAGATTTCATGCTGCTGTTTATTATCAACATTTTTCTTTAAGTTCTTTAAGGTCCTTAATTAATCCATCATAAAACCTTAATATTCTTTTGCTATTACCTACCACCCATAGGTGTTCATTGACTTAAATACCTAGTGTCTTTTAAAAGTTAACTGAGTGCCCTTGGGTTTATGTGTGGGAAAATACCTACATGTATTTAGCTTTGAGGATATGAATACCTCAATCAAACTCTTCTAGTTTTTAAAGGAAAAGAGTATATGGACAATTATGAGCAAGCCCAGAATCCTTTCTTTGCCCCTGAGCTGTAATGCAGGAAATTTCAGCACAAAGAGCTTCTGGAAAGTGAGAATTCTGCAAGAGTTTATGAAAAAATAATAATAATAATAAATAAGCCTTTTTCTGAAGCAGGATTTTTATCTCAAATATTTCGCAGAAAGCAAACTCCAAGGTAACCAGGGTGTGATTTCAAAGGTAAAAAAATCTAGCAGTAACCACAAGTATTAAAAAAATAGATGGAGAGAATAGTTTGCAAAATGCAGTGATGAGTCATCTCCACAAATTGCACTGTTTCTGTGCAGGTGGCTCATAAATACATTGGCAGGAATTTTGCTGTCCTTCTTTTCAGTTCCTCCTGCTACACTTGCTGCTATTATTTTAGTCTGACAGAATTACCTCACTTTGTTTTAAGAGAATTGGTTAGTGATAAGATAAATTTTAAAGTATAATGGCAAAAGAAATGTAGGGAACTTAAATAGTTTGGTGCATATTTAGTGACTCAAAATCCAAAAACTCACAGTTCTAGTCAAAGCTTAACTGTTAGGAGGTGAATTGGTTTGTTCTAAGCCTTACACTTATCTTTTAATGGGTGAGTTCAACAGATAATGGTGATACAAGGTAGTACATACCAGTTCCAAGTTCAGGAAAGCCAAGAACAGGCTAGTTTTAAACAAAAAGATAAAATTGAAACAAGTATTAGGAGAAGGGAAATTATTCTTTTTATACAGGTTTTCTTTCATTAGCTAATATATGGGATGCAATATAAAGGATGTAATAAATCACAAAAACAGAGTAAGGTTTTTCTCAGACTTTAGGGGTCTGTGTGATACATGGTATTTTATAAATATTAGCTACTTAATTGTCTGTGTGAGAAATAACTGTTATTTATGGCCATTTTATATTTCAACTAAATTAGGAGCTGTAACCAAAGATACCACTCCAGGGTTTATCCAGTTCTGTCTAGATCCATGTGATATATTTTAACCCATGCACATATCCATTTAAAAGGGGGTTTATCTCCTGCTTGACAATCCTTAATAACACACCAGACCACTCCTGTGTCCCCCTTCCATCCATTAGTCAATACATCCACAGCAACCAGCAATAACCCAGCAGCAAAAAGCACACTTAGGTTGTTTAAAATCTCCCACCTGAATTACTGCAGCCAGGAAAAACAAACGGGCCCAGATCTGTCTGGCTGCAGCTCTCGATGTGCTGAGCACCTGCAGCTCCACCAGAAGATGCTGGATGTCAGCACTTAACAATTTAGTCCCCCAAATTAAAACCCTTAGCCGTGTGCATTCAGAAGGGCTGCAGTCACCTGTGTCAGGGCTGGCGTTTGCCCAGGAATCCAGCCTCGCTTTGGGGGGCTTTTCATGCCCTTGGAACTAGTTATTTTGGTGGCTGCTCATCCCACGGATGCAGCTCCTGCTGGGGGGGGGGCCTTGGTTCTGGAGCCACCAGCAGCTCTGAACTGCTTTGGGGTCATCCCCAACCCCAAGGAGATCAGTGGGGTTTGCAGCCATGGGTTGGAGTGCAGTGTTGCTGCTCAGGCCAAACCCCTCACACTTCATCTCTCCCTGACACTTGTTCACATGTTGGGGGTTGTCATCCCAAGGAGGGCAGACAGAAGTTGATAAAAAAAAGCAGGGTTGGTATTTTTCCAAGATCCATCACCTTTTATATGTCTGCAGAGGGGAGCTGTGAGCTTGCATTTTTGTATCTGCTTCTCAGAGGACATTGCTTCCTAATAGAAAATAATTGAATTAAAACCTCATAAATATTAGAAATGCAGAACTGGAGGCTCATGCTGAGAGGATCTGCAGAACTCTCAGCTTTCCACTGTTGCTCGATACTATCTGAGAAGTTTGTTTCAATGTCACAGACCTGGGAGTTTCCTGGAAATAAGTCTGTAATGAAATCCTTTAACTGCTCACAGTTACGCAGAAAAACAAGTATATTAAATAAGGAGAATATGTTCTGGGTTGGGGGTTAGCTCTTCCTGCAGCTTTAAATTGAGCAGTCTGAGCATTTTAACAATCTTCCTACTGCTATATGACACCTTAATAATACTATTTAAAAGGTTTGAATTGTTATTTTTGATGCTGGGTCTAGAAACACGGATGTCTACCTCCCTCCCTGCCTCTCTCTATTTCTCTCTCTGTAAACATATCCCTGGTTTCCCAGCAGGTTCAAACACAGATGGCTGCCTTATTGCGACAGAAGCAAAAATGCTACATTAATGTTTAAAGAGATTAAAAATCCTCTTGGCAGCAGTGGCATATGTTACCAGTTAATTGTAGCACTGGAAGCTTCCCTGCTGTTTTAAAACATGGACTCATTTTACTTGCTTTCTGCAGAGCGGTATGAAATGTCAAATTTGTTGGTATAAGTTTTGAATCCAGTCTGACAAAAATGAGTCATAAAGACAATGTTGTTGTCCTCTCTAACATAGTTTCTGAATCCAAATAATGTTCTGCTCCGCTGCCAGCTCTGGCAGAAAGCTGGCTCCCTGCTCCAACCCAGCCATCGTGTGCACGCTTTATGATTTCAGCAGAGGCTCTTTGCCTTTGCAAGGCAGTTTTTAGCTCTTCACCTGCATTATTTCCGCTTATTGTCATTTTGGCCAAAGCTGGCCGCTTGCTTAAATTGCTTTAAAGATGTAACTCCAGCTTTTCCTGGCACGACCCGGGGTTGGAAGCAGAACAGACGAAGCCCTGCCGTGATAGCCCCGCGAGCGATGAGGGGGTTTGTTGTGCTGAAGCCATTTCTGAGTCCCGTGGTCAGGGGATGGACACACTGCTGAGGAACAGCACTCTTCCCACATCCCTGCTCACCAGTGAGCAACCCACTGCTGACAGGGGGCACCTACTGCATGCGACTGCTTCACTGGGGAAAGAAACAGGAAAAAAGTGTTGAAAACCTGAAAAGTTCTGTCATTCCTTACTTGAAACTTCGCTGCCGTTTTTGGAGGTTCTCCAGTTCTTCTTAAGGCAGGTAGCAGCTGTCACATCACATACACATTGGGATAAAGCAAAGCATTCAGGCTTCCTCTCTAGCCTTTAATCCTCGAACTCTGGGACCAGAACACTTTTGCTGGAGAAAGGCTGATGAGAAAATTCATGTTGCTGAACTGACTGGCCTCACATCACCCTGGTGTGCATTTTGACGAGAGCTGTGCAGGCTTTATTGGGCTTGAGCTTTCCAGAAAGTAATTGGGGCATAAATAGGCTCTCATGTTGGAAAGGTAAACAAAACTTAGTGCCACGTCTTGCCTGTGATCCTTTTTGCTCTTTGCCATATGTGCACATGAGGTCTTTCCAGACAAGAAGATGTGATCCCTGCCCCTGGGGGGCTCCCAGTCTAGATTAAACATCACGTGGAGATGAGACATCCTTGATGGTATTCTCAGCAGGGAAGGCCAAGTGTAGGGTAGGCATGAACTACCCCAGCTTGTCTGAAAAACACCCCTTTTAAATCAAGGCTGGAATATGGTAAGAGGAGAGAGAGAGAGAGAGAGAGAGAACAGCTTCTTCTCCTTTCTTCAGCTCAAGACTGCACAGTCCATACCTGATACCCATTTCTAGCATGGACATCTACATTTTGAAAAATCTGGGCAAACCCAGATGGTTTCCTCTGGATTCTGCTCAGTCTCATTACTCTTAACTTCATGGTTCCTTCTCCTATTATTTTTTCAATCCTGATTTGATTAGATCAGAAGTTCAGAATATAGACAGAAAAAAATATAGCTTAAGATGTCTAATTAAAAGAGCAGCTTGTTTGTTACCACAAGAGAGATTTGAATTCCCCACGTACCACACAATGGATTCCTGCCCTGTGTGGCTTTATTGTTACAGGACCCACTCAAATCAAAAGGCTTATGGAGTTACCAGAGGAAATTGTCTTTCCTGAGCAGAAAAGGTTCTTTACTGAGACAATTATATTTGTATGCTAATTACTACAAACCTTTCAGGACAGACCACCAGATATTAGCAGGAATTTTTACTGAATTCTGCAGAGTGGGATACTTTGGGCAACATGAGCTTTTGAGCAAACGTTTGCCTCTTGCTAATGAAAAGGCTCAATCCAGTGGTAACACAACCTTGTTCAACTGAAAAGAGAATATTTATTCTAGATTGCAAAACAGCTCATAACTTTGAGCTATTTACAGTAGAGCAGAAACACAAGAAACAGCAATATTGACTACTTACTAGGCATGAATAATAAATAAAATCTTCAGATAGGACATTAATATTCTGGAGCACTCTATTAAGTCTTGTTTACATCTTACAGTCAACATTAGAACACACAAATTGTATATCATTGATCAAGTGGTTGCAGCCAAAAGTATTGCTGTAAAAATTATTTTAGATACGACATAAAATTTTTCTTGGGCTGAGCTTTAAGCTACTTATTTCAGCATCCAGTGCATCTCAAGACATCTACTGTCATAAAGTATTAGGGATTAGGGCTAAGAATTCCAGCCTTTCCAAAAATCTGGGTAATAGTTTATAAAAGAAAGGAAAGCAAACCTCTTTTTTCCAGGCATTTGAAGTCTGGAGCTTATGATCAAAATATCCTTTCAGGGTGGATAAATCTCAAATTCCTCTTTCTATAGGCAGAAGATGGGAATTGTCTCCTGTTTTGAGGGTACTTGAGATTTACCAGAATTTCTGTTCCACCCTTCAGCTATTCTTTGTGAGAATGCTGAAAACACACACAACTCTACATGGGTAATTGGAAAACATTCTGTGATTTCCTGTGGCACAGCCATAGACACACAACTTACACTGGTTAAATTAACATTACTGGTGTCCTATTATTTGTTTACAGCTTTATTGGAGCAATAAGATGAATGCAGATGCAGCAGCAGTGCTAATTCCTTGGGATTTACAGATGCCCTAATTAAATTATTTTCAGACTTTTTTTTGAACGTGAAGTTTGCAGTCATAGAGGAGAGTATTTTTAACCTTCTCTCTCCTATTTGTGAACCTGTGATTGGAGCATAAAACACTAAAAAATGAGTCATTAGCTTTGAAGCTACAGTGAATCTGCTAAATACATAAACAAGCATATTTAGTTACTTTGCATTATTCATGTAACTGGAAAAAGATTTGCTCTGGGCAGACAATTACTGTGTATTAACATCTTGCCTTAGGGCAGTTGAAATGGTTTTTAATGAGGTGTTACCAATCCTGAATATCTTTCACTTGCCACTTGACCCAACAATTTATTTTTTGCTGGGACATCTTGACATAAAATACTTCACTTTATTGTAGGATTTTGTTAATCATATGCTATAGTTAAACAGAATTTTTAGCGGCATAAAATGTATTTATTAAATTAATTTATATTACTCTAAATAATGATAACTAGTACCTATAGATTGAAATTAATCAGAATGTTCTGAGTTATTCAGATCCAGAGCCTAAGGATTGCACTGCTAAATTAGTATTCAGGTCATGAAAACAACTAATGAGGCTTCAGACCTATAAAAGTCCACTCAAACAAACATCTGCCAGTGTTTTAGAGAATATTCTGGCCCTGGCATCTGCTATGACCTGAAGGGCAGAGCAATATGAACCTAACTAAGACAGTATTTTGGATAATTTGGGATCTGGAGATGATAGCAATAAAGAGGAGAAAAATGGTTCTTTGGCCAGCACGGAGACACAAATAGCTGCTGCTCAGTCCCACGGCAGCAGGTGCAGTGGGAACAGCATTCCCAGAGCTGTTTGCTTCAAAGAAGATGGCTCTGGTGCTTGCACTGGGCCAGGGGGGTCGAGTCAGCCCTTCCCTGCTCTTACTTCCACTGTATCTCCACTGCACAGGGCAGTGCCCCAGTAAAACCAGTTTGGATCCTGGGCTGTACAGAAGCTGCCTCACTGGTATGCCCATGGCACGCACACTGCCATGGCACCCTGTGGATCCGTCAGCCACTGCAAATACCAGTGCAGGGGCAGTAATTAGATGGCTCAGTCTCCTCCAAGACCGCAGCGTGGCTGAGCCTGGCCCAGAACCACTTGTCTGGAAAGGGGAAACAGCGATAACATCAATTAATTCATCCCGAAATTACAGCAATCAAGACGAAGAGGTTGACCACGGCTCCGTCTCTTGCCTGAGCATATGGTGCACAAATCTAATTCTTCTTGGTGACTGGGAGGGGAAAGGGGGAATCTCTTTGGCATTTACACCAGTCCAATGCCAGTTACCCTGCTGGAGTCTCTCTCCTCCTCTATATGTAATCTATGTTGAATTAATTTGTACTTGGCTGCGTTTCAAACACATCAAGTTCGTTTTCATGTATGTTGATGGGATTTTCTTCTGGATCAGTTTTTTTCTGTTAATTAGGCCTCCATTTATGCTACATTGTAATGAGGTTTAGCAACTCTGCCTGTGCAGGCCTGGTGGGAAATGGGCTGGATGGGCCCAATTTCAACTTTTGCCAGTGCCTGCCTTTGATATGCTATAGATTCTCCTCTTTGCCACGTCATGGACAGTCTTAAGTGGGCCAATCTTTTCTAATTTTTCAAAGGAGAGGTTTTATTTGCTGAGGAATATAAAGCCTGGTGTATTAACTTGCACTTTAAAGTTTTTAGCTGGGAGACTTATCAGTTCTTCAGCTCTTCAATGATGAAGTTAAAAAGAGTGACTGGGAAGGGTTTGCTGTGGCTTCCAGTCAATTCTCTACTGGGAGGGCAAGTACCAGATATTTAAAGATTTCTTACTCAAAGATGGAACAGAGAATAGTGCAAGCAAATCTTAAATGTCTTTCTTTTAAGCAGAACAGGGACATAATTTTTTTTTTTTAAATTTAAAGACACTTCCACATGAACTGTTCTGCTGGTCTGTTGAATACCTGGAAAACTTCTAACAGCATTAATTACCTATATTTTGTGTTATGTTATTCAAAGCCAGAGGATGCTTCAAGGACTTGAAAATCAGGACACCTCTTTGTATCTAAACACACAGGAGGACTCTCTCTTCAGGGGGCTGCTTTTCACAAACTTCTCTTCCAGTGCCCCTATGGAAGCTGTACTGACAATAAACCACACTTGGGGCATGTCTGGAGCCTTAGGTAGATCTATAAAGGAACAAAGGTGGATTCCTGGGAATTCTAAAGCAGCTATAATGATAATTCCTTCTAAAAAGTCAACGTAGAGAAATACAGAGAGCTCTTCTGCATCTTCCCCACCACCAAGTGCACTTGGCTGTCCATGAGAACAGGCAAGCTGCTCTTGTGCACAACAAGGTGGAATTACTATTAAAGAACCTCTTTTGGGATGGGGAGTAATGGATATGCCTCAAGCTCTTTGATATGCCTGAGGCATAAAAATAGGCTCAGTCTAAAAAGGTGAGTGGAAAAAAACCCCTTAAACTCTTCCCATCACCATTCCCAGACAAGCCCGACCTTTGTGGGGCAGAGAGGGTTCCTGTGTCTCTCTGCAGGCAGAGCGCCAGCGGTTCCTGCCACACTCAGCATTTTGTTGGCCCCAAGTCTTGCTCAGCAGCTCTTGGGTCACCCAGCTAAGCAGGGGCATTGCCAGCCTGTTTGTGCCTGGGAAATGCCTCCCACTCGCCCCTCTGGAACACAACAACCTCCGCTGGGCTTGGCACTTAAAAGCTTTTGCCTTCGGGAGCCCGAGGCAGGAGCTGTAATTGCCAGCTCAGAAGGAGCTTCCTCAAAACAAGCCCTTTTTTATTCTTTCTCCCCCACAGCACAACTGTTAATGGTGCAGAAGCAATTGGCCATCTTTCCCCTTACAACGACCTTTACTTTCCTTCAGAACACAAACTTTGTAAGTACAAGTCTCTCTCAAGCAGCGATCTTCCATTTCCTTTTGAACGAACACAAGAATCTTCCTCTCTCCAAATATATTTGCATAGCAAAAAATACTCCTATTGCCTACCAAAATACCTTAAAATATTTAGTATTTTCCTGCTATGTTGTGGTGGGAAAAAAAATAAATCTAGGAGACATGGCTTAGACTGTTCCCATTTCTCAAAAGAAGTTTGCAATAAATATTCATCTTAACCTGAGGCATTGTTGTTAATATTCAAACTTGGGCTTTTCAGCTTCATATTTTAAAGAACTGCTCTGGAATTATAGGAATGGACCTTCATGCTCAACAAATCCATGTACCACACAGAGATGTATTTTTATATGTGCAATTATTGATAGGATAATGATGAACTTCATGTTCCAACCCATTTGTTCACTCAGCCATTATGGTCTGAATTTCTTGTGTTGGAACACGCCTCAAACTCTTTCCACTTAAGTGAAATAATCTGTGTAGTACCAGATACAGAATTTCTCATGGGTATCTGCAAGATGTGAGATATTTGCATCCCAGGTGAGTCCTGAGCAATGACATTATGATAAGCATTGTATCAGCATTGCCTCTTATCAGTAATGGGGAAATTATGCCTTATATTCTGTTAAGTGTTGCAATGATTATGAAACAGGAGGAGAACTGAACCTGAGTTCCCCCAATAAATAATAATAATAAAAAAATCAATACACAAGAGATTTGTTTATTTATGATAAGGCTTGTCTGCTTTACCACAGTGAAAATTGTAGGATGCACAAAGAATGAGCACTGGATAAATAATAATCATTGGCCTTTAATGGGGCATTTTAGGAGGTTGGGTGGTCAGTGCAGTAGAAGCATTTGTTGGCTCTGGGAATCCATCCAACTTCAGACTGTGGTCAAATACAAAGATGACTAAAATCCCAGTATTTCCTGAAATTAACCTTTTAGGAAATCAGCCCCTCAGTATGTAATTGAATGTGGCATTCCTTGGGGAAACAAAAAAGCCTCTTGCCTACTACATTCAGCTCTCCAGCTCTGTGGTTCTTGCAGCTTTGTAACTAAATCAATGTGAACTGGAGAGAGTTTTGCAGTATTTACTTGAATGAAGTAATTTTTAGAGCAGGAAAAAATGAATCAGTAGTGCTCATAAAGTGGTAAGACATTCCTAAAGTGAACTTCCTCAACAGAACTTGCTGCACAGTCACAACATGGTCAAGAATCCAGAGAACACAAATGTGTAGACCAATTTGCAGCCATGCATTGCACCAGAATCCAAAGATAAAAATCAGAGTCCGTGGGCATGCATACATGTGATTTATCTTAAATAAATAAAACATGCAAGTACATCATTTTAGTGTGCTTAATTGTTCTGCTAAACTAACACACTAATGACTAGGGCCTTTTCATGAAGAAAACCCCAAGCATGGAGCAAGACTTCAAAGAACTGAAAACACTGCTCTTGGCTATGTGATTTCAAGGGACCTTACAGCTGGGTGTGAGGATCTGTACAACTAAATCTCTTAAAAGTGTCTTATTCACTGCTTGTCTGTCATCTAATCCAATAATCTGCTAAAGCACCTAACCAAGCACCAGATCCTCTGCTGTGTGCACACGTGTGTGCAGCTGAAGGATGGGCGTCCTGAGCCCTGTTCATCCCCCACCCCACCCACTGCTGCTCTTACACATCACCCTCACTGCCTGCCTTGACGGTACAGCCCAAGGGGACAGTGCTGGCCCACCCTGCCTGTGGGAGCATCACTGAACAGCTGAGGGGATGCTGTGTTTGCACACAGGAGCCCTGCAACAGTCCTGCATATTCTCCTTTAAATAACCTAGCTACTCGTGTGTCCTTGGTTTTCCCCACAAGGACAATAATCACTGCCTTTGCACCATAGTAGTGACAGGGATTGGTCTCAGTGGCTCTGGGTTTTGCCAAATTTTTACAAGACTCTTGATTCTTCTCCAAAAAAAAAAATCCCGAACAAAAACCAACCAAATAAATCAAACCCACAAAGCAAACAAAACACCCCCCACCCCCAAAAAAAAGCCAAACAGACACACACAACAAAAAATCAAATAAACACACCAAAAGACCAAACAAAAAGCCCACAAAACTGTTCCAGGAGCCCTGACAGTGAGTGATCACAAGGATATGGACCTGAGAAAAAGCCAGGGCAGTGCTCACAGTGACCTGGTCACCACTTTCCCCCTCCCAGGGCAGAGCAGAGAGAACCCCAGTTGTCTGAGGACACAAGGAGGACCTGCAGTGTCTCATGTGTCAATTAAGTCCTACAATCACAGTAATGTTTAAGTCAGAGAAGACCCCCGAGATCATCCAGTCCAACTGCTCCTGCAGCGCTGCCAAGTTCACCACTAACCCATGTCCCCAAATGCCACATCCACACCTTTTCTGAACAATTCCAGCAGATGGGAACAAACTGTGACCTACCACCATCCATCCAAGGGTCTGCTTGCTTTATTCTTCCAAGAATAAATTGATACCTGTTTCAATAACATTCCTAAAAGTCCCTGTGAGTGGCCCATGATGGCAAGTTTTCTAACAGCCAGTACTAGTTTAAATACCCCCAATAAAAGACCCCAGCAGAAAGGTTTTTCTAATAATTGCAAACTTCCTTGCAAGTGAGATTATACCTAGAGAGCTGATTAACTGCAGAATCTGCTCTGCAGACAATACAAAGGAAAAGAGGATGAGATCAATAAATACAACATGTACTACATATATAAAACTGTTTGCAACAGAGTATAGTACAAGCTACTGAAGGCTGATTAAAACCAGTTTGCCTAAATTTACTTTGGCTGCCTCGTAAAGAGATTTTAATTTCATCATCACATACAGTTTACCATTTCCCCCCCAGTTGCATTGCATGAAAACACAAAGGAACAGAGTTAAAGTTTGGAAAAATTTAAATGTAGCATGCCTTAGAGTTGCAGTGTTTCTCTTGGCAAGCTAAACATTATTTTAACTTGTGGTGTGATTATATATTGGCTCACATAGGGGAACTGCAGAACTCTGCCTGCTGAGCATCATTAAGCACTTTGGTGCTCGGTGGGAGTTTGTTCATTAGGAAGAGTGTGTTATGAATTTTACTCTGTGTGCATCTTTGTCTTTGAGAGAGAGGGAGGGAGAGCAAGGCAATGAGAGCAAAATACAAGATAAATCATTAAAACATACAAAATAACTAAATATAAGTCCTTCTATTTATAAGAAACAAAGTATTGCCCAGAAGAAAATAAGCACCCACATGAGGAAGGCTCCTGAAACCTGTTGCTTCTCCTGCTTGGAAACTTGCATTATTCCCTCAATTTTCATCTGGTTGGCAGAGATCCACCAGCCTGCCATATTTTATCTTTTGGTTTATTATTTCCTCCTAGGCATTATTCTTATTTTTTTTTTTTAATCTTGCGACATATAAAAGTAAAACTGCATAATATCATGTATTTTAATGCTACCCACACTTACAAATTAGTTTTACTGGCAAGAAAAAGAAGGCTTAAACTGTAAACACTTGAAATCAAGTGATTTTTACCAATTTTATAAACTTAAATCACAATTTTTCACATCTGAGAATAGCCCAGAGAAGATTGTTCCTTAAATCATTTTCCATGTCAGTTAGTAGATATCAAAGAATACGTGGTCAGGGACTAGGATGTTGGAGTTGCTTTGATGCTGAAAAAGTTTGTGTATTTTGTAAGATATGCAAAATGCATTTGATTTTCCACTGGAGTATTTAAAAGAAAAATGAATCACTGGCTTAATTTTATATTCACATGGGCCTTATTCTAATGCTTTGTGGCTCTGTTGGCTTCTCCTGGAGCTGTTTATTTATATCCACATGGATGTGGAGAAAAATCACTGTTTTGCAAATGGCTTTTCAATGCCAAGGCAGTTTTATACACACTTGGCAGAAGAGAAATTCACAAGATTTTCAAACATACCTATTTTAGGCCTTTAGGTATAAGATAACATTTTTACCTTTCCATGCACATTAAAAACAAAGAAGCAGTTATTGAAAGAGGAGAGAAATGTGGAAAATGGATAATATCTGTCCCTTTAAATTATGTCTCCAAGTATTTTTCCTCTCTGAAAGTAGCAAGAGCTTAAGCAACTCCTGCTGTCTTGTTGTTCGACATCCACTACTGCCCATCTGCCTATTGATTGGTAGGAAACTCCAAATGGGAATTTCATCTCATTAATCATGTCACATCACAGGGATTAGGACAAAAAAAATCCTTTATGCTTCACAGCAGCCATCTAATGCCCAGTAAGACAAGTGAACGAATATGATATGGATAGAATATCTTCCCACTAATTAAAGGTCATCTGCTAAAAACGGAGGCAGGCTGGCTCAGAAGGCACCGAAAGCCCTCAAAGCTGCACACACTCCAGCCTTGCAAGAGGACAGGGACAGCAAATAGGGGGGTGTAATTCAAATATTGCCATGGCTGGAGAATAAACCCCATCCATTACAGAGCCCTGCAGCAGTGGCTCTCCCCCAGCAGTCCCTTGCCCAGCCCAGTCCCATTGATTGTGCCCCATTCCCCCAACACCATCATTAATATCCATCCACGTGGCATTTCCCCACCGACACTCTGCAATCCTCTTACCCCACGGCCAGGATTGGTGCTGTCCTGCTCATATCCCACCTAATCTGCGTCCTAAAATACTGGGATTTTTCTAAGCCTGTTTAGTAGTGTAACGAGCAAGGCAAAGCAATTAAAATTGCTGAGATGTGCCTGAGCAGGTGAGGGGAGGTTTCCCTCCAGTCAGGGCACTATGGCAGATGAGAGGGACACACACAGCCTTGGAAGGAAGCCAACTTATTAATGGAATTTGACCATGCAAAACTTGTTGAAATCCCCCTAGAACATCAAATGCCACATTATAATATCTTTGCCGAGGTCCCTGCCATTCCCAGGAAATCTTTAATTCCCTTTTAAGAGTATGATTTATTTTTTTCAGGAATACTTTCCAAAGCAAGATTTGGGGGAGGTATTTTGGTTTGCATTTGTGTTTTGCTTTGTCCCTGTAATGAAAGCTCTCATCAGCTAAAAGCATGTAGGCAGGCTCTTCTTTCTTTTGTTGAAAAGAAACCTTCAGGAAGTGGAGATTTATTTTGACATAACCAAACAATTAATTATTTTTTTGGTTTTGAGTCAATAAACAATTTTAAAGTCATAGATATCCTTGAAAACATTGCTTATGATATTGTATTTAAAATCTTACAAGTCATTTTAGTCATGCTAATGACTTGAAATGAAGGTTAGATGATAACACAGATATAGTTTTAATTAAGAGACTCGTTAATGTGATAAGGTAACATAAAGTAGCCTCTCTTTCAAAAACCAACAGAGCACTGCCAGTGGAAAGACTGATAAGAGCTGGATGTTTTTACCATTTAGTATTTCCACACTGAAAGTTTACGAGCCTGCAGTTCTTTTACACCATTTTTTTCTAACATTCTAACAAATGATTCAACCTCCAAAAGCGTTTTCCAGGAGAGAAATTGCTCACCAACATTTACAACCATTACTTTCACATTAGCAGAAAGATCTGAGTTTTCCCACTGAACTCCGTGCTTAGAGAAAGTTCATGCTGAAGTCTAATGAGAAATAAAAACATCTGTATTTTTAATATTTCCAAATCTCTAGGCATAGGATGAAGACAAATACTTGTCTAGTAGCTGCATTCCTCTGCTGAGTAAACTTCAATGTGCTTTACTTCCTTTATCCCCCCACCCAGACTTGCCTCTTGTCCTGCTCTGTACCAAGTTCCTCCTGCCAGGCCTGGTGTCCTTTAATCCAAGTAGCTCCAAACCCTTATCTGATACCAGGCCTCTTTAATTTTAATCAATTAAATCCCACCCTCCCCTCTATCTCTTAATTGCAGCTCAGTTTGCCCCCCCAATTTCTGCTGCCCCTTTCCATTCACAGCTGTTCTTTATTTAATCCTGGGTCTCCTCCCATTCAGCCCTTCATTTACCAGATTCTTTAATCAAAGGTTTGCTGACCCCTCCTCTTATTCTGCTTTCAGCCCTCTGCACTGGTAGCAGATCAGATGCCCTCTCCGTTCACTCTCCATGGCCATTAGTAGCAGGGTCACTGATTCTACTGATTTGCTCCTGAAGCTGCACCCACCCCAGCCTGGAGCAGCCAAGAGCAGGGTTACCCAAGGGATTGGTCATAAATGTAAGCTTTTCAGAGCTTTTCTGAGGATGAATAAAGATGTGCAGGGAAAATAGTAATTTAAAAAATCCTATGATTTATTTCTTAAGCTTTTTAGGTCTACATACAGGTGTACAGCTTCGTGTGAAATGTCCACACTGGCTCAGAACAAGCTGATGGGTCAGTCCAGCATAACAGAATTATTTGGGCTGTGTCCAGTAGCTGCTGAGTACCCCAAGAGTGTTCTGGTAGGGCTGGGTAAGGGGTTGCAGAACAGGGATGTGACAGGGACCATCTTATCCCTCACCTGCTGGGGTGGGCACTCTGCTCCCAACACAGAAGGTCTTTGCAGTGTTCTCTGTGATGCAGCTACATATCCTTGCAGGCTCTGAATTTTGATCTTCTAGAGCTGTCAATATTATTTACTTCCTGTGTAGTGACAGGCAATCGCCTCAAACCTGACAAATATTGAGTAATCTGCTCAACCTTTTGCCATGCAGAGGGAAGCTGACAAATCTTTCCTCTGGGCTATCTTGTTTGTAAGTTGTGTGAGCAGAGACCAGCACTTTTGTCCAGCCAGCAGAAACCTCCATCCCCAGCTCCCTCTGACATTCAGCAAGCAAGTCACCTGTGGTCAGGAGCCCACACCATTGCAAGGGCCATAATTCCCATTTTTCTCTTCCAATCATTATTTCTCATTAGTTTACAGTGAGAGAACAGCCATAAAACAGGCTCCATGCTTGAACCTTCAAATTTGGTCCAGCATTCAGCAAAACAGATTTGAATGAATTGTGAGGCTTTTCTGTTACCTGGTGCCAAAACCAGCTGCTTTGATGTTAAGATAAAAACATCCTGAATGTGCCCAGCAGGATAAGGAAAACACATTTCATGTGTTGCTTGCACTCTCATTTGCTCCTTGCCAAAAAGACAGTATATTAAAAGCCATGAAACTGCTTACCTTTCTAACTCAGGGGCTGCATTTGGTGTTTATCACCTTGGTATCCCATCCCTGTCTCCAGGGATGCCACGGGTCCTTTTGTAGCTGCATTTTAACACATTCACTCTGTCTTGGTAAAGGAAGAGAACCTGTGGGTTCAAATAGTCTCTTTCCTGATTTCTCTAAATGTGTGCATTTGGCTGTGATCAGACTTTTACTGCCTAGTGTGTATTTGCTAGTTTTCTTCACATTAATACACAGGTTTGCTACTATTTTAAAGAAGAACAGTCGTGTCTTATTTAAATTCTGGGAGAAGCCAAAGGAGAGAGCTGCTGGTGAGGTGGGAACAATCTCCCCAGCTCTGTGGTTCATAGCACATATTGATTTCTAGCCTTTCATGGTAAGCAAAAGTTTAACAACCATAATTTTATGAAAATGACAATTGAACAGCACATCTGGTGAGAATTCATTTATGCTTTTTACATTTTTAACAACCTGGCTATTTTTACTCTTGCCATCCTCTCAAAGGGAGTACAATGTAATGAAGCATGGAGCTGGAACTAGGCCACACCTCAGCTGGAAAATGTCAAATTCTATTATGCCATCCTCAAAAGCATAAATCATAGCTGCACACTTTTAAAGGTATAAATGAGGGAGGGAACAACATAAAACATTTATTTGAATTCATGCAATGTATTTATAGTACGGCATGGTGGAGAATGAGTTATTATTTATGTAATGTAGAACTATACCAAGTATTTAAAAGTTGAAATCTATGATACATAGATTATCTCTTCTTGGGCAATCCCTCTGAGCATTGAACTTTCTTGCATTTAATTTTTCTGGTTGTCAGCTAACAAACTAACCTGCTCAGTTCCTTTGTTGACTAAACCCCTTATTTTATATATGAAATCATTTTAATTGTCTTGAGTTTAAAGGCACACTTGACTAGTATAGTACCCAGGGGTTCACATTTCATTTTTTTTAATATTAAATTGTACCTTTCATGCATTGTTTCTCACATTTCACTGGTTCAATTATTTATGGGGAAGAAGTTCTCTCTCTTTGGCAGCAGCAATTCCACAGTTCAGAACTATTCAAATAAATAAATAGCATTTACTAAGCACTGAGGAGGAGGAAGGAACATTGTTGAACTCACTTGCTCACTTTCACTCTTCCTGTTTTCTTCAATTTTCCTTTGATTCCAAGAGGTTTTAGTTGTGTAAGTCTGACTCTACTCACAGTAAGTTTGTCTTTCTGGATGTGTTCTACACTTCAATTCTATAACACAATTTTTGGAGGTTTTTTTTGCTATTATGACATTCCTGCATGACTAGATGGCATTTATGGGGACAGCTGAAATGCTACAAGAGAATGTAATTATACATCTTCATGAGATACTTTTGCCTGCCATTCAGCTTGGAATAGATGAGGATCTTGGGATAAGTATTTTAAATACAGGCTTGCACAATATAAGGCTACTGGTAGGCTGATAATAGTGATTATAGACTATGGCATATTTACTCTATAATAAATAGGCTTCATTCATCATTATGTAAATGATTAAAATGGACCCAAACTCATCTCACTGGTACCACCTCTACTAAAACTATTGTAAAACTCATGGTACTTATTATCTAGTAAACATGTTCTTAACTGCAACCACAACTTCTGTACTTTTCCAGCTTTTGAGATCCTGGTTAAAGCTGTTCAGAGCCAAATTGGCAGCTGAGACAGGTAAGAATCATTGGCAGAACAGGACTGGGTGTCTGTCACGAGGCACGTTTTGTTCTCTGCAGATTCTTCTGCCTTCCGTGCAATGGTCTCACCGTGGCATCCTCAGGGATGGAGACAACACCTCTGGTGCTTTTACTGCTTCTTCTGTCCTCGATGCATCTTGTGCAGTTGAACTTTGAGGGTTTATTTCAACTGAGATCAGTGGGTCAGGATCCTTGCTATTGAATATCCTTATTGTAACGTGTGACACACCAGAAATGGAAACCAGCAGAGCTTGGTGCAGCCTGTGGTGCTCTGCACTTCCGGAGGGCTTTTATTCCCCCACACCTGCCTCAGTACAGCCCATTTTTTGCTGTTTAGTAGAAGCTGAACTGTCAGAGGAGCAGAGATGGCCATCACATCTCCTGCTTTGACCAGCATTTCTGGTGTCAGGGACCCACCCCATTAGTCCAACGATAAGGGGAAAACCTTTGAATATGATCCAGATCTCATTGAAACCCAGATTAGAAAGTGGAGGACAGGTTGAGGATACAACTGAGCCTGTTTTGCTGAGGATGTGCATTGCAGAATTTCACATCTGCTGGTGCTTCCCAGGTGCTGAACGTGTGTGTGTCCCTGTGTCACAGTGCTGGAGGCTGGCCAAGGACAGGAGGGGGTCCTGTTGTCACCTTGATAGGTTCATTTGAAATTCTTACTCTCGTATTTGAAGCCGAAAGCAGTGCAGAATGTTCCCTCAGAGCTGGCTCAGATAACCCTTGGATGGGATGGGGCAAGAACACAAAGTGAATTTGCTCTACTCAGTGATATACTTATCAACCTATATATATATATATATATATATATTTAAACTATATTATCTTTTCATTTTTCTTGCTGAGAAGCCCATGTAGTTTTTCACTACTTTTTAGAGAAAGATCTTAAACCAAATGTTGATGCAATTTAACTTCACTAGGTATCAAAGGTTACCAGCTTGTATCTACCCAAGGTTCTTGTGCAGTAGATGGTTCGGTGTTGGGCATTTGAAACCTTCATTTCAGATCCATTCAGACTCATTCTGTTCTGACCGATTTCATCTCCTTGGCTTTAAATTGTCTGTCTGAAGCCACTGCAGAAAGAATCAAGAGGGGAGCACTCAGCTCACTTAGAAGGAGGTTAAGAAGCTCTTCTTGAGTTATTCTTAAGAGCACTTAACCTATTCTTAAAATTTTAAGAAGCTGTTCTTAGGCTGAAGGGTGGCAAGGAGTAGTTGAAGTTTAAAAGCTGAAAGCAAATAGTTTAAGAATACTGTGATTTGTCCTACCCAATATCAGCAATAATGTCTTTTCCTTCCTGACCACAGCACATGCCCAGTTCAGTGTGGGCAACACAGCCCTGTGTGACAGTCCCTCTGGAAACCAGGTACTGAATCAAAGCAGCCTTAAACAAATGCTGAGGGATTGGAAGGGAAAAAGAAAAAGGAAAAATAGAAGTCATGGCATGACAAAGCTGAGAGGGGATGCTGCTCCCTGTTCTCAGACCTCAGGAGAGCCAAGGGCAGCCCTGCAGTCAGGACAGGGTTAATGCTCAGTGTCTCTGCTCAGCCCTGGGCACACAGGCTCCCACTGATTTGCAGCTCTCCTCTCTAACACTTAGCTTGGAGCTCGGCAGAAACTGGGTTTTTCAGTGTTTGAGGAGACATTTGGCAACTTGTGAAGTGTCAGATGAGCACGGGTGAATTTGAGAACTGGGGTGAGCGCTTGTGTCAGGGAAGGGAAAAATCTTCACAGCAGAAAGCACTCTCTAACCTGAGACTGGAGGCACCTGAAATAAAATAACTTGGAACTAGCCTGTTCCAATTACATTAAAAGCCAAATCCTGCACTGCTGACACTTTACAAACTTTACAACTCTTGAGATCTTGCTTGAAGAGACTGGCTGCACACTTGAGACTTAACTGAATAGGGTAAAGATTTAAACCGTGGCCTAAATATAATTTACCACGAGAGAATATGGCTGAGAAGTCCTTTTGGAAGGGCCAGCAAGGCAGGGAGACCAGTCTGTAGGCTCAGCAGTGCCCATGGGGTGTGCTGTCCTACCAAGGCTTTGACAGTGAGGGGCAGTGAGGTCCCCCTGCCCTGGTTCCCTGGTCCCTGCTGGGATGTCACTCTGCAGAGAAAGGCAAGTGTTCAGCTTCCCTGCTCTTTTTCACACCACTGGGACGTAATCCCTTCCCTACAGATCCTCATCTAAATGATAAAACACTTGGTAAATCTAAAGCATTATTCACTGGACTATTGTTAGGGAGTTTTAGATTTATCACTGCTCCTGCTAATTCAATTTAATCTATTAATTTACCTTCTATTAATTTATCACGGCTTTCTGGGTTGGGTGGCTTCTTTTTCCCCCTCATCTGCAAAGTGTTGGATGGTGACAGTGACGGAAACCTCACAGGAAGCATTGACAAGGTTTGAAAAATAATTCTGGAGCCCTTGTGTTGCTAAGGAAGTTTCATCAGTAGAACCAACGATTCGAGATTGTTTTCTCAGCAGTGCATGAGATAAATGAGAACTATTTCCAGATTCAGTAATTTTGAAATCTGAAGGAACGATCTTATCAGTTTGCTGGCCACCCTGAATGGAATGCATCAAGAAAGATTAATAGGGAACAGGGATACCTGTTTTCCTCCAAAGCCCTGCAGAAGTATTTTATGGAGCTCTTTTTACCTACTTCATTTTGCATTAAATATAAAATCTATATGCTTTGTATAACTAGCTTCTCATTATACACTGCTAGGATAAGCAAATTGGTTTATGAAATGAAAAATAGGCGAAATTTATTAAATCAGAAAAGAAGACCCTGTATGAGGTCTGATCTGCTGGAATATTTAAGATATGCTTGGGTATCTTCCAAACTTTTCCCAGGGGATAAAGGCATCTCTCAGGAAATCTTTGTTTACACAGGTTTAAGCTAAGATGCAGCTGTACTACAAGCAGAAGGAAATCTTCTTTTCCACCAGCTGTAAAATTTGACTGTTTTGAGATTCGCCATCCTCAAATATGTGACAAAAACACGTAAGACTAACAAATGCAAATAACATGAACACAAAAGCGTATGTCTAAAACAAACACCAACCTTTGTTTGCTGAGTTTCTTGCCCCTCTCTAGCAAGGCCTGCCTGTATTTCTGGAGGGTGAAGTCTCCCACCTCCAGGGGAGCAGGGCTGGGTCCGTGGAGCAGCAGTGGCAGGTGATATTTCCCTGTAGCTGCAGCACTCTTGAGCCATCCGAGGGGAATACATGACACAGATCTGTGTAGCTCAATTTAACGTGCCTGGTTAGACAAGCACAAATGCTCCTGTGCAGATAGCTGTGTTGTGGTATCCTACACAGTGTATATTTGGAAGGCAAGTCAAGTGTAGGAAATCTTTTAAATTGATCGTTAGAATGTGTAGAATACTTTTGAAACAGAAGAAAAATTTTGGCTTTTTTTTAAGTTCAGTTTAGCTGAGCTACTTCTGAACAAAAGTGTGTTTTGGGAATGATAGCTGTTGAGTAATGAAGATGTTCTCAATTAAAGAATCTATTATTTTTATTAGAACTATAATCTTTAAACTTCAAATCTTGTGTGTCCAATACTATCAGTTGTAATCCCACTGTAGCAGTAATTAATGTGGTTTGCCATTCAGCACTTGACAATTTTCAAAGAACATTTCACTGAGTTACAAATAAAACCTCTCCTGGTTCAAAGTGTTCCATTTGTACCACGTGGATCTGGTGTGGAGATTTCTGGTGATTTCCTTTGCCAATAGAAATAACCCCATCCCTTTTGGGGCTCTGAACACAACCCACGTTCCTGATTTTCAGACAGTGCTGGTTATATTTGTGAAGTGTGAGCTTCCAGAGCACAGGGAGCCTGGGGCAGGGCAGCAGGACTCTGCCCCCTGCTCAGTTGGCCTTGTGCAAGAGCTCTCTCATGCTTTTAGGCAATTCTCTCTTCTGGTGCTTTGATTTTCCTTTAGCATTTCTCACCTCTCTGGAGTAATTTCAGACTATCAGTCCATGAAGGCCTGAGTTATTTTGGGGGCCAGCTTATTTGTTACTCACTTCCCCGCCCCCCCCCATGGGACAATATGATGTATGCTCAAAGCATTGGTTTGCTTTCATTTAGGATAGTTAATCTGATCAATGTGCTCCAAAAGTGCTCTGTGCAAACAAATTCCTATAAATCTCAAAGCAGGACTTAATCTGTGGCCTCCTTTAGCTTTTTTCTGCCCCTGGTTTGTAGGTGTGTTTTTCTCATACACATTTCTGTCATGGGGCACCTATTTCCATACATAATCGTGTGTATTTTATTTCATAGAAATGACCTCGGTGTATGAAATTCTTACGTATAAACTGGTCCACAAAAAGCTAAATAGGAAGGTTCTGATAACTGAGCTGACAGTAGGTGGCTGTTTCCTCTCTTTGATTGCAAAAGGAATGGCCAGTTCTTGGCCAACAAATCTCTGCAGCTCCTTCCCAGGCAGGAGCTGTGTGTGAGTGTGAGCACGTGTCGGTGTGTCTGTGTGTGTGTTTGGGAGCCATCACGTTCCTCAGGCACTCACAGCACATCCTGTTAGGAGGAAACAGTGATTTGATTGTGTCTTGAAGCAACAAAACATGATTTTGGAAAAGTTTCAATGATAGTCACCAGTGGATCCTCAGGCACACAGCCTGGCCACAGGGTCTGACGGGTTTGGCAAGTCCACCCTCCATGGGGAAATCTGCCACTTACTTCATCCTCACAGGAATTTGCCTTTTCCTCTGCAATCCCACAATCCCAGACTGGTTTGGGTTGGGAGGATCTTAAAGCCCATCCAGTGCCACCTTCTACCATGGGCAGGGACACCTTCCACTACCCCAGGCTGCTCCAAGCCCCATCCAAGCTTACCTGGGGCACTTCCAGGGATGGGGCAGCCCCGGCTTCCCTGGGCCCCCCCAGTACTAAGCTTAAGTGACATTTAAGCACCCTCTCTAAAGGCTGGGGCACACCTGCCTTTATGAGTGTGCAGCCTTGGTTTCAGGGTGTGCATCTGGGGGGACAGACACATTTCTAGCCATCCTCTTTTAATTCTCTTCCCAGTCCTACCTCCAATCTTTCCATTAGCTTTTTTTGGGGGGTGCTGTGTCACCAGGTTCCTTTTTTGTCAGGTATTGTTATATAAAGAAAAATTAATGTAAGGTGGAAAGTAGATGCCTTTAAAAAGGTAACAATAAATCATTCAAAGTCTGTCAGTTTGCTGCACAGGCTGCCTGAAGAATAGATTTAATGGATCTACATACAACAGAGATTTTCTATATTGCTGAAGTTTTCTTATCTGGCAGAGCTTTGCATCATTTGGAACCAGCACTATATCGTGGGTAGAGTCTACTGATTTCTGTCAAGGAGTGCTTGGTTGTGGGGGAGTCCGTGTATATCTTCCCTATAAGTGTTTCTTGGTATATATTTTGAGACACAAAGCCTAAGAATACAGCACAGAATGTGACAATGCAGAATATAGAAAGAAGCTGTTGGTTACCATTTGTATTTTTGGACTCCTCATTTCAGGAGAATGCAGTCAGATCCAACCGTATAATATTCCTTATGACAGTACAAAATAGTGAGGCAGTTTCACAAACTAGATTAAGAATCATAGTTTAAATTGCTGCACAAAACTGCTAAAACTGTATAGAAATCTGTATTGTGGATCATAAGTTAATGTAAAAACTCTGAGCTATTTTTTTTTTCCACTTTGTCTGTTTAAGCTACTGGGCAAGTTGTTGCATGAATAAATTTATTTTCTTCCTCTGAAACTGCATAATATTAAATGCTGTGTTGTTGGCATAAAATATAAGTTGATCAGACAGACAAAGATTATTATTCTGACAACTGTATACACAAGGGTATCATTGTACATTGAATTTCAGTGTGTAATATGGTATAAATCTTCATGAGAGACTCAACTTTTATTGGCTGCACAGAAGGTGCTTTTCCTTATTAAATACAGGAGATGGTCCCAGGGGATTTTTTTAGAATATCTTTATCCATTTTTTTCCCAGCTACTCTCTGGGCCCTGGAAGGCTGACAGATACAGCAGGGTAAGCAATTCCCTCTGGAAAGCCTCTGGAATGCCTGGCTGTAGAGACAGCCTTGCTTTAGCATTGAGCACAGGGAATGATTCACCTCAGCACAACCCATCAGATCCCACCTTTCCCATCCCATCAGCAGATGGGGGGGTGTGTGCTCTGCCTGGAGCCTGCAGGACACAAAAACCCCCTTAATTCAGTGAAATCTTACCAAGGAAACACTAAAACAGCTCTGGGGCTGCACCTGAGGCAGCTCTTGCTGCCACTGCCTTTCCCTCATTGCAGCTGCTGAGGATTTTGGGGGTGTGGGGACCCCACAGACCCTCTCACTGCTGGGAGCTGCACCAAACAAAGGCACAAGGGCACAGACTCAGGGACCCTCTCCTGGAATTTAAACCACATGGATTATTTTCCTGGCCACTGCAGGTTTGTCATCTCTTCTGTGCCTGGAACTCCATAAGGATGTCGATGAGGGTGCCATAAGCCAAAGGCTCTGTCTGTGTGTTTAATCACCCTAGACAGCTTAATCTTGATTTATTTAGCTGTTCCTTATGCAGATTATTCAGTACAACCTCTAAAGCTTAGAATTAAAAGTACATTTTTCTAATGTTAAATGATACTTGATTTGCAGCCCTTAATTTGTCCTTGTAGATTAACATAATGTTTCATTATCAAGTAAGACACCACTGCGGGGTTTAAAAAAAACCCTGACAATTTCCATTGTCTATTTCTGTTTTATTCTCTGGCAATAAAATCACCAAATCACCAAATTCCCATGGTTTTGACTCCACTTCCATGTCTCATATGGTCACTTATGTCGTTGCAGGAGCCTTTGAGCAGGCGGTGGGAACAGGTGACCTCCTGAGACCTCCTCAACCTGAATTATTCCATCGGTGGATAAAGTCTATAGTAAGTAATTTCCTTAAGTGCCAGCACAAACATACATGCACAATTATAAACGTGTAAACCTGTTCCTTAACAAGCTACCACAGCTTTTCTGCAGAGCCTAAACTTGTGAATTTTCCTGTGAGCATCCCACAGACCCTGCTCTCCAGCACAGCAAGCAGGACACGGAGCATTTCTGTGCTCCATTTAATGCCACCCCACCTGGCCAGCAGCACCAGGCTGGGGGCCAAGCAGAGTCTGTGCTTTGGTGCCACTGGGAAAACCTGGAAGGAGTTTTGGTGTCCCTTCCCCACTCCACCTCCCACCAAAGGGACATCAGGCTGATTGTCTTTTGTTTTCCTACCTGGTGAAACGTGCTGATGTTGTTTGTGAAATGGGTAAGTGATAGAGGGAAGCTGTAGCTTTTATGGAAGAGGCTGAACATCTGCAGACAAAATAAAAAATTTTATTTGTCTCCCTCTGGCCTTGTATAGTTCAAACAGACAACTGGGCCAGATTTTAATATCACTAAATATATGGCAAAAAAAGATATTTCAATAACTTGTGGGTGGGAGCACAGACTGGTCACTTCACACGTGACTGAGGAGACACATCCAGAGCATTGGGCAGCAGGAGAGAGCTGGGAGCAGAGACCTGAGGGGCTCTGCATGTCAAATGGCTGGGTTTGGGGGGGGAGCCCCCAAGCCCCTCAGCTCTAAGAATGAAGAAAAGCAGGCTGAGAAGCAAAGGAACCCCTATGGTGCTTCTGTGCCCCAGAGCAGTCCATCACTGCACTGGAGTTTTTAAGAAATAAGTAACAAATTGTGCAAACTTCAGGTTTAGTGCCCTCTTAGATGTGAGACAAGTTTCAGGAAAAACCCCCTCAGACTTCAAACAATGGCACCCTCAAAGAACAGGTACCAAAGTATTTGTGTCTCCAGGAGAACGAGTCCAGAAAGAAGCCTTTCCAAAATGACTCCTAGCTCTGTGTTATTCAGGGAGATATATGCATATGCCCATGAATTGTTTAACTGTAGAAATGTCTTTTATTCCTGTATAGCAGATGCACAAAGGGAATAAGAATGTTTTATAACTTAGGCTTTTAAATAATAAATAAATGCTGACATTCTCAGTTGAGACATCTTGATTTTTGTGTACTGTGTAATACTGAAGTATACAAATATTTCTTTAGAGAGAATTATTTTTCCCTTTTTAAAAAGAATGAAAAAACCTCAAGAATATGATAAAACATCACAGTTGGCTTCTAAATGCTTTGCATCTTAATATGGTTGAAGTTAAGGCAGTAAGTAATTTCTGAGTTTTTCCCTTGAGCTGCGTAGTTCTTTTCATATGTAATTATTCTCTGAGTGCATTAGATAATGCTATGGTTCCCACAGCTGTATACACATCTATAAATCATTAATGAGGCAGTTAACTGAAACAAAACTATAAAAGATTTGCATTACCCGGCAGAACCCAGCCTTAATTGACTTCCAGTTATTTACAATTAATTTTTCCATTTGGAATAATGATTGCAAGCAACGTAGGGTTTTTTATTACTGAGGAATGAGATGCTGACTATTCATCAAAAGTTTCTGCAGAGGGCCCCTGTCAGTGGACAGTAATGAGCTGGAGGGAATCTGATTTTTACACGCACAAACACACCCCACACTGGCAGAGGAGATGGGCAGGGAGGGGACACGTGCAGTAAAACCCAGACAGAAGCCAGCACAAACTTTTTCCCCCCTTTTTATCACATACCTAAGTTTAGCCACAATTAATTTCCTTTCTTTATAGCATCCAGCTGAAAGGCAACACGCTGAACAGAGCTGGCTACGGTTCTACATAGAATAAACTGCATGAATGAAGAGTGAGTAAATATTTATTTCTATCTTACAAAACCGTAAGGGAGACACTGGGGAATAAACAATGCAAAGGCTGTTGAGTAAATATTATTCCATTATGCTATTTAAAAATTACTTTTATAGAGGTACAGAGCACAAAGTGAATGCCCATTAAGTTGTCATTGTTTGAGCAGGGCCCGGGCTGGGGGCCCTGGGCAAGCACAAGGAAAGGATCTGCTCTGCCTGCCATGTAAGCATAACTCTCAGTGACATTAATGGGCTGGGGATGTGCTCATCAGGAAGGGATGTCACGTTCCAATTCCTAATAAAACTGAGGTCCAAAATCACCAGGACTCAGTTGCAGCAGCTGATGTTATCTGCAGTGCCCTGCAGGCTCCCGGCCCCCAAACAGCCCAGCACATGGAGCTCTTCAGGGGCAATTCCTGCTCCTTCCCTGGTTCTGAGCCACAGCAAGAAAATGAGTAAAGTCCTAGGGATTGGGATGCACTGTATTGGAACTGCTCCCCTTGGAGATCAACCCTTCCCTGAGACTCACCAAACCATCCTTTAGTGACTTCCTCTTGCCACCCTTACTGGGGACAAGCTACAAACAATAAATATTTGGGTTGGCTCCTCTTCTCCCCCTCACATACAACTGTCATGCTGAGGAAGTAAAACCACCGGCTTTATTTTCTTGTTTAAAACACTAATTTTGTTTCCTTTAAGTTACATTTAAGACTGTCTCTCTGCCCTGATGAGAATTGGCTGCTCCAAGGCAGGGACTGGAGGTGAAACCCAGGGAGGGCAATGAGCATGAGGAGCTCTGGTTTCTGGGTAGGTGGTGCAGGGCAAGAGACACGAGAGCTTCCTCCTGAGCGAGGGCACAGCTCTCTGCCTCGTCAGTGGGTGCCAGGGAAAGGCCACTCCAACTGAGCCAGGCAAGCCAACACTGGGAACCTTGAAAATGCTGCAGTTTTGTGCTGAAGTCATTTTCCCCAGGTTCTGTTCTGCTGGGCTGTGTTACAGTGGGTGATGTACAGTGGGTGATGCACAGTGGGTGATGCACAGTGGGTGATGTACAGTGGGTGATGTACAGTGGGTGATGTACAGTGGGTGATGCACAGTGGGTGATGCACAGTGGGTGATGTACAGTGGGTGATGTACAGTG
>JAWWEW010000146.1:2247995-2270463 GCA_035583185.1 Anabacerthia variegaticeps | reverse complement strand
GCTTTGCACATTGTAGAGTCATTTCAACATTGTAATATAGGTGTCAAATGTTAATAAATCAGCTGTCAAATGCTATCAAACACTTTCTTTGCACAGGTGTAAATGATCACGTAAAATGCAAAGCACTGATCTGACACCAAAAATCTCTGTGTACCATTTCTGCCTTCAGCAGTTTTCCAGAACTATGAAGAAAAAGTCCAATTGGGAGTTTGTTCCTTATTATTTAAGTTACCAGCTTTTTTTGGTCTGTTTTCTTACCTTTAGGGATGTGGTTTCTCCCCCACCCCAGCTGACAACAAGGAGGAGAAGGCAACAATTTGTATGGAATTGCTTTGGACTGATCTACAAAGAACAATATTATGTTTCACAATTGTGTTCCAAATGATAAAGGATTTTTCCTGCCAAAACCTCTCTGTAAGTGCCCCAGCATCATCAACTGATGGCAGCACAGCTCTGGGAATAAACAGGCTTTCAGCTAATGGCAGGAATCGTCAGGGGAAACAGCAAACAGGTATTCCTTCCTGATATAGAATGAAACATATGATTAAAGTTAAATGCCAAATCCTACTGGCACTGGAGCGAATTAAGGCTTATTTTTCATTCCTGTTTATTCTTTCCTCTCTTTTTAGCTAATTCATCTTGTTTCATTTAATGCCAATGGTTTTTCCTTTCTATTTGGCCACTTCGGTGGGAGGGGGGGACAATTCATTTTGGGCATGGGGCTTTGGGTAACAAGATTAAAGCTTCGGGCAAAGCCCAGATCCTAAAGCGAGCACTCCATGCTGTACTGAGCCCTCCAAAGGCAGGGGACAAGGCACTGTGACCCCAAATACTCCTTTAGCATAGCTCTGGCACAGTCCCAAAGGTGTCTGAGCCCCTGTGCCGTGGTACATCCACATGCTGTGACACTCAGCTGCCCAGGCAGTGTTTAAATCAGGCTGGTTTGCAGCAAAAATGCTCTTGATAACCTCAGTATAAGGTGTATTGCACTGCATGTTTATTATGAGGGAGCTGTGATGCAAATCTTGTTATGATGAACCTAAGGATTCAAAATGACTGAGTTTCTCCCCATTGTCTGATTTTAAACTTTCCTGTGAAAAATAAGTATGTCTGGCTCACTCTGGGCTGACTGAAGCACACAATGATTAATTAGAGCTGGACCAATTTTGTATAGTTCAATATGAACATGTCACTTCTCTGGCAGGTTCATCTCCATCTTCCTCCTGGCCAGCCCAAATTTATTCCAGAATAGCAGGCACTTGCTCTGCTACCAGGAGCAGCAGGGATTTATATTTGTATGTATGTTCTAACCCTTGTAAGATTATTGTTTTAAAGACAATGACCTTAAAGAAGATGCTGTGTTGACAGAACTGGGTTGCTCTTACAGGTGAGATCTGCAGCTCGTGGGGCAGAAACCCCAGCCAGGGAACACCTTTGGGGAGCTCAGGCAGCCTCTGGAGCTTCGAGCTCTGAAAGGGGAGAAATTACATCTCAGACAGAAAAACACTCTCTTTTTCCCCCAAGTAACCCCTCCTGGAGACAGCCAAAGAACTGCTAGAAGGTGAAAGGGATCTTCTGCTCAGTGAATGCACATTTCAGTGCATTTTCAAACATGCAAGGCCAAATGTATTTTAAAATAGTGGAACTTTTATAGAGCATCCAATTTTTCAAGTATCAGAAGAACACCTTAATACACGGTGCTGTATTTGCTTTATAATTTTGGATTATGTCAACAGAATCAAATAATGACAATATAGAAAAACCTTACTGCACTTTTAACTGGAAGTCAGGATAATGGATGTTTTATATTTTAAAAAATGAGCTCCAGAAGGGATTTTCCCCCCTGCCTTAGATTCCCACACCCAAACATTCATGCAAAGGATGCTCTGTTCCAGCAGGTCCCCACAGGTTCAGGTCTCATGACAAGGATGGGTGCAAGCTGCAGCATTTATGCTGTGCTGGCACTGAATTGGCTCATTTCAATTGATTTCTTTGATGTACAAATATAAAGCAGTAGCAAATCATTATCCATCTATAAATACATCATTATAAAAATATTTTTTTTCTCCCCTTCCATCCCAGCTTCAAATCATCAAAGATGCCCTTATTTGCAGAGAGAACTAAAGTCAGTATGTTTATTAACAGTGATTTTACAAGTGCCTGAACACTTGTAGTATGTATTAGGAATTCCTGGTAAAAAACCCCGTAAATTCCTTTCCCTCTCGTCCTCCCCACCCCATCCCGGCAGGCACAGCTGGAAGCAGCAGTGGGAACGTGGGCAGTGGCTCCCTCAGCATTGTTGCCAAAGGTCCCAGATCCAAGCCCGGGCTGGGATTGTCCCGTGTGTGTTCAGGGCTTTGCATTACCCAGGAGTCCCGTCCCCTGTGCATCACCCTGCGTGTCCAGCCAGGGCCACCTCGTGTCCAGCCACACCTCTGCTGGCACTGGGCCATTCCAGAGGCCATTCCCACGCAGGGAGATGCTCTGCAGGGACCTGGAGCTCCAGCCCCTCGGTCCAGCTGCCTGCAGAGCAGGGGCTGTCACTGTCCCTCTGCTCCACACCCCAAACACACCCCAGGGGTGCCAGCCCTCCCTGGGCACCAGCACTGCAGCAGCTGGCACTGTCCAGCCCGTGGCCTCCTGTGAGGAGGAGTGTGGTGGTGAAGGCTGCAGTGTCTCCTGCCCTGCTCCACCCCAGGAGGGCTGGAACATGTTCCTCCCACCCAAAGGGCTGGGCAGAGCGTGCTCCTCGGGCTGAGCTCACACTGAAAACAGTGCTCTGTCAATACTTCGATGTTTAAAACCAGCCTGGGATGGGCAAAACAGAAATCAACCCTGTGCTCATCAACCCAGGCTCAATGCTGCCCTATGAAATGTGTACCTCAGCCACTGAGGGGTTAAAAATGCTCCAACAGCCTTTATGGAGCTTGAGGAAAAGTGCAAAAATATTGACATTTGACAGAATGAACTATCTGGTTACTTTAAGTCTTCCTAAACTCACAACACCAGATAACTCAGCAAAGGTCTCACTTCTCAGGAGCACGACCAGCACTGGCTCAGTCAGAGATGCTGCAGCACCCCAAGGACTGTCTCATTTCTTTTTTAAAAAACAAGATTTAGGCATAAGGTCCAACCCTCATTTCAGGGAATCACGATGGAATTGAAACTAAAATTAATATATTTATGGAAAGGTGGAGTTCAAGTTTGGGTGCTGCAGTGCTTTAGTACCACAAGAGCTTTTATTAAGAGTCAGGAGCACTCACCATTCCCAATCCTCCTGTTTCTTTGCATTATTCGATTCTGGATTGTTTGATCAATGGCAGCATGATTAATGCAGTTATTAGAACACCTGCTTTAAAATTAATATGGAAAAAACACAATTTTGTACGTTGCAAGAATATTCTGATAAGCCCTTTTATCACTTGTAAAACAGAGCCATGTTTTCCTGAACTGACACTGGTTAAGCTAAAAGATTTCTTTTAAGAACAAAAAAATCAGGTGATTCTAATTTGCTGTGTTACAGAGCATAGTCTGATTGCAAAAGTCTGCTAATGAGAAAAAAATGCAGTGCTAAAAATAAATTTTGAACATTATACATATAGATGTAGACAGGAATAAACATAATCACGGGAAATATATTCCTCTGGATCTGTTTAAAGGTCTTTTTTGGTTTTAAGTGACAGTGATTTAATTCAGGGCATGTGTGTGTAAACATGGGTATATAAACAGGAGTGTGCAAGTAAATAAGCCCCGTGCCTTTGACCCAGCAATGAAAGTCAAGAGGGACCAGGTGATCACTGAACTCCACCTGACTGAACCACCTCTCAGCCCCACGTTTTGAGAAGGGACTGTTTCACTTGCAGAGTTCAGAATTTGGAACATACAATAATTAGGAAAATGTTTAATACCAACCCACCCTCTTTATTAAGTCATTTCTTCAAGTATTTTTAATAGTGCAAAATACTGGTTTGCATTAGTACAGTTACTATGGGAATTCACAGTCCAAAAAAGAAAAAAATCTTAAAACATTTCCAAAGTCAAACAAAAAACTTTTTAATACTGTATTTTTAGCAAGAACATTTTTAACAAAGAATGTGTACTTTAACTTAATATGGTACAACAGAGAAACCATACTTAAAAGTTTCCATTATCTAACACTCTACTGCATATTCATTTTTCCATCTTAAAAGACCAAAAGCCAAGCTGAACTGAGCATTAAAAAAAAAAGCATCAATTATAATCCTCATATTACGTCAGCTATCAGGGTTTAGCTCACACTTTTGAATTGGTCATCTAATGAAAGGACAATTTTTACATCGTTCTTTTAAAAAATGTACACACATTTCTTTTTAAAACGTAATATATATCGAGTATCTGCTTCAGTAAACAAAGCTTAATTTATAAACACAATCGAAACAGCTCCATGTTGAACAGTTTCAGTGATAAACTGGACTTGTCTGATGTACAGCCAGTGCAGACCGGTGTGGCTTTGAAATCATTGTGCCTTTGCTATCCAGTAATAGCCACCTCCTAAGGAAACAAAAAGTTCTTTTGGGGATGGGCTGGGGAGGGGGAATAATTCTTGTATGTGCTTAAAAATACTAAAACTCCTTTCTATCTCCGGGGACCTAAAAATGATCTGCTGTAACAGGCTTGGTTTGGTATGGTAAGCTTGTAAAAAGTCTCAGGATGTCTTAACACGGCAGTTTTCAACGCAGCAACAGTAAATTGCTTGGAATTGTCCTTCAAGTTTCATGCTACAAATCCTGTTCCTCACACAGCACTGAAGGCAGCAAAGGTTGGAAGGGACGTTTCTCAGGAACTATGTGGTCTTCAGATAGTGGTCATTGTACACGTTTCAGCGAGAGGTGGTTCCCTCAGTACATGATGGTCGGTTTGATGTATGTCCTGTTTTCTGGAGGGGAGGAAGAGAAACGACAGGTCAGCATTTTAGAATGGGCTGACACTTGGGTGCTTCCCTCACTTGTCTGTGGGCCTTCTTGAGCCAGATGATCAGATCTACAAGGGACAGAAACTAAACTCTCCATCACGTGTCTTATACAGGGCAAGGAGGTGACACAAGTGGGTGACACAACCCAGACCAGCCCTCGAGAAATGGATGTTTGGCAGAGAAATGAGCTGTCTCAGGGCACTGGTCACCTCCCAACCCACTGAGCTGGGCCCAGGCCCCCCAGCCCTGTTTTTCCCAGGGTTTTCCAGGCAGCATCTACTGAGTGCACCCTCTAAACACCTTGGTTAGGATTTTCTTCCTTCATGGCATTTGCTTTTAACTGAACACTCATTTCCCTCCCTTTTTTCCAGAAGGCAGCCCATGCTGGATTGCCTTCCTGCCTAGGACAGACCAAGTCACACAGCACCAGCTTCACAACAGACCCTTCTCACATGCACAGAACCTGCCAGGGAGCTGGGTGTTAAACCAAAACTGCATTGCTTCAAAAAAATGTAAATCAAGATCTGTTCTTAGAAAACTGTTCTTTCATTCACAAACCACCACGTTTCGTTTAAAATTCTATTTCTTTATTTAGAGAATGAAATCGAAAACCACTTATTTCCTTCATAAAAATATTCCTAGTTATAGTACCTATCAACTGTGATTTTTCACATTAAGCAACTTTAAGCCCAGGGAAAAAATAAATACTGAAATGCCCACAGAAAGTGAAGCTAACAAGAATCCATATCCCTGTTCATTATACAATGAATCATGAATCCACCCAGCTAAATCTGCAAGTACTGATCTGGAAGATGATAGCAAAATGATAATATGGAGAAGCATTTTGTATAATGTTGACATCTCCCCCATTACTGTTTTACATATGCCAATACTGAACACTCCTAAGGAACGAGCAAGTATTGACCTGCCAACTGACACTGATCCTTGGAGCAATCTCCAAGTTTGCCACATTTCAATTTCAAAATGCATTTCAGCTATAATATGAGTGATTTATCATTTAGCAGTAGCTGTCAAAGTAACCTCCTAGATAAAACAAAAACATCTGGAACCATAAACAGAGCAGAGCAGTAGCTGAATTTTAATCCAAATCCGACATGTTCACTTCATTAGAAACAGGAAACAGCTAATTAGTAATTGAATGTTTCATGGTTTTAAGGAGGCTCAGACTCTCCAAACCAGGATGATTTAATATGTATTTTGGATGTAAGCACAAATAAAGATGGGAAGAGCCAGGGACACAACTCTGGAGGAATGTTTGGGAGCACGGGAGCCTCCAAAGAAGTGACTCAGTTTAGCTTCAAGCCTTTGGCTGATGAAAATCATTGTCTTAAACTTGGGGGGGGATAATACTAAAGCCTGGGGAGGGGGTGAGCAGAAATGCAAGTCCTGAATACTGTGGGTTTGCTTGGGATTTGTTTTTTGTTTTCCTCATATGGTCATTAGGAAGCTGCACTTGACACCTTCCCAGTGCAGCCTGTTCTTGATGTTTTTGTTGTTTGTTAAAAAATATCTAACTAAGGTAAGAGGTAGACACTGAGGCTGATGGACTGACTAAACTTTAGAACAGGTTTCCATATTTCCTCCCAATTCCCTTTATTTCTTTAGGAAAGTTCAATGGAAGTATCTGGAATACCTGTAAGAGAGACAGTAAATGCCACAGCTGAAGCCCAGCACAGCCACCCAGGGGATGTCACTGAGCAGTGAACAGAAAGTGCAGAGTTAAATATTCCCTTTTTTACAACGCTCTCAATTATTCTCCAGAAATTAAACCCCTTTTTTGTTGCTGTGCAATAAACTGAACTCCACGGCATTAACCACGTCACACAGCAACCACCTCGGAGGAATTAACGTGTTGGGAGCAGCTGTGCCCCCACTTACACACGAAAGACAATGTGATGTTGTCAAATTAATCTTTTCTGGAGAATATTCACCATCTCCTCAGTGCAGCTGACTGCAAGCTACAGACCATTTTATAGCATTTTACTGTATTATAGAGCAAAGATTTGAATAAATCTGTGTGCAATAAATGTATTCTTTTATAAGGTTTATCCCTTAATCAAATATTCATTTATGTGGGCTTCATTCTATTAAAAACTGAAATTATACAAAGGTGAGCAAAAGCGTAGATTTACAGTAGTTTAAAGCCTAATCTCATTCTCTAGGGGTAATACTGACAATATAAAAACTGTATAAATGATATTCCCTAACACTAAATATGCTTATGAGCCCCCTGTGCGTGTTATGCTGCTTTACAGCCTACAGAGCAATGCATGACTGGCTTAATAAGCAAGACATTTAGAAAGGATTCTTTTCCCCTTCACAATGTGTAAGACAAGTAAAGATCTCAGAGTTCCTTGGTGAACCACAGCCTGTCTTCACAGCAACTGGAATTTTCCCTCACGATGCCGTTCTCTTCCCTGAGTTGTTTGCCCAGGGTACTTTCAGCTCTTGCACCCCTTTCAGCCACAATATCATTCAATGTTTTAATGTGTGTAGAAAGGACAAATTCAAAGGTAATAATCAGCATCTGCAGATTTATTCACATTTGTTTTCTTTTTTCAGCCTATTCAACACCTCCTAATTTTCTGAATCCTCTGTGAGGCTCTGTCTGTAAGATCTCTATTTTAAGTCAGGAATTCCATTGTATTTCCATAAAACTGCTTTAAAACCAAACCTGTGAACCCTCACAATGTGCCCTGGCAATGCCAGTGCAAACCCAGTCCAGGGAGGGGACTTCCTAATGAGAAAAGCAGGATAAATGTCTTGTATCAGCACCTGTAAATTATATATACAATTCCTAAGAAACACCCCAGCCCTACAGGCTGCAGAGATGGGCAGCAGAGAAGAAACAATAAAGTGGAAATGCCACTGTGCCAGCTGGGCTGGAGGAGGAGCTGGGTGGCAGAGCAGCTGAAGGCAGGGCAGGTGGAGCTGGGAGCTGGGAGCTGGCTGTGTCTGCAGCAGAGCAGGGTCAGAGCCCCTGCCCAGCCTCTGCAAACAGCACCTCACCCCAGAGCCAAGCCCAGCCCTGCATGCAGCAACACATGGGAAATACAATGCTATAACAATAAATTAACTTGCAAATCTGAGGCTAATTAGTTTGAACCAGTCTCTCATTGTGCAGAGAGAAAAAGGCAAAGTCAGAGCACAGTTTGGTTCTGCTGTGGATCACAGCCCTCAGAAAGCCCTTTCCCCAAGCCTGCCAGCAGGCAGGAGTGCTGCACCCAGTGCTGCTCACTCACACAGCTGCTGGTTCACACTTGCTTCCCCACTCATTCTGGGCTCAGGACTACCCTGGCAAACATTTCCACATCCATGTTAATCGAGCTAAAATGCTGGACTAACCCCAGGATTTCCAGTGAGTAGCAGGAGGCAAGGACCAGTGTGTGCTCCCTGAGCACAGCCCATGCAGGTGCTGGATGGCACAGGCAGCTTGGGCAGACAGGGAGGGAACACAGAGCCTCCTGCTCAGCAAACATCCAACCTCAGCACTGAATTACAGAACAAATGGTTTAGCCCTCTGTAAGTCACAAAATCTCAGCATGCCCCCTCACCTGTGTGTGCATGGATAGGACAGGCTGGTGGTTGCACCAGAACTTTAGGAGAGTTTTCCAGAAACACTGCACGAGGCAATTACTAAGGGCTTCATAACTCAGAGCATCCAGAGCAGGACATGCATGAGGGGCAGAGCCTGGCTTGGCAGGAGGAAGAAAAGGCTTCATACTCAAAGGAAGAAGGCTGGATTTGGAAAGTGCCTGCTTAGATTAGAATATTGAAACAAATGTGGCCCAATTTTCTAAATTATAAAACCCAAAATAAGTTCCAAACATCCAGCAGTCCTTCATCTTTGGCAGACACATAAAAATAAGTTGTTCACATGTTAGTGACCGAGAGTTTTTGTGCCAAATCTCTGCCAGATCCTCTCACCAACCAAAGCAGCAGCAGCAGCCCCAGGTCACCTCCTGCTGCAGGTAGAGGAAAGCCTGTCTGCCTCTGCTGCTGCCACCTCCTTCTTGAAATTCAGAGTATTTTAATTTTTTGTAAACTGTTATCATCAAGTATTACAGGAACATCTACTTTTTAAGATTTTAAGCTAACATTGCTTTGCTGATTGTTCCAATATCCCCTAACAATGAAATATCGTAATACAAAAGTTAACTAAGGTATAAACATGCAAAAGGAGAAGTCTCCCCGCGATCATAAAATGATGTTATTTTCTGTTCAGCAGTTCATGTTACTGCTGTTCATGCTAATTAATTAAAGGAGCTGTTGCTGTAATGTGCAAACAGGGAATCTGAGAAACTGAGAGGGCTTTTAGGTCTCGGAGTGAAGTTAAGTCAATCTGGGCGCGGGCAATCAAATGTAATGAAATCACTTGTCAGTGCTAAGCTTGCAAAAACTGTGAAGTTTGACTAGGGAGTAAAAGGATTATAATTAGATTTCCAATAGGATAATAACTAAATGGCAGAAAGCAGTAAAGAGAAAATATTACTTTGTTAGCTAATGGTGCTGCTGTTCGGTTTGAGTTTTTATCAGCACACTTGTAGTTGTGCTAATTTAATTTGCTTTTATCAGCAAAAATGCACTACTCGAATGGTACTTGAATGTCATTTGCAAAAATCATTGATCTGAAGGTGCACTTAATGACACCCAGTATGTTTATTTTATGTGAGAGGGAGATTGGTTGATAAGATGGTTGATGCACGATGGTGCCGGCCCACGGGTGAGCGAGGGAAGGGGAGCAGGAGGGGGTCTGTGCTCATCACCCACTCCTGCTCTGCACGACTTTCATGACCACTGCAACTACTTTCTGTCAGCTAAAAACCTCCCAGATGAAGCCCTGAACTGGAAGATTTGCCACGTGGAGGATGGAGGTACCAGACTGTAAAGTACAACAAAGTTTTCAGTCTCGTCTGCGTGAAATTTCCGTTCAATTAATACACAAAGGAGAGAGAAAATGAGTCAACTAAATGGAAAAGATTTATAATGCAGATCAGAAACGCAGTACATGAACAGCTTGTGTTAATAAAATCATTTTAAGAAATGAGCATAAAATATGATATGACTTAATCACTGTGAAAGGTGGCTGTGCAGTAGTTCTGTAATTTTCCTTTAAACCGTCTTAAGGAGATACTGGCAGTGGAACTAATTGAATTTCAAAGGAAAGGCACCGTGTGAAGGATAGATTTCTGTCCAGCAGAGCTATTGACAACAGAAAAAGAACGGTCTGCATTGATGCTAAAGCTTTTTTCTGTGCAATAGAGAGAGATTTTGGAAGCCTGGAAATAGCTTTGTATTAGGGATGTGCTCTGACCCTTCCTCCTCCCAGGGCCCGAAAAACAAAGGTGGCAAATGATGGGGGCAAGGAGGGAGTGTCCTCAAATTGTCAGAGCTGGCAGTGCAAGAGGAGCTGTCAGGAACACAAATGGTAATCAAAGGGAAGGAGAATAAAAAGTTATTACTGTATCAGCATAAATAAAAATGAAAGAGATGGTGCTACAGGACAGAAACACTTCGAAATCTGAAAAAGCTCTACCGAGAGCTCTCGAGAAACCTTTTTATCAGCTGAGCAAAAACTTCATGAACCAAAGCCTGGTACAACTAAAGAATGATGTTGATTGGATGAGATTAAAGGGACAAAAACCCAAACCCAATCTGAAATAAAAATGGTAAAATCACAACGTTTTCCTGCACGTTGATAACCTGTAGGCAATGTAAGAAAGTTCTCTCAATTCCTTCGAGTAAATGGTTGTTGCACTCGGCCATGCATCACTTTCCTTACAGCACTTGTAACCATTTTTGATGTGAAGACACACTTGAGCCAAGTTTAACTTTTTTTCTTCAACTGCAAATTGAAATGACCTTTCTTTTCTTTGCTACAGCCTGCCCACATGCACCTTTGGCTCTCAGCATCACTCTGGAAGAGCACTGAGCACTGCAGGTATCATGACAAGAGCAGAAACGTTAGGAACATTTTGCTTGTCACATTTAACCACGTGTCCCAACTGCTTATCCAACATTCAGACTATTTCTGGCAGCAGCAATTTTCCAATTGCAATATTTAGAGCACTAATCATATGTGTGCATATATATACACACACACATATGTTGTATGTATACATATGCATTACAATAAAGCTGTGATTCTCCTTCTCTGTAATCCAGAGCATATGAACCTACAATCACAAAAAAGAGACAGCAGTAAAAATATCTGAGAGCCTTCCTGTACGGATGACAGATGGATGACAGATGCACACCAGAGGTATGTGAAGTCAAGCCTTCCCCAGTTGGGAAATGCTCCAGTGAGGTTTGTGTCTGTGACTGCACTGCAGCCCTTCTCCTCCTGCACAGGAGGGACTGTCTTCAGCTCCCTCAGCACACACGAGTTTTGCACGTTCCCTTTACATGGTGCAATGGAAAGCGTGGAATTCTCTAACAACCACCAGTTATACTGAAAGAGGCAGCAGCCAGCACTGAACTGAATGGTCTGCAATGAATATGGCCCAGGAATGAAGGGAGGAAAAGGTTGGGTTTATAGAGAACCAACTCTACAAACTGGACTTCCTCCAAAGTCACAGAACTCAGTAATTGCTCTGACCATATTTTCCCACAGGTGACTGTGTGGCTCAAAGAGGTGCCAATGGGAATATCCCTGAGGACTCTGTATCTCAGCTCCTCCCAAGGATGATGACACAGCCCTGTGGCCACAATATATTTTTATGCTTTGGGAAGCACTCAGACAGTGCATGGAGGTGCTGTATTTACACACAGGCACTGAACAGGGAGCAAACAGCAGCACTGAATAACTTACAGCATGAACGTGGCTTTCCTTTCTCACTTACAGTTCATGTACGTTTTGAAAACACCTGCAGTCTGGATAGGTAGGTAAGGATCAGAGGTATAATACTGTAACATGATAAATCCAATGTAACCTCCCTTTTGAACTAAGAGCATATATCTGATGGATAAATATCAGGTTCCCACAACTGTACTTAAACAAAATGTCTGGTCATGTAAAGTACTGATCTTACAGAGGTTTTCTGTATCAAACAGGAAAGCAAACTGAAGCTGTATAATTTACATTCCTCTTAAAGCAGAAAACAGATACAAAGCCCATTCTGCATGCACTTGATTTTCACTGTGGCTCACAACAACCATGCAGGTGAGGGGCTGTGGTACATACTGCACCTTGCATTGCTGCACTGTCATGTTGGGTTCCGTTGTGTTCTATTTCCATATCTGGGATTCCAGCATCTGAAAGATGTGAGACCAAAGATTAATGCTTTCTCCTTTGCCCCTCTCTCCTGCATCTTTAGACAAATATTTACAGCAAACTAGGGCGATCTCCAAGTTACATGGTCTTGCATAAAACATTTGGTCCTCGTAGAATTTTCAGTAGTAAATTGTTTCCAAAACGTGCAAACATTACTGGTCTCACAGTGAATTATTTTTAACATGCTTCACATTTGTCTGATGATCAGATAACAACCAACACGTGGTATTAATATGTCTGTAAAACCTTCCTGGACAATGAGAGCATCTGACATGTGAAAAATAAAAGTCAAAATTGAGCTGTGGTGATATTAAACTACACTGACTCTCCTACAGAGCGAAATACTTTCACATTGAAGAATTTCCAAATACATCTGGAGCCAGGCAACAGTTCTGGGCGTATCAGTCTGTGAGAGTGCACCTTCCAGATAAGGGCTGTGCAAAGTGCACTCCAAACCTCAGCTCAGGATGTGGGAGCACGTGTTACCACCCAAACCAAAAAATTACAGCTGTCATTTTATGGGAAATATTTCCAGCTCTCTGAGAACACCTTTCCAAGTCCTCCATAGAGGACTGGGCTCTATTTTCCCAACTTGAGAAGGAGTCTCCTAACGATCCCCACTTTGGAACTATTTAATTTCATATTGATAATGCCTCTGCCTGCACAGTCCTTGGGGTGGAGGCAGGGGCTGCAACACCCCAGGGTGTGAGGAGAACAGATGCCATTATCCACCTTGTGCCAGCAAGGATTAGCATGAAGGGGATGTGATTTGAATCCATGGCACCTCAAATCCTGGAGAAACATCTGCTTCCCTTATAATACAGCACTTCGAAATCAGAGCAAGGCAAACCCCACACCTCACAGGGAGCTCTGTGCACACTGGGGGGGTCTCTCTGGGCAAGAGCCTGGTCTGGACCTTCTCACAGGGACAAGAATTGCACTGTTGCTTTTGCACATCCCTGCAGTTGGAGTGTCAGTGTCTGGCACAAATGATGTTCTGCTGGTCACCCCCCAGTGCCAAGCAGGGCGACCCTGCAAAGGCCTTACACACAGGAGTAATGTCTTAGTAACGTGTGTGTAAATGAAATACAGGTCATGTATGCAAACAGAGTATAAAAAAGTCCTTTTTTTCATATATATACAGGATTTTCTCATAAAATTGCAAGTGACTGCTATTCCATAGGGTTTCCCTTACTCAGATTCCTGTTCTGAAGGCAAGTCCAGGGCACTGATCTATCAGTCTGAGAAGGTTCTTTCTTTTCAAACCCTTCAGAGTACACGTTGTATATACAAAAAATGACAAAGTCATCTGCAACTAATAACAGCATCTGTTAAATGAGACAGACCGTCCGAGTTAAATTAAAAATACTCAGAATAGCCCTTCACATTTTGTTGTCATAAAACTGTACCTGCAATTAAACTGTGGATTAAGATGCTAATGAGCTACCTGATTTGCATGTGCAATCAGATTAGCATGTAAATACCAGCTCTGTGCAGGCACTAACACATACATGACTAGCTGAGTGTGCCTGCAAATGCAGCTGTCCCAGGCAGGCCCCAGCAGCAGATGCAGAGGTGTGTTCATCACCCTGATGGCACGGGCACATCCCTGCATTTGTGCCCTCCTGGGGCTCCTGTGAGCAGCAGGTGCTTCCCTGCAGTGGCACAGCCTGGCTCAATGGCCTTCCAGCACACCAGGATTTGGGGGTGTCTGACATTCATCTCAAGGCGCTGGCTCTGTGGGATCTGCCCTTGGCCCCTCATCACTGCAGCTGGAAACCCAGCCCTGACGGGATGCACAGACTAAACCTAAACTACAGAACTTGAAATTAAGTAAAACTCAACTAAAATCAGTCTTAAAAGAGTCAAACCAGAGCCCTAAATCTTGGCCAGAACCATCTTAAGCAGGAGAGACAAATCCTCCCAGTATTCAGAACATCTTCACTGCTTAGGAGATGAACTGCTTTGCTCTTGTTTGACAAGAGTATTTGGGAAGTATTCAAGGCCCAGTCAGCTCTGAAAGCTGATACACATTTAAGAAACTTAAGAGGTCCTGAGGCTGAGCAAACTTCAGCCAAACGGCTTTGCAAGTGAAGCTCAGCAGTTCTAAAAATGAATCTGCTGGGAGAGAAGAGTTCAGAGAACCTTAGAAGAACCAAATTTCACATTGTCTTAGCTGGCACTGTAACAGATTTCTCTGTAATATATTCAGCATTTCTTGTCATCTCTGTGTAAACTGCTCTGTCTGTTTCTCTACTTGCAGACTTACTTATTTTTTTAATTCATGACCCAGAGCACATGGCCTGAAATAGAATTTTTATTATTTCAGGAAAGATTTGTGAGGTTTTATTCTGGAATTTGCTCTGTGCATCATCTTTTTTTTTCTTTCTTTTTCCACTCAATTAAACATCATTTTAAGCTGACTGTGAAAGGCCAACTAAGACATTACCATTTAACATCCTGAGACCGTCACCTGATGTGGCCTGTTTAAGTGCCTGTTCCACTTGTTCTCTTCTCTTGGATTCAAATTCCAAAGCTTCCTGCAATTTTCTCTTTGCCTTCTTTTCTTTCTTCAAGCGTTTCTGAATTGTTGCTGAAATGCAAGTATATTGTAAGAAAGGCTGTTAAGGCACAATTAAGAGATGATGGAGACAATAAAAAATACATTTATGCTCAATATTCAAGGGCCCAGTTCTAGCTCGAGACCCTGACTCTCCTCACGGATGGGGAAATTCTCCTGAATGTGCCAGAGATTCGGTTTCCTAACATTAAAAGAAAATGGAACTTCTTTCTGAATTTATTTCAGCCCATGCTCCAGGAGTGTGTGGTCAGCTGGCACGTGGGACTGGCATGAGGAAGATGAGCTGGACCAGAAGCTGATGGCCACAGACCTTCTCTGAACCAACAGGAGAACACTTTTAGCAAGGTCTGGAAGGGGTCAAAGACCACTGAATTCTTACTGACCTTTCTGGATTTGTGAATGCTCCAGCCAGGAGGAAAAATGAAAGGATACCATTACCTGGGAAATCTCTGGGGGACTTAATAAATTATGAATGTCTTAATGTGATCTCTAGAACCTCACTTTGGAAAATTGACCAACCCACCTGAAAAAGCCTCTCTCTGACATATTCTGTAGCAATAAAGATGTGTGTGTGGCAGTGATCTGACAGACAAACAATTCTGAGGATTGATTATTGATGCAATTGTATTTTGAGTCAGAAGCCAATAAAATCTGTGAATGGCTTAAAGTTTTTGGTGACCTTAAATGTGACTCAGGAGGTCCAAGTGTGCTGTCCTAAGTTTTGGTTTGCAGAAAGACAGTGCCATCCACACTGTGCCATGACACAACATTTCTGGGCACCCACTGCAATTGAACAACTTCAACAGCATTTTGTGACCCTTCACTGCTGGACTGAGAAGTGCCCTTTGGTGTCTCTAAGTGTGGTGTGGTTTGCAGACAGCTCTGCTCCCCACACCTGATTTCCATTCACAGTGCACAGGAAGACAGGGCTTGGCACCTGCAGTCTTGGGCTTATCTAGTTTTATCTTTCTGATTTCATGGATGTAATCTAGAAGTAGCTTTTGGCACATGAAGTGTTCCTTTCCTGCAGATGCATCTGAATTTTAAAAAGAATACTGCCTTCTTTGCAACAGCACAGCGAGAAATTCAGATTTACCAATTTAACTGCCTATTATTATCAAAAGCTTCCAAACAGTCATGGTTTTGGCTTAGAAGGCCCCATTTGGGGTGTGCTATTGTACCTCACTCTCCTGATGGGAAAGAAATTATCTAGGGTTATTTGCTTCAGATCTTGCACTTGGGTAGACACTTCTCATGGGTCTGTCACTTTATTGCCCCGAAGTTACCCACAAGACACAGTGACCAGCCCTGGAACTGCAGAACTGTGGGCTAAGGCAGGAAATAGCAAGGTGATAAAAAGAATCACCTAAACCCCAAATTCCAGCCATGTCTTCCTCGCAGGAAGGCCCATTCTCAGTGCCTGGAGGGTAACAGCAGAAACCAAAAGACATTCAAGCTGTCAGGTGCAGGAGTGGGGCTGGGAATGGCTGGGCAGAGCGATCCCAACACACCTGGAAGCCATGGATCTCCTCCCCAGCCCCCAGCAGGACCCTCTGTGGCCAGGAGCCCTGCAGGACACAGCCCCTCAGCCACTGCTCTGCCTGCTGCCAGCAGAGTGTGCTTCTGTCTGCTTTATTACCTTTCCATCTGCCATCCCCACTGCTGAGGGTCTCACCTACCTCGGAGCCCCCTCCAGCTCGGCTGGAAGTGCCCAAGGGTCCCCCATTTCAGAGATATCCCAGTTCCATCTGTCATGCCCTCACCTCTGCTTTGCAGCTCAGCGGTGAGTTGCCTTTCCAAGCTCTCTCGAAGTTCTCGCTCTCTACAAAGCTCCATCTTTAACTCCTTCTTTTCCTGCTGTATCTGCTTCTCCTGCACTCTGGCATTGTCCACAGCCACTTTGAGCAGGCCCTACAACACACACAAATGCAAGGTCTGGAAACACCACTTGGTTTCAGCAGGGACAAAATTCATCCATTTGTTTCTTTTACACCCTCTAGGAAAACAGAAAAAAATAAAATAAGGAATCTAAAGACCCAGAATTGCAACTGGGCATTTGAAGGAGCTAAATGTTCCATATGAGGAACTTTGTGGCATGGAATCTTTCAGGATAGTTGGGCTAATTCGTCCTACTGCTGTGATTTGTTACAAACCATGTCAGTGCTGCCCTTGATCAGCTGCAGGGGAATGCACTGGAGGAACAGTGAGGCTGCTGAATTTCAGTATGACCATTATTGCCAATTATTAAGCCAAACAGACACTGCATGAAACCCTTTTACAATCAATAAAGCCAGCGGAAATCTAAGCATTACATGAAATAAAAGAAATGAGAACAGCAGATACAAAATAGTTTTTACAACTTTTTTAAGAGTGAGAAAGACACACATGTTATCTATCATGACACAGCCTGGCCCTGTAGAGAATCATTTACCTGAATGTTGGTTAATAGTGTTTCTACTGATGAAAGACCATCAGCAAAAAGAAACGGCGCCGGAAATCCAGGAGGCAAGGCCTGTCCAGCCAGTTGGACTTTATCTAAGGTTGGTTTCATTATAGGAATGGCAATCTGGACCTCTTCTGTAAAGACAGGTTTAAAAGCAACATCAGAAAGCACTGGAAATAGAGGTGATTGTGATTTCTAGAAACTAGCATTCTCTTTACCTGGAAATCAAAATCCAAGTGCATTAGAAAATCGAACACTGTTTCAGTCTTTGGGCAGCTGGGATTGCTGCCAAGGGAAGTTTGCAAAATAATACAGAACAATAATCAATATACTGAGACTGTAACAGCTGTAATAGAGTACAGACTATTATATCTCAAATTCTACAGAATTATACTACAGAATTATAACAGCATTACGCACTTCATTAAACCTGAATGACCTTTCTTCATTCTATCATGTTTGCCTTTCTGGGATGTGCTTTTTTCTGTTGCTATAACCTTGACAAAATTCTAATCAAGGGAGGTATCACATCTCTTTCCTCCTTTACCTTTACCCTTCCCATGCTCAGCAGTAAATAATCTCCACTGGGCCATCCATCCATGGTGTAAGTGCAGTGTCAGACAATAGAAATGTGTATCCAGAAAGAAACAGCAACATTAGTAATTATTTTTCACAAATCCTCTGAATTTGGTGAGCAATCAGTACCATCACCAGTGAGCTTACATTTTTGAAGAGAATAATTTAACCATCTTTTAGGGCAGTAAATGCATCTCCTTCTCTCAGATCCCTGGGAGAACTTCTTCCCACGTATTCATTTCAAACACGGAGTTAATCACTGAAAACTCCAAAATTAAACCCTAGCAGTCTCTAAAGCCAAACTCGGTACATTTCTTTTCCTCTGAAACGTTACAAGAACATTGCTGTGTATTATCCCATGGAAATCCAGTCTGTATCTGTTATGACCCTGCACTTGCAGAGATCATGAGGAGCATCTCCTCAGCAAGAGCCTTCCAGCAGAGCTGCTGACTCCTGCACTGACCACGAGCTCACGGAGCCCGTGTTTGCTCGGGGCAGCTGCACAGCCAGCCCAGAGCTCCATCTCTCCAGGGCTTTGGGCACGCTAAAGCCTGGATTTACAATTACACCGTATCATATCCACAAGGTCTCCTTCTCTCACGCCTGTTTTTAAGGAAGAAACAGAAGAATCTGGTAACAGTGAATTAATGCCGGGTGCCGCCCCAGCAGCGCTGTTTCCTCGTGGAGGGAGAACACTCCAGCAGCTTCCACGGAGCAGCACTTCTTGCTGTGTGTCTGAAACACCCACCTGACAGCAAACCAGGAGCATTAGCACTTTGCAAGTATTCTTTGAAATCTCTGTTTGGGGAGTATTTTGCTTTTGCCGTGTGAGTTCATTAAAAGGAACATCTTCATAATGATTCTTCAGGACTAATAACAAAAGCCAGTAACCTCTACACATCCTCAGAGCAAACATCTTAGATGTAATTTAAATGATCCATTAAAAAAATCCCAGCTCGGGTAACATGCTCAGACCACAGAGTTTCTGCTGATTCAGACACACCATTGCTCATATTTAAACATATCAGTGGCAGAGTCTTTAAAATAAACTGATTAGTTGTCGCATACGATGCTGCACAGAAATAACAGCTAAGCCATGGAGTCACAAAAAACTAAACAGAAGTGGCATTTGAAAAAGAAGGCAATACATGAAGTATGCATAAAAAACCTGGAGCTGCCTTAACACCCCTAGAAATCTCCACTATTTGGAGATGAAAGTAATAACATTAAATTGGCCGAAAGGAAAATTACTATTGACTGTGAAGACAGGTTGCATGGTCTATGGTTTGTAATGCTACTGTACAGCAGATTGAAGTTTCAAAATAGTATTACTCTTCTTTAAAGAGATAGACACGGCTAAATTAGGTGCTGCTTGCTGCAGTGAGGATCAAATGCAAAAAGAATCATATTTCATCAGACCTAGTCAACACCAGGAAAATAAATAGAAATATAAGAGGTATGCAGGCAATGATTCATTTTGATAATCTGGCCCAAGAGAGACACATAGAGACAGCACACAGATCTAAGCTTCTGCCAAAAGACAAATAGGACACAGAGGGTGGGAATTGGGATGACAGTGTAGCAGAGGTCACATCGATTTTCAGCAGCAGTTTTCACACAGATGAGATAACCCTGGACTCTATTTGGCCCATTGTTCATATCCTACCTGTCCCAGAAGCAATAAATTTCCAAGTCCCAGAAAAAGGGCAGTAAAGAAGAAGGATTCTACTTATGACTTCTTATGATTAAGTTTTTGTGCTAACCAAACATGCTTTGCAGCCCAAGGTCACATTGCATGTTAAAGTCTGTAATAGCTGGAACTAGAAGCAGCATATTATGTTTTAGCGTATATGGGTGGAAACTGTCAAACCATTCATCTTTTTTTTTTTTTTTCTGATTGAAATCACACTCTGCAAAGATGAATGATAAATGCATTAGAAATCTATTTCAATCTTGTAATAGGTCTTCACATCTGAACGGTGTCTACATCTCGCCCAGACTTGGAATAACTGCACAGTTAGGCACTTATTAGCCAGACTTGAGGAACTGTAATTGCTAAAGCAATTAAAAAGGGCACGTGCTGGAAGCATTTCTTGTGGATTGTATCAAATGCATCTCTTTAATGGAAAAAAAATAATGGTGATTTAAGGATTCTGATTTTAAAGACCACTAAAAATATAAATGCTAAAAGCTGCACTCACACATCCAATACAACAGAATAAGCAAGAAATAAAGCCAAGAGAGCTACAGTCTGACCAAGGACACAAATAACCTTTTGATTCGGAGGCAAAAGGGGAACTACTTTTATCAAGCCTGTTTGTTAAACCTGCCATGCTTTGTAAAAGCATTCAGGAATCTGTTTAGAGGGCAGTCTTTTTATTTTAATTTCTAGCTGACATCCAGCTGAATAGATGAAAGCAAGAATTATAGTGCAGAGCAGAGAAATCCACGGTAAATATGAACAGTGAATGGAATATCATCCCGGGACAGCACACAGCAATCAGCCAGGAAGCTTCTTGCTCTTCGTGCAACATGTTCAAGTATTTCATCTTCTGTCTTCTGCCTAAGTTGCAGAACCAGGGATTGGCAAAAGCAGCATCAACCTGCAGACTGAACCCAGTGCTGGGAACAGAACAGGGGCTGCTCCTCCCGACAGCGCACGGCCCAAACCAACAGGCACTCTGCCTTCCCAGCTGCTTTATTCTCTCTCACAAGGTGTGTTCATTCTCTCTCACAAGGTGTGTTCATTCTCTCTCACAGAGTGTGTTCATTCTCTTTCACAGGGCGTGCTTTTAACCCCATCACTCACATACCTGAGACACCCAACACGTCACGTCACCCTCAAAACAAGGTGGAAATATTAAAGCCACAATTGACACTAGTTAAATCACCGAGTTATTTCTTCACATTCCCTCCAGAGCTTTATCTACCTGGGGCTGTATAGGCATTATTCACCTCAAACAGCTCACAACTCATGCATTAAATAAATATGTGGCATGTGGAGAAGACAGGAACAATTTATACAAATAGTTATTAATCTCTGAGTTCCTAACCAAGACATCTGATTTGAGAAAGCCTTCAGCCAGGGTTAAGAAGATGGTTTTGGACACAGATGGCAGCTGGGTCACTCCTTTTCCCTGGATGTGGCATAGAGAAACCTAAGGATTAAAACGCTTTACTGCAATTATAACTCTTCGAGCTCCATACCTGAGTGATGGGGATTACGTTTAATGGTCCATAGTTAAGAACAGCCTGGATACTCTAATGGACTTCTCTGAGTTTTAATAAAATAAAGCAGAGGATCTGCAGCATCAGCTGAGCTGTCTGTGTGACTCATCTCTGAAGGTAATGTACATATTTGAAACAGCATTATTTGCTTACAGAATCATCCAAACTGATACAAAGATATATAAAGATTTATCTCTTTGAGTGTCAAGAGGTCCCCTGACTTCCAGCTGCACATCTGCTTCACTTCAACAGGGATAAGCAGCAGTGTCCAAACACGGGTATTTGGACAGAATTAGGGCCCAAATTCTAAGTTTTGACTGCAAAAAGCACTCTTCTAAAAAAGTGAGACTTCTTATTTTAACTTGAAACCTTGGAAACATCTGTATTCTTAACCAGAAACCAGTATATATTTTTCTTTTACAGCAAGGTATGTATGAATCCCAGTAATCTAAAACATTGTTTATTTCAGGTATATTGTATTTCTAAGTCTGCAAGGACAGGATTATCTGTCTTCCACATCTTAATAACTCTGCAAATCCTCCCTAACCCTCTGGCTGCCTTTCCTCCCTCCCTCCCTACCTCTCTGCCAGGGGCTGAGACCCCCGGCCATCAGTGAGAGAAAAGACACCTCCTCCGAGCCTGGCACCCATCAGCCTGGGAAATTTACTGCCTTAACCTTGTGATTCAGGTGCCAAACTTAAAGTCACTGCTGTTTTTCTTAATTACAGTCCCTGAATGAAGAGGGTCAATGAATGCAATTGAGGAGTAGCTGATTAATCCAGTCACTGGCTTTAAATCAGACTTCAGTTCATCTCCAGGTGACTGATACAACTCGATAGCACACAACGTAATTCACTCCTGGGCTTTGCCATAAAAAACTTCACTCTAGGAATAGTATCTAGTCGTTCTACATACATTTCCTATACATTCCTATGCTGCCTTAAAAGCTTGTAGAAACTGTGACAAAGCAGGAACATCAGCGCACGGAGTCTGTGCCCGAGCAGGTTCTCTCTCATCTGTGTGCTCTGAAATCATCCATTTTCTCCTGAACAAGTGATTAATAAAACTTTTCCACTGTTTTCAACACAGCAGGGAAATGCAGACCAAAGAAACAGAATTGTTGAGGCTGGAAAAGCCCTTTAAGATCGAGTCCAAGCATTCCCTCAGCACTGCCAAGGCCACCACTCACCATGTCCCCAAGTGCCACATCTACATGGCTTTGAAATCCTCCCATGAATGGGGATTCCACCCCTGCCCTGGGCTGTGCCAGGGCTGGACAGCCCTTCCAGGGAAGGAATTTCCCTGATCTACAACTAAACCTCCCCTGGCCCAGCCTGAGGCTGTTCCCTCTCCTCCTGTCCCTGTTCCCTGGGAGCAGAGCCCGACCCTCCCTGG
>JAWWEW010000146.1:1936062-2247948 GCA_035583185.1 Anabacerthia variegaticeps | reverse complement strand
CAGGGACTTGCAGAGCCAGAAGGTCCCCCCGAGCCTCCTTTTCTCCAGGCTGAGCCCCCCCAGCTCCCTCAGCCCCTCCTGCTGCCCCAGCCCCTCCGTGTCCTTCTTGCCCTGCTGGTCCCAGACCTGCCCCCAGCACTGGAGGTGCCCCAGCAGAGCCAGCCCAGGGGGACAGTCCCTGCCCTGGGGCTGTGCCCACGTCACTCCTGATCCAATCCAGGTGCCCTTGGCTTTTCCACAGACCTGCTCTGAGGAATGATGGGCAGTCCCTTCCTGGAGGATGTCATAAAGCAGGCACTTGGTGTTTGCATTGGGGAAGGAGGCAAAAAGCAGAGAAATGAGAATTCCACTAGAAAAGGCTGAAATTACAGTTTACAAATTGCCTTTATCTGCGCAGTCTTTATCAAGAGATGTGTAATTATACAGCTTTGACATTTTCATCAGTGTACTCTCATTAATAACACAGAAAATTATATCTATTTATAACTTCAACATATTTACAATATACTCTGATGTTCACATGGCGCTGGCAGTAAAAACACCTGAAAATATTTTATTAATTCAGGCCTTAGAAACAAGGACCTGAGTTCGCTGAGATACCTGGTTGGCAATAATAAAAAAGGAAATGAAGAAGTCCAGCCATTCACTGGCTTGACCTGAGAACTGAAGTGTTTCACTGCACACAACTTTGGCCTAAAGCTCAGTATGTACAGAACAAGAAACACAAAAACAACTGATGTCACCTGGTTACATTCTTTTCGTTAAGGAGAAGTACTCCCATTAAGGCTCCTCATAAATACATAAAGAGCCTTCAAAATGCTCTGGTTTATAGCTGTAACAATTATTTGCAGTTTGTATTATTATGATGCCTTCTTTCCTCAGAGCTGCTGCTCAGACAGGTTTTGGTCACCTGGATTACAAAATATTAAAGTTGTGCTGTGCTTTAAGATGCTTCTTATTCTACAGAGAAGCTTAAATACTATTGATGTGCATTTTCCATATGGCAATCTAAAGTAACCAGTGATGTTCAGCCAGCAATAGCACCTTGCCATTCCTCACAACCAGGGTTATTTCTACTGACAACGGAGAGAAGGGAAAAAGTGAACTACTCAATAAAAGGTTAATAATAACACTATTGTGGCATGGAAGAAAAGAGGAAAATAAAACAAAATCAACAAAATCCTCCTCATGGTCGTTACCAGGAGGTTATAAAATGTCTCTCAGTGAACTCTCCTATTAACATTCACAAAGGTTTCTTTCGTGGTGATTTTTAAGCATCACTGTAGTCTGCCTATGCTTCTACTGAGATTTTCAAGTGTCAGATGAGGATGGGTAGGAGGAACTTGCCAAGAAAAAAAAAAGATTCTTCAATTTTCTTGGCGGATTCAGCTTTTCCCTATTAATGTTGAGATTATTTCTTCAACTATTTTGTTGCAAATATTTATGACTCCATATGGAACAACAGATGTTGAAGAGAAGGGATAGCAGAAAAGACTTCATTTTCAGCAATTACCCTGCTACTTGTTGTCATACTGTAGGTGTTCTTAGTGCATCTATTTTACATACCACCCTGTCCTTTCACACACTGCAAAAATGTCAGTTTGGATAATTAATGTAATAACTGTAGTCCAAATCATTTCCACAATATTCATTTATGAAAAAAAAATATAAATAGGACAACAGGAGGAAGAAATCAAGGAGGCAGCGGGAAGAGAGGAATTGCTTTAGCAGGTCTTCTGGAATAGCTGATCAGGAATCAGTTTGCAAAGCTGCATTAGGTCCTTCATAAAAAAAATCCTTCCCTTTGGGACAGATTCCAGTGACTGCCACCAAGAAGAGAAATCACACACGAAACAGAAAACCAAAGCTATCCAAGAAGCAATGTAATCCTGTAGGATTACACACAGTCAACACCATATAGAGCTTACAGTGATTTATGCCAGCATAGTAATTATGACACAACACTTGCACAACATATGCTAATATACTAATTATGACAAGATACTTAACCTCTTAATATATTTTAAAACAGTATCAAACTTGTATGAGTATTATTATTCCTGCTAAGCTCCATTTCTTAAAGTACATGTATAACCAGCAGTTAAGCCTTCAAATATTTGAAGCAGGAGGAATACTCCATTTCCTGGATATTCCCGGATAATTATTCTTGCTTTATTAAGGTTTATTTTACAGCTGTGTAAAACAGGTTATAAAGGACAATTCTGCTATTATGTCCTCCCCTGCTTAGGCTTAATAAATATTATATTCCACACCATCCATTAAAGCCAAGCAGTGGAGAAAATAGGAGTGGTAGTAATCTCCTCCACAGATGTAAAATACCTTTAATAAAATAAGGGTGTATAACAGTCAGGAACAAATTACTGAGGTCTGCTTTAATAAAATAGTACCCTTAAAGCAGTATTACTCTTAAGGCCCTGACATTCCCACTGGTGATGCAGTGTATCCTTTCAAAGCAGGGCAGCTTGTTAAAACGGCAAGATATCTTTTTGCAATAGAGTGTTTGTGTCCAGGCAGATACAAGGTTTGTATAGAACGCATCCAGGGAGCCATAAAACTGGGGAGAAACATATTTCTCCGTGGTATTTTAGTACTTCGAAAAATTCAATCACTGGGAAAAAATGTTTTGCTGTAAACATCTGAAGAGCATTATAAAAGCAATGGCTTCCCACAGCACCTGCTTAAATAATTTTAAGAGGGAGTGAGTATGTCTTTGCTCGTCTTCTAAAACTTGTAGAAAGCTTCTCCTATTAATTTCCCTGGTGCTGTCAGGCCAGGGCACTTTTAATCAGAAATAATTACGAGTGCAATTGGGGGATGTTCCCCGGCAGGAGTTTTTGCACTGCAGAAATAAGACAACTTTCAAAACTGATCGTTAGGAGAAATACGATTAACAAGAAAATACACCCAGAGGGATGATCACCTGAAGAGCTTCCTTCTGAATGAATTATGAGTTCTTCAGATGTCAATAAAGAAGGGCGCTGCTTATACACCCCCGAGTTCACTGGTTCTCTAAACCCTGATGACCAAGAAGCAGGAGAAATGCATCCCTTTTGAATCCACCTGGCTGGTCCAGCTCTGTGCTGCAGCAGTGCCCAGCACAACTCCTGACAGCCCTGCTCTGGACCCCCCCCAGCAATCCTCAACCCTGCCCCAGCCCCAGAGCCCCCACCTGCACAGAGCACATCCTGGTCCCACCTGCGTGCCCAGCTCTCCCCAGTGCCACCAGTTACATCGTGCCAGTATGTCCTGCAGGTCCTACGGCTTGCACAGCTGGACCCCAACACAACCAAGCCTCTCCTGGGCTAAGAAACAGCCAGAATTTGGCTTCTCCCTGCCCTCAGCAACAAAGAGGGTAAACAAGAGCCTGCAGTGACAGAGGGATGAGACTCCCATGGATCAGCTCTCCGTGAGGAGAACACCTCCATGGCAACACAGCCCAACTCTTCACCACCAAACAACTGCACGATGCTCTGGGGAAAGCCAAATGTTCCAAGCACAGAGCCAATCCACGAGCAGGGGAAAGCTCTTCTGACCCCAAGGGCAGCTGCCATCGGGGCATAAATGCAAGAGAACCACCAAGTGCTCCACATCCACTACTGGGCAGCCCAGTGAGTGGGAAGCCTTCTGCTGGCACGTGTCCTGGGCTCTTTGGAAAGATCAAACACTGGGGAAAGGGGAGAAGGAGGAATGACAACCAAAGTCTGGCAGCAAAGCCCAGCTGCTTGGGCTGATCTTACAAACCACCTCCCACCTGCTGAAGGCAAAGCAGAAAAGCTGGAGAATGAAGCAAAGAAGATTTGTAAGAATATTTCTGTCCCTCAAAGCCACGGGTAGGTACAATCCCATTGTTTCACTGCAAACCAACACTAGGAAAACTGAGAAATCTCATGAACGTTTTGCCTCCAAATCACTAGAATTTATATTAGACTTTAAAACAAACAAAAAATGCCAGTGGTGACATCCTTACTAAATAAAACCTACCAAAGAGATTTTTGGATAAATCCCTTGCAGTTACATGCTTCTCAACTAAAACAAGATACAAATGACATGGAAACCAGGTACTTCAGACCTCTGGTGCATTCACAGATTTCAAACCAGCTTTGGATCTGGCTGGTGGCTGACAATCCAACTGCATGGACCTGCCACTTCTTGATTTGGCAGGGAGAGAGGAGGTGAAGGGCCAGAGAGAGCCGTGCAGCTGGATGCCAAGGGATAGCAGAGGGGAAGGAAACAGCACCTCCTCAAGCACCCTCCCACTGCAAACACAGAAGGTGAGAGACCAGCCCTGACCAAAACTTTGCCATACTCAGTTAAAAAGTGAGTAACTAAGGAGTATCAAAGAGTTGTCTTGGAGTTTTCTTCCAAAGGACAGGAATGTGGCTTCACATCCCTTCCAGAGGGACTCCCACCACGACAGCCAGGAGCATGAACCTACTGCTAGAAGTCACATTATAAACTCTTATAAGCATAAAATGCTTTAAAAACGTTTTGGTTTTGATTACTGCTCCCATGTACAGCTTTTAGCAAGCGAAGCACTTTCCTTTTCAAGCTGCCTCACTCTCTTTGCAGGGCACATTGATATTTTCACTTGGGCTTATTCTACCTCCTCGCTTTGAAACCCTGCCTGACTTGAGAGAGTGGCTGACGTCCCCATTCATGAGAGTGCACAAAATGCAGCTTAATGAATCCCCAAAGCAATGTACTTCATGTGCTAAAATCAATGTACATTGCCTGCTACAGTATCTCCCTGTGAAATGGAGGCATTTGCTCAGAAATTTCTATCTCAACAGGGTCTTTTCTCTTTTTGTAGCGTTTAGCTGCCTTTTGTCTGCTCTTGTCTCCCTCCAGTGTTGCTCAGATGGCAATCTTTTATTCCTTGTGCAAACTCATTTGGAAACTGCTGGATGGGCTACAGCTGTGTACTGCTATGTAAGGTCTAATCCATGTCAAGCAGCGCTTTATACGCGCTGAATAAACACACTGAAGCAATGTTTTAATTGATTATTAAAAAGGCAGGGTTCTGGGCTGAAAGTAGTATTTAAAATCAGATTTAATCAGCTAGTTTTGTACAATTCTGAAAGGTAGTGATGCTGCACACGCTGCCATTCGAGCCCTGAAGTTCTCAAAGGTCCCTGCAAGGGGATGAAGCTTTTCCTGGGTGCTTTAAACACACGAGTCTGTGGCTGATGGAAAAGCAGTGGGTCAAAACATTAATGCACATGAACCTTACCTGGGAAGGTGTTCTTCCCACACAGGGAATTAAATAAAACACGTTTCTCAAGAGTCTGTTCAGGTGCTGGGGAACCTCTGCAGCTCAGCTGTTGTCAAAGAGTAAAATGGGTTTCTGTTTTTGTGATCTACACAGTCTGGATTTACATTCTAGCAGCAAAGTCTGACTTCAGATCAACCTGCACTGCATCTGACAAAGCTATCTCACTTGGATGTGCCATCTAGAACCATAAAGTCTCTTTATATGATTTCGTATGATTTTAAACTGACATCTATCAGACTGTGCAGCTACAATTGTTTCAAAGTCAGAAATAATAACAGTAATAATGAAAAGTAATTAATTGGTAATCAAAATATTCATGCATCAGAAAAAGGTGCCTCTGACCTTCCACAGGACATTACACCTGGGGAGCCACAGATTTCTGAAGGACACATTGGAAGTTTGAGCAATGATTGATGGGAAATGAAATCCACAATCTAAATTTTTATTCCAATAAACGTTCTCCATGGACTGGATTTCTCTGTGGCACCCCAGGAATTTACGGGAGAAAATCCACTGTGAAGCAACTTAGGTTTGCTTTTTGTCTTTCAACAAAAACACCAACGCTGTCCTGAAATTAGGTTGTAAAAACTGATAATGTCTCTTAGGTGGTGGCACGAAGAATCTTCATTAGCTTGAAGTGCATGAATTATCAATCAAATGAGAAATAATCCCGGAGCAGCTGAAAATGGCAAACTGTTATAATTACAAATGATGTTTTGTGCATGACTGTGTCTCAAGAATTGTTACAGGATGCTGTGGAAAAAAAAAATCATTTGTATCCACAGTCCAGAACAATATGGTCCATTACAATGATGTACTTTGGAGCAGAAATGTCATTTTTTATGTTTCACTTTGTTTCTGTTCTCTCCACTGAATCTATATTTTGGTTTATTTTTTTAAAAGGATGAATTTGCTTTAGAGAGCTGACAGCTTATATGAATATTTTAGTTTTGCTTGCAAGTAACAGCAAAAAAACCCATGGCATAAACCTCAAGCCCCCAGTTCCCCAGAACGCCTACTGAGAATAAATTCTATGTTTATTTGTATTTCATTTTCCTTGAACAACTGCCTTTCCCTTGGGTATTTATTAAAAGCATAAAAAGAATGAGCCAAATTCACTTCTCAATAACATCCATTCAGCATTGTTGAAGCTTGTAAAATTGCACTAGACTAGCCAAGGGGAAAATTTTACCCACTATTTAGTAAATATATATAATTTTTTTTCTGGTTGAGAAGATGTATTGTTTAATCTTTAAATTCTCTGCCTGCTCCTGCTGATCAAAGGAGAAAAAGCAGCTGTTTGGTTCTGAATTTGTGACCTCACCCAGGTGTGATGTACAGGATGGTGTGGGTTCCTTGGGACAATCCTACCCGGAGCATCTCCCAGCAACGACCCCCACCACACAAAGAACTCATTCCAATTTCTTCTGTGCTATTCGCCTGAAGATTCCCATAAATAACCTGATTTGAGCTCCATTCTCAAATGCCCAGACTGAGGCAGTGTTAGTAGGGGAATGGCTTAGAGTGAGTTTGGCCACTGGGAAGGTCTGCTCTCAGTGGGAGGCTGCAGGAGCAGTTTCAGGGTGCAGATGGTGTGTGCCAGACACATCCACTGCTGCAGAAGTAAATGAGCAAAATCCACCAAAATGGGATGAGAGAGAAGGTGCTGCTTGGGCTGTGCCCAGAGCTGAGCTGGGTCCTGTCCCCACCTCCTGCACCAAGGTCACACGAGGAGAGGCTGAGCTGCCCGGGTCACTCCTCACCTGCTGCTGGCTCAGATCTGGCTCAGACCGTAAACCCCAGTTCCCATGAGGTAAGATCACTTCTCCCACTGTGGCTGACCATCAGAGGGCTTTTTGTCCAGTTGGATCATGACTTTTCTAACCAGAGCTTGCAGGAAAAGTCATTTAACACCAGGAACTACGACTCCTGACCCTGCACGTGGCCAAGGCAGGGGTTGGTGTTTCTTGTCCACTGCTGCCCAAGGAATTACAGCTTATAGCTTTGTTAGTAGGAAAAGGATGTCTTTAAGATCTAAGCCAATGTTTTCAGAAATATCAGGGATTGTCTTTATGGCGAGCATAACAACCCCCCCAAATACAACAGCGAGTAATGTGACCATTGCCCTTGGCAGCCCCATTAAACTGGGCAGTGAACTACTTCAAATAGCTGCGAGCGTTAAACATTAGTTCTGCCTTAAGTAGGTTGATTTTAACAGTCAATGTGCACTGCAGTCTATGTGAACATTAAAAGCACCTTTCAAACTTAATTTTACAGAAATGTTAACGACCAGAACAAACTATTGAAGGCAAGGAAGAGAAGTAATTATTTCAACAGATGAAAGGAAACAGTAAATTAACACTCTTGTTTTAAAAGGGGTCTCAGTAACTTATCTGCTTTAAGGAAATACCATTAACAGGAGGGTACTATGGATATTTCACTTAACATGTTTATGGTTTGGGGTTTCTTTTCTCTTCTGACCTTTAAAACCCAGGTCTGAGGCAAGAGGGCAGCTGTAAATCTTTAATTGAAATACAACAAGTTCCAGAAACGCTTTATCAAAATCCCAGCAATGGAATGGGCTCCTGCACATCCACATTACATGCCATGGACACACAGCCATGCAGGCAAAGTTCAAAGAGAACACACAACAGGACAAAGCCATCACAGCAACAACTTCATGGCCACAGAGGCCTCTGAATACTAAAGAAAGGAGAAAGACAGAACCAGAATGACTCAGAAGTATTCCTAATATACCAGAAGTGCCTACATACTTAAAAAAAACTAGGCACAGCTAAACTAATCCTATTATTACATTAGAAAATATCCAGGGAGAAATTTGTCAGAGTTTAGAGAATGTGAAGCTACTTGTTATAAATACAAAGCACACCAGTTTTTGTACATGAGCTGCTCTTCGGTGCAATTTTGAAAACTGTTTAAAAACAGTCACTGGCTTGCAAGCAAGATTTTCTTACCATATGTGTTGCAATATGGAAGCAGACTGTGGACATTTCCAAAGGAATTGCAGATATACATTTTTAAAATGTCTACAGCAAAATTTAGGTGATCATTAGTGGGGTTTTGGTGGACATGCATTTTCCACACAATGAAAAAATGTACTGATATAAATGTGAGGCTTGAAAAGAATTTATTCTGCACAATCAGCATGGCTACATATGCTTTTCATTCTGAAATCACTCATTTGCAGACCTCAAATGATGAAATGGTAATTATTCTCGTGACTTATACTTGTCCACTTTGAAAATATGGTCAAATGTGGAGTTTCTCCAGCAAAGCTGCATGGCTGATGAAAGTGCCTTTAATCTGGGCTTTTAATTAATAGCTTTTCATAAAGGGTACTTTAGCAAAGATATTACATTGTATTGCACACATATCAATCTGCAAGTGTTTATGGAGAGTTCTATACATCCGAAATGCTATATACACACACTTCCACATAAGACATATGTGACCTAAGAGGCAGGGAAAGAAGTGCACACAGAATTTAGCAGTAGTGAAGTAAATTGAGAACCAGAAGGTCAGGAAAAACTGATGATGTGGTCTCAGCAAAGGCTGCCTTTGCCAGGAGAGCCAATTTAAGCAGTTCCCACGCCCCACAGCCCAGCTCAGCAGCCCCTTCTGTGAACAGCTTTTTGATGCCTATTTTTAACCTGCAGCATGGAAAGAGTCTCTTCACTAACACCTCTGGATGATGTGGGATTATTGTTTTGGGGAGACATTTTCCTGCTCAAGGTATCTGGATGTGGAAATAGGCACAATCTGACTCATTCTTACACATTATTTAATCATGGCAGTCAATGTCGTATCACTTAAAAATAGGAGAGTTGTTTAAGGCCCTCCCCTCTTTTTTTTTTTTCTAAATGAGCGAAATATATTATTTTGTCCAATTTAAAGAAGTTGTTGAGGGAAGTGTGGAAAAGTACCCACATGAAAGAAGAAGTCTACTCCATAAATTAACTCTCTCCCTCTAGTAGCCTCAGTTCATTTGAAGGTATTAAGGGAACAACTAAAGGAACAAGCAGCTGGAGACAACCCTTCAAGGCAGAATTACAAGTTGGAAAACCTTTAACCTTTGTTATCAGGCCCCCCCAGGAACTGCCAGATCCACTCCCCAAGCCAAGCTGCATCTGCCACCTCTGCAGCCATCACCCACGTGCTGGATCAATCCTTATCTGGGGCTGAGATGTGATAAACACCACCAGGTTCGAGCCTTCAAACAGCACCTCCGTCAAATCCACGGTGACAGCACTGTTGCTAAAACATATCTGCATCAATTATTAGGGGAAGAAGGATTTGTGAGCCAGCAGTCTAAAATCATAAGTTTGAGCTGCACACAGCAAGGTATATAGACTGCTTTAAAAATAAACGTGAAATTCAGTCTTCCACAAAAGCAGCAGTGTCATGAGAAAACTCGGGCTTCAAGTTTTGTAAACGCTGCGTTTTCAATATTAGAGTGTCAGTCTTCATTCACTCTCTGACAAGGCTGTCAATCAAACAGCAATCTAGTTTTGTAAGACTTTAACCAAAGATCAAAGCAATGATACTGCTGAGTTCACATTACCTTCCCAGAGATAACTACTTGAGCACTTTCCTAGCGCTCCATCGATATTAACTTTGCTCCGCTCCTTCCAACCAAATAAAGCAGCACCAAGTTTGACAGCCCTTGCCCTCAGCCCTGATCCAAACTGGATCCCACTCCCAGCCCCTCCGCCCCTTAGAGCTCCTCCTGGATACCCAAGGTGAGGATTGCAGGACTTACACTCAGTTAAGCTTTCATCAATTAAAAGAAAATGAAATGTGCTTTCTGTCTCCTTTGGGGAACACAGTGAATGTCTTTTCCTCAATAACAATAGTTGGGCAATAAAAAGATGAGTGAGCAAAATGTGGTATATCATCGTTTTGCCTTTGACTTCAGCCCAATGGCAAATGAAAGGCATCCAAAATCAATTTCAAGAAGCTAATAAATTCAGTATGTGAAAGCAGTGAAAATATAACTTTTGCAGCCTCATCATCAAGCTGATTTGTAAGCAAAGCCGGGCCCAATTCCTGCACACTATGGCGCCCATATTTTCAGTTTCATGCAGGTAATATACTATTTCTACCCAGTTTATATTCTCAGGCTAAACACAGAGATATATACATATATATCTTCTTTCCACAAACATATGTCCTGGTAATATCGTAATAAAAATCTGAATGTGCTCTGCCCAGGAAATGGTGCCGATCTCTATCGGGTCCTTCTCCAGCACCACTGAAGGGGAGGTGAAGGCTGGTGCTGCACCAAGGGCACTGCTTCCCCCAGCCCAGGACTTTCAGGATAGGTCTCTTTAGGGCACCACAGGGAGGGGCTCTCGGTGTTTTTGCTTGCTTGAGAAGGGAGAAGCTCACCAGGCCATGCCCACCTCCAGACAAGCTTCCACAGGGAAGGGAACTGACCATGATCACAACCTAAACCACTCCTGCAATGCACAGCTTTGGATCCTGCTAGGACAGAGGGCTTAACTTACTCCGAGCAGGTGCTTCACATTTACACCACAAGAAGAGCTGAGCTGTGGTTTCTACCATGACATGAGAAACCTGGATTCAGGGGCAAGTCCATCCAAACAATTCAGGGGCAAGTGGCCGTAAGAGCTCCCTGGGGGGGCTCATACAAGATGTGGTTTGGCAATGCCATTACAAATAAACTACTTAGAAACGGAGGGAAGGCATGGATGGAGCTCTCCTGGCTTGTAGGACCAGGACCAACTCCTCAAGAGGTACCCACCACACTTGCTGGAAAATTCACAACTAGAGAGCCAAGGCATGAGAACAACCAGGTGTAAAGCACGCTGGGAACCACAGGGTGGGGCTGGATTGGAAAAGTGCTGGAATTTCTGACAGCACCAATTTCTATTTCTGATATAGCCCATCTATGTGATGCCTTTTGGGTTTTTGGTAGAGCTGAACCAACTGCAAACAATATTACAGGAGGCACCCTACACTATTTAGAAGTCATTAACAGTGTTAAAAATTTATTGTGACGTGGTACTTAAAAGGAATACATAAATTAGGGGAAAAAAGCAAAACATCAAAAGTGAAGAGGTTTCTGCCCTTGGAGATTTCTGCATCAATATACAGATTTGTTTCCTACAGAAAAAGAAGACATAAAAGGAGAAAAAGTGAAGGCAGACAGGCGAGCTGGGTGCTGGACAGAGCTTGAAGTGGCAGGGTAAAATGAGGCTGGAGGGTGGAAGTGAAGAATGATAGTATGTCTGGACTGAGGACACGTGAGAGGTTTAGGAACAGCAGGTGGAGGAAACTGCACCAGAATTGTATTTCAAGGGGGGAAGCTGGAGCCAGGTGAGAGCAGTAAGGGAGTCACACTTGGAGTGTAAAATACTGCTCTGTCACTTAGCTCACACTGGGAACATGCCCAGGTTTTCCCTCCCGAGGCAGCACCAATGGGAATGCTGCCCTTTCTTACTCTCTTTCTTCACCAGGGTATCATTCTCCACAGATGGTGGCAGCTTTTGGGAGCCTGGACTGTTGTGGTGGGACTGGGACATTATTTCCTCACACTGCAGAAAACACCATACTGATTTTTTTTTGTGTTAGAAGTATCAGATTATGTTTTTCCCAGTCTTTATTCCTGGATTTTACTGATCAGACGAAAAGGAGTAACTATAGAACCCAACTCCTATCCAAGTAACGCTGTAAACCCCTCTCTCTTTCCTATTTGTTCTATCTCCTTTACCTGGTCACCTCTCCTGCTTGCAAGCAAGAAGAAACAGTGATTTTTCAGCCTCTAACAATGTTTCTCCAGCTGAAGGAGCTGTGCCATGCCTGCCCTCCACACTTCCAGCTTTCTAAACCACATCCATCAAAACCCAGAAAGCCTGAGAGATTATGTTGCTGATATTTCTGTAACAGTGAACAAGCACAAGAGTCCCTTTCAAATCTCCTTTGCAGATAAAAAAAGAACAGATAAATTTAAAAACCCAAACCAAAACACCAAAATCAAACAGCACCACATTTCAAACAGTACCTATGGGGTGCTGCCCCTTCCCAGGCTGCTTGTCAGACTCAGCTCAGCATACACTGATTTTTCACAGTTTTAACCATGAATTACCTACACTCTGTCCTTCTTGCCCAAAGCATTTAAAACTCATTTTCAAAATCAAAGTTTAAAGAAGCCAAACTTTTGTGTTTCCTTTTATCTTTGATAATTCCACCCCAAAATAGTATCTCCTAAATTCTGATGGTTTCTCCTGTAAAGATGGCACTTTTATAAAAGCATTTAAAACCAGAATATACTTCAATATAAAAATGCCTAACTGTATCCATAACTAAGTCTACAGTTAGTTAAAAAGTTTTGATATTATCTCTTATTATTTATTCTTCAAAGGAGAATACTAATTAGAAAAGTTCTGCAAATTTGCACTAATGAAGCAGAAAAATCTACTATGAAGTAACGAATTTTATTAATCACCATGTAAGCAAATAAGTAAAAAATCTTAAAAATCTAAGTATACCTAGCCCCTTTTTAGGATTTTTTAGAGTAGCTTCTGTAAAATTACTTCCAGCTTGTTCCACAGAATCACAGCCAGGTTTCACTGCACCCCAACCCCACAACCACCCCTTTCCTGGTTCTGCTGCTGTAACCTGGCACTTGGAAGGAAACCCCAAGCCCTGTTTTGGTTTACATCTTCCTTCCCTCCTCACATCCAGCACCCCTCCCTGCTGCCCTCCCGACACCCCTCTAAATCCAGGGAAAAGGATGCCATAAAAGCTGCCTTCCCACAGCAGTGTTAGCACCATTATATGGAATAATTGCTCCTTGGGAGATTCTAGACAGTCAATTAACCCCCAATTCACGACTCAAGTGGCAGAGCCGGCACTCGATGAATAAAGGGTAGGGGTTCAATTCTCAATTAGGAGGAAATTTTTTCCTTAATAGTTTAATCTTGTGGTCAATTAAATCCCCGAGCGTTGTATTAATTATTATATGAATTCTAGGCAACTTCTAATTTAAAGGTTAGTTATGGTGTAGCACAACTGGACCAGAGTCCAGGGCTTGAATTTTTCCAAAAGCCTCTTCTGCTTTAAGGGCAAAAATACGCTCTTTTGGGGAAAAGGCCAGGAAATGTCTTTACCTTGTGCTTTCCTAATCTGGGATACTTAAATGTCTCCTGGATTTTATGCCAGAGATAAGATTGCATTATGCCATAGATCATTAGGACCCTGTTTTCTGCTGCACCACATATTCCTATCACCAGTTGTTTTAAAAGGGATTTCTAAGCAGACTTTTGAGCATTAATCTCCTCTCCATTTGCTGAGCTTTATTCCTATATTGTTGGGCATAACAGCTTGGAATAGTAGCTTACTTTTCCATCTGTTAGACATATAGAGACTATCAGTTTGTGAAGTACTTTCTTGGTACTCTTTTTGTTAGAATAAAGTCCTGCATTTCCTCGGGGAAGCAAGGGACATATGCTGATGCTCTCTGCTTTCTGAGTTGCTGCAGAGATGAATTCTTCTTGGCCAGCTTTCTGTTGAATAGGTGCTGGAATCATATAAAACAGCAACTTGTGAAAAAACCCACCACCAGTAAAATGGTGAGCTCCCCGGCCAAATCAGTGATCTTTTTTCAACTAATTATTTTTCTTGCTCAAAACGAAGACAGTTTGTCTTTGAAAAGGCTGTCTATCATTAAAAAAGCAGAGTATTGAAAGTTTTTGAAACAACTATAACAGATGTCATAGCAGTTGAAAGTACAATTAGAAAGCACAACGCCGCAGAAATAAAACTTCAAACGAAAGCGGGAAGACTTCTTTGTGCACATCAATAATTTAGAATGATTTAAGAACTGTTTTATAGATGCAAGTGGAGCTCTTTCTGCCTATATATAAATCGAATGCGGTCTTTATAGGCAAACAAAAAGGGGATACAGTCCTTTTAAATTATTTTTAGGATAATTGTTTCCACAACAAACATCACTATTTATCAGTTTTGAAAAGAAGCCAACTGCCAACATTTGAAATGCACAAACCTTGGCACACAACACAGAAAATGGTAATCTCCCCCCTTTTCAAGACCAGTTTTGCATTTATTCTACACATTTGTCAAGTTCTTATCTCAAAGCCCATGCAGTGTTACCTATTTCTATCAGAAATCATTGTATTTTATTTCTAATCACCTTCCCATAGCTAATTTTGCAACTCGGGAAGGGAAACCTTTATTGCCACCAGATGCTGTTCCCTTCCTGCTCACTCACATATTCCTATAAATTGATTCAACAGCCTGGAAAACAAGGTTTAATAGGTATTATTGTGCCTTCTGGATTTCTCCTGTTCTAATCTCTCCTTTCAGATAAACAGGCTCATTGTAGTGATGAAAACATTCTCAATGTACACTGCAGCTACTTCTCGTGGTGACTCCTCCAGCAGAGCTGCAGCACGAGCACACTGAGGGTCCTGTGCCAGCAGGACCTTCCCTGGAGCTTTATTTCCACGTGTAAACATCAAGGAAAAAAGGAAAAATAGCAGTTTTGTGTAGAGAGCTGAGATCTTCCTTTTCAGATGAGAAGGAAGATTTGGGAATAAATGGCAGTCCTTGAAGCTGGAAGTTTTCCTGAGAGGAAATGGGAAGAGATGCTCTTGTAGTGTCATGGAAGAGGAGAAACCACCTCCTCAACTGCTTTTCCATGTTTGAACAGCAGAACACACTGGAGTCCACCAGGGCACAAAGAGGGAGGCCCCAACCCAGCCACTCTGCTGCTTCAAACAGCAGCACCAGCAGGAAAAAGTCCAGGAAAACCAGGAATTGCAAACCTTGAGACTTCAGTTAATCCCCCCACCCTTGTAGGTCAGCTCTCATTGCTGAAAAAACCCTCAAAAATCCTGCCAATTTAGCTACAACTGTTGCAGAATGACAACCACTCTTTGCAGATACCTGGGACCATTTACCTTCAGTATTTTATGTGACTGGCAATATAAGGGCTGCTAGCTGTGTAAAATTAAAACTCCAGCCTGGTTTATGCTGTATTTAATATAGGCCATACAGGCAGTGATGGTTACAAAACACTAAGCCTAAATTAGGGTGCTGAAAAGTTATCCTCTGTATTAGAGACAATTCTTATTACGAATCAGACTATAATCTAGATGTGCCTCACTCATTTTCTGCTGAGATTTCCAAACGTGTATGGAGAGAAATTAATAATGAATGTTCTTGAGACAATAAAATTGCCTCTCAGGAACTCACTGAAAAGTTTTTGAATACTGGTGGATTTTTTTTTGAAGTATCAAAAGCTGCATACAAAGAGAGAAATGATGACATGATAGAAACATCATCATTATTGTTATTATTACTCGTGGTGATTTTACAAAAATATTATGCTTTCCTTACAATATATCAGTTGAAAGAAACTCCACTATATGTAAATCTACTAGTTTATAGAGCAATTCCAGCTCTCCTTTCTCCCCGAGTCCCTCCTGCCTGTCATGCCGCAGGCGATACGACAAGGATGTCAAAAGTCAAACAGCAGCTCTGGCGACTCCTCCTTTAATATGTGAATTTCCCCACACTTTTGCCTGGAGGGCACCTTCATTACAGTCACTTTCTAGATTTTAAAGCCAACAGAAAACAAGACAACAATAACAAATACGGGCCAGTCTCCTAATTGGCAGCATCTGAGAAGTCTCCAGAGGTGACAGATGTACAAATAACAGGTTCTTTTCTGAAAAAAGCCTATTTCCTCACCTCCGTGAATAGCACGTGTACACACATATCCCATTTTCTGCTCCAGCTCAGCCATCTACCAGAGATGCTCCATCATCCAACATATTCCACATCAAAAAGGCACCTTCCACCACACCAGAAGAGGCTCTGCACTGAACTGTCATAACAATTCTTCCAGCTCTGGATGCCCTCGCTGACAACACACACCCGACTCAGCCACGGGATATGTCAGCGAATTCACACACGCCAAGGGGAGCTATCAAAGTATCACAGAGCAGCCCCAGTGATGGGGAGGAGACACAGTCAAAACCACACCATGTTTTATAGATTAGAGCACCTCAGAATACACCTGGAAGCAGGGGTTTATTTATTAAACTACTTGTTAGAGACTGTCATATTCTGTCAACTACAAGAAAAGTCTGCTTTGGAAACTACTGTCATGCTGACTGCGAAATAAAAGAAGAAAACAAATCAGTTGGTATTTCGAGACCAACATGGAATGGCCAGGCATGAGCAAAGAAATGGGCTGGGCAATTCTGTACTGGAATGATCACTGTCTTTCTACCCTTGTGCTCGTTTACCTTGAATTTCAGAATTCACAGCTGTCTCTGCTTCCATCTTTTTATCAGTCCTGGGGAGTCTTCAGCAAACACAAGCACTGTCCTCCCACTCTGGTGACAGGGTGACCCAGGCAGTCCCTCCTCTGGGCTCCTCCCAGCACTGACCACTGGCTCACACAGGTACTGATAAAAAATACTCCCATTAGTGTAAAAGGATTCTGTCCTCCCTGTTATTCTCATTCTGTTAATTCATAGAACCATGGGCTGGTTTGGGTTGGAGGGACCTTAAAGCCCATCCATGGGCAGGGACACCTTCCACCAGCCCAGGCTGCTCCAAGCCCCGTCCAACCTGGCCTTGGACACTCCCAGGGATCCAGGGGCAGCCACAGCTTCTCTGGGCACCCTGTGCCAGGGCCTGCCCACCCTCCCAGCCCAGGATTCCTTCCCAAAATCCCATCTAACCCTGCATTTTGTCAGTTTAAAGCCATTTCACCTTGTCCTGTCACTAATAACATACATATGAAAAACCCTCTAGAAAAACTTGAATAGAGTCTAGAAAAAAGAAAATCATGGAAAGAATTGAAAACGAGCCATTTTTCTTCAAAATGAAGTGCTTGTTTTAAAACAGTAGAAGTGATAGTGATTGATTACAGCTCTGGGCTCCCACTCTCTCAGGTACCATGAGGAACTCCCAAGGTACAGCTGATAACAGGGAAGAGCTGCTGACAGAACTGCCCATCCCCAGAAACAACTGTGGCTGGAGCACACCAAGACCACATGAAGAGCTGTGTGGTGTCCCCTGCCCCAACAATCAAACCTGGAATCTGATTTCCCTGTTCTGCAGCCCCTTCTGGGATCAGCATATGGGTCTTATCAGCTCTGCTAACCAGAAGTCATGTAACTTTATCAATGGAATTCAACACAGTCTGAAATATAATGAAGAACACACTTACTCTGGTTTCATGACTACGGATCTGTTTCAAGGGGGTACCAATTTCCCACTTCCAGACTGAGGTCAGTTCACTACCTTCTATATCCACTAAGGATTTTTTACTTTTCATTATCAGGACTCTTTTTTTCTAATGCAGCACATACACAGACACTTTGGAAATGCACATTAATACATGGTTTTGCCTCAACCTTCAAGTCCTCCTCAACAGAGAAGAGAGAACCTTTAATTGCCATCATAATGTGACTATTACACTGAAAGCAGACCCAGTCCACAGAGTGATCTTGGATATTCAAGATCAAATTAGAAAAAGGTCCTGAACACAAAAAAGATGCCACACAAAACTCCATCCAGCTCACTCTAAAGCCCAGCTCACTGTTAGTAACCCTTGGAAATGACAACTGTGTTTTAAGAAGTGCAGTTTCTGTGAGTTTCTTGAAGGTCTTCCTGAGTCACAAATATCACAAAGCTTTCCAAATAACAGATTTAGAATTTTTGGTCCTCATTTAAATTTTTATCTGTTCACTCGCTTTGGCTTAAACCAAATGCATGAAATAGGCCAAAAATGCCCTTTCCTGGAACAAGCACCTGTTTGGAAAGCAGAAATCGCTGGCTCCTAAGCAGTTTCCTAGTGAAGAAGTGCCTGATGGCAGTTTTGGTGTCCTGGCTAGAAATGACGTGGTTTTCCAGTAATAACTCCCTGTCTGTACAAACCAACACTTCAAGTGGAAACAGTCTGTGTTTCCTGGAGGAGCTGAAACAGAGAAGAACCTATTCCTTCCTGTGGCCAGGCACGGTTTGGGCACACAAATGCAGGGGGCAGGTTTGGAGCTCAGAGCACAGGCAGGGCAGGCTGAACCCCGGTCAGCGCATCCCCCAGGACTTCTGCAACGTGAGACCAACATTCAGCAGCCTCTCAGGGTGCTGATTTTTCAGATCTTACTGCTCCTAATGAGGACTGAAGGCAAACTTATTAAATAACTCACAGACATTGAGAGTGTCACCAGCTGCAGGTCTCGGGTTAATGACTCTGCACCAGAGGCACCACCCAGCAGAGAATTCCAGGGGTCAGCCCCAACACCAGTGCTCATTCTCAGGAAAGGTTCCTGGGCCTAATCCAAGAGCTCTCTCAGGTCACTGGGTGCCAACCAGCACTTCTGCTCCTCTTTTTATGCTTTTCAAATCTGATACAGCTCAGTAAGATGGACTTACATGAAACAATTCCCAGTATTGGAGGAGAAGTGGGAAAGGAAAACTCTGAAGAGACAATCTGACTTTGGAGAGGACCCACCCTAATTCCCTCTTATCTGCCCATTTTATTCCACACACTTACATGAATACCTTCCTAAAAAATTTCATCCAAAGCCTTGGCAGTGAAGAAAACTTCATTATTTCACCATGTTTATACAGACTCAATAATTTGTAGTGTTTAGACAGCAATACATCACTGAATCTACTAAATAAAACATAAAAATAAATTATATATCAATGTAAGAAACTGTCTTAGTCCATCTGCCAAGATAGCTATGGAGCAGGTATTTTACTCTTCAGAGAAGATGCATGCTTAAAAATAATTCTGCAACTAAATACCTAATATAACCTTAAAGTAAGAAGTGTGACCTTGGAGTACTTCACTAATCTCTCTTGCCTAATTGCCCTTATAAACCTTTCAGCAATGGTTAAGTACATGAGCATAATTATATGAGTCCAGACACCTTAAAAATTCAAAATACATTTATAAATATATATGGAACATATAAATAAATATATTCCTAGTAAATTTACTCTTACTGTGCATTTACATTTTGTAATTCTATAATAGAGTTTGCCTTGGTTTCATGGGCTTGGGGTTTTTTTTTGACTGTCTGACTAAGAAAAGATCGAATTACTCTGAGGCCACCGTTTTAACAGCTGTCAGGTCACTTGTAGGTTAAATTTAACCACACAAAACACTTGTGGAAAATGCCTTTACCCCGAGTAGAGCACTGTGCTTCTTATCTTTCAGGACTATCAGAGGATAGAGAATGTAGAAATATCCGTGAATTATCCAGGGAACATTTGCACTGTGGATGCCCCAAGGTTTTAGGACCAAGAAACCCTTGCAGCCCCTACCCTTGTGCGTTACTGAATGCGCTGCTGATGAAACAACCCCGGGGTCTCCAATACCCACCCTTGGGAACCAGAACGAACCAGCACTTCACTTCTCATTTGGGCACTGGTTCGTGTACCTCAAGAGTTGATTCATGAACACATTGTGAAAAACAAATGCTTTTCCCCTCATGGTATCTTTAACATGCAAGTATTGATCCGTCAAGGAAACAGCATGGGGAGCATTTGAAGTGTTGGCACCTCTCGCACGCTTTGCATAGAGGCTGCACGGTGCAGCTTTGAGCTCCTTGTTCTCCTCCCTACTCCTTCCCCTCTCCATCTGGATGCTTTCACATTAATTGTTGGGAAAGTCCTCTCTCTGGAGCACAGCCCCCTCCACAGGGCCTGTTGCTGTTTCAGGTGTTCTGCACCTGCTCCTTCCCCTCCCCTCACATCCTGAGTAACCCAGTCCTTTGGCAACGCTTAATTTAAACCGCATAAAACCTCTTTTCCGCTAATGAAATACAATAAATAAATACTGTTATTCTTTCATTACCGCAGTCTCTGGCCAGCTGAAAATGTTTCACTCAGCTGACAGAAATGATGCAGAATTCCCCTCTCCTTGAAGCAATAAAGGGAAAGGTGTTCTGTAATAAACAGGGAAGGCAGAGCTGCCAGATGCAGAATTTGGGAACTACTGGAACATGGGGGACAGCCCCAAGGCCTGGCCTTGTGCTCTGGGTTTGCAGATAACTGGGCCAAAGGAGGGAGCATCATCACTGGGAAATGCAGAGCAGTATCTACACAATCCCAGTTTCTACTCAAACACTGCCTGAACAGTGGGCAAGTCTGACAACACAGGTCATTAGTGAAACCTTCCCATGAAATCTGCACCCCAAGCACCCACATCTATCCATGTCTGCATAACCAGCGCTATTATTTGGGGGAGAGACCTTCCAAGGGATCAGCCTTTGGCCAAACTGTTCCAAACATGGCCATCCCCATGGATTTCACCGTGGCAAGAGCTGGGCCAGTGCCTTTTACTGCTCCAGCCTAGTTGAGGAGTCTGAAATACTTCTTGTCATGCAGTCAAACAGAATAATTGTAGCAGCATCTAAATCCGGCTGGAAGGCACGGCCAAATTCTTTTCTGGCTCATTTCACCTTCCCAATGCCAGAATTCATATGGAGGTTTCTGTAAAGCCTACACAGGGCTGTGTCAAACACAATCCTTTCCCATACAATTGAGACTTTTCCCAGGATATATACTGAAGGAGAAGAATTTAAAATGCAGGTTCTGTGGGTAATTGTGCAGGTAAAACGTGGGGCTGTGTTTGGGGGGGGGTTGGTAACTGTTTCCTTGCACTAGTGATTTCAAAATGCAGTGGAGATTACTCTTGATATGGTTTTCACTCCCACCCTGACAGGGATGCACAGGCAAAATGCTGGTATGACATAATAGTCAAAGACACTGCACAAAACTACAATATGGTATGTAATAAAAATAATTTTTACATAAAAAAGCCCCACCAAGCAAAACAACTGCAGACTTACCAAGATGTTTGACTTCATTGTTCTCTAATGTTAGTAAGCCCGACTATACTTCCTAAGAAGCTGGTGAGGGGATGCAGAGTAATTGAGATTTAATGGCATTTTCTCCTTCCACAAGCTTAAAGGTGTGGGCTGTCACTGGGCTCTACCCCCTCTGCACTGGGAGAGCCAGCAGAGCTGGAAGTGCTGTCCCCCCACTTGCAAACAGGCCAGTGCAGGTGGAACCATCCCCTGTTAACTGGCTGCTGGAGAAGAGCTGGGGTTAAGGCATGTTCCCTTCAGCCCTAATTGCCCCAAAATTCCTTGGATGGGAACAAAGTGGCACATTTTTGTCTGGTGCTGAGATCACTCAAAATGGGACACGGCAAACAAAACCTGTGTATCCTGAGGGCTATCACAGGATTTGTCTGTAATCACTACAATAACTTCTATCATTGTTTTAGGCTAAGATTTCACAGGAGCAGTACTGCTGATAGATTTTAGTTACTTAATTTTCAGTTGTTGCTATCTTCATTGTTACAGGGAGCTCAGATTTCTAAAGTTATGTCAAGGTGTGTAACACAAAAACATGTTCAATATATGCCTTCAATAATTTCTTTGTTGTTTGAAAACTTCCAACTTACAGCAAAGCTGGCATTTTATGGCCTGCAGAGCTATAAATCATTTTTAAAATCATGATGATATTACTCAAAACAGATGTGAAAACATATGTTTGCCACGGTTGTATAAACCGCTTACTTGTCATACTTAATAAATGTTGATACTTTTATTTTAACTACATTCCTTCTTAATAACTTTGAAAATCTTTTCCATGGTAAATATATTTTGCCTTAGTAAAAGTAATGGCAGGTTTGGAAAAACAAAGCTTGCTCTGTATACAAATTCCAGGTACGTTTTCTGCAGAGCAAGGCAGCACAGGTCACACTCATCAGACTGTCCACATCTGACTCCAAGATTCAACCCCAGTGAGGTGCTCCAGCTTGGGATTGCTGGATATACAACACTGGTGCTTTCAAATTTCAGCATTTGTCCCACCATAATGCCAGGAAAAGGTTCAGGTTCTGGGAACTGTGGGATTACTGGAAAGTCACAGCATTACTTGCAAAAAGAAATAATTTCTTGTTCTTGGCCTGTGCAGACCAACCAGAAAAGCAGAAACTTTATCCTGTCTTTGAAATGATACTTTAAAACATCTCATGGCTTTGAAGCACTTTTTTCCTGGTGCAGGTGAGTCCCTGAACACTGAATTAACCCTGAAAACATGCCCCAAGTGCATGCAGAACTAACCCCTGTATAAAGACACACTTCCCAGCACACAATCCATTACAGAAGGGTAATACTCCAAACATAGAGACCTGGAAAAGAATAACCCCACAGCACCTTAACCCCAAGGTGCATCGTGGCACAGAGTGTGAGCCATCACATCACTGGGACTCTGCCCATGCCACAGGAACACTCAGTGATCTCAGGGTTTGGGTTCACAGCTGCTGGGGGTCAGTTGTTTTCACACTTTGGGGGATTTCTGAATTATCTGTTCAGATTCTAAACCTGTACCTTCCTTCATCCATCCTGAGTGACAGAACTGCTACCACCAATAACTACACCATTTGCATCTTGGAACCCCACAGGATATTGAATTGTTTCGCTGAAAAATGACTGAACATGTGGCAAGAAACCAGGCACAGTTCAAGAGAATTAAAATCAACTACACTTCCAGACTTAGATTAAATACTCACCCTGTAATTACCCCAGAAATGTAACTTTTAAGTCTTGGGAGTGAAGGTATGGCTGATAACTGCAGCCCCTGGTGCTGGCCCATAAATGTCAACAGGAGTCAAGAGGGAAGGATTTAAGCACAATGATCCAGAGAGAAAATTATCTCAGAATGGCACAAAAGGGCTCTTTTGGGGTTCATAAGGAAAGTGCTTAAATGCCCAGAGAAACCAGTGAATAGAAAACAGCTTCTCCTGCCTTCAAGGAGAATTGAGTACAAAAATACCAAATATAAGGAGGAAGTTTCAGGCTCTTCCTACCCATGACTGGGTCACACACAGATCTCCAAGGAACAGGGCTGATTGTACAACCCATGAAACTGCTCAAATAATTTTATCTAACTGTGCAACCACAGGGCACTGGAGCCGCCGAATTCTCCTCTGAGTGGCTCATAAAATGATCTACACCTGCCTTTTTATTCTTCTCTGACAATACAGAAAAATCACCTCAAATACGATATAAATCAGTTTGTGTTTTCTCCTATGGTAAAATGATAAATATGAAAATTAGCAGTAGATTTAGATGTACATTTAGCTTATTTTGTCTCCTCTTTCTTCCCTTTCTTTTCTTTCACATCTTTTCCACTCTAAAGCCTCAATATCTCCCTCAGTGTAACCCATTGCAGTGTTTTTCCAGAATTCACTTACCTTCAGCTCTCTTTTATTTAACTATATCCCATCCCCTTTTATGTTTTTGCAGGCATTCATTTTGCCTGGTGCTTTCTGTGCACGCTGCCACAATGAACCTCTCACCTATTAACAGGATTTATTTTTTGTTGGATTTGCAAGGAAACAAAACAGCTGCTGCTTCTGCTTACACCTGAGTGCCCACCTTCTCCAGTACCCAAGAACCACTGCAGGGAGAACCAGAGGGGGAGACACTTCCCTGGCTACAGACAATCCCTGCAGGGCAAACATCACCCCTTCCCTCGCTGCCTCTCACTTGTGAGGTAACATAATATTTATTATTAGGCACAAAAAATGGCTTATTTCCCTCCTCTGTTATTAGAGCACTCTGCACACACCCCTCCTGGAAGCAAACAAACAATACCATGTAAGCAAATATTTGCTAGGAATTTCTTAAATAATTGAGCCAAAAGACCAGCAAAATATTACCCTTATACTGTATAAACAGAGAAGTTCTGATTGCTCCCACTTTCATGTAAATTCACTGGATACATTATTCATTGCAATTAGGCACTTAGTTCTCTTAAATTAATAATAAAATGTCATTGCATATGCAGAATACCAGAAAAAGGAATAAAACATGTAATAAGGATAATTAAATGCCTGAGATGGAAAACAGCCTGTGATTTTACCTTTCTCCTTTTGTACTTTTTTTAGGCTGGTCCCAGTTTCTTGGTCAATGAGATCTCCTTCCCTGTTGTTGGTCAGCATAGCTAAAAGAATCAGAGGGCAGAGTCACATGACACTGTCAGGAAAAAAATGTTAGGAAAAAGGAAAATCCTGAATTGTATTTCCTCTTGGTCAATGTTTTGGTATTCTAACACTTAGAGCCAAGTAAAATACGCAGCAAAAGCAAATCTGCTCAGGTTGACTAAACAAAGATACCAAGACAGAACCCAAATTACCACTGAGATGAATGTGATTTTCTATGAAATGTTCAAATTAACTCATTTAAAAGGTACGTCACAGAAACCATTTTGGGGAAAAACACATGTGAGGATTTCAGTATTAGTAATTATTTATAAAGCAGCAAGATTAATAAAACCCACCAACTGGCAGATTGTACCCCAAACTGGCAGTGACAGCCAAAAGCCTGTAATGCTCCAGGAAATTCTGTATTTAACACCTGCAGGATCAGTGAGAGGTGTGAAGTTCATGACTTTTGGGTGCCTATTCCCTTTGTTCTTATTTCACTGAAACATTTCCTTCTCTGCAATCCAAAGTTATCCCACTTTTAGGGAAAGCTGTTTTTATTTTAAATTGCAAGAGTAAAAACTTATGTATTTTTATCAACAGAAAGTATATATACACATCTTTACAAGAGTAAGCACTAGACCCTGACACAGAGGCATCAACAGGATGCTGCTCCAGGAGATACATCCTGTCCTGGGTATTTCCAGCCCTCTTTCACATTTGGAAAAGCTGAGGGCAATCTCCTTTCCAGTCTCTGCCCTGTGTGTGCACAGGTTTAGGCAGAGCTTTCAGGTTCCAGTGACCAGGCTGAGCAGAGCCAGCTGTGCTGTGGTGCTGCTGCTGCTGCAGGGACCAGAGTGCACCCTGCCAAACCCAGGAAGCAGCTGAGCGGGATGGAGTCTGCACTGACTTACATTACATGCAGTTTAAACCTTACTTTAAATCTTCCTGCACTGCTTTTGCAGTTTAAATCTAGCTCAGCAATGCCTGCATGGGCTCCAGGCCCTGAGAAGACAACAGTGTTGACACACAGTGACGTGAAGAGATGTTAATTGACTTGCCCTAGATCCCTCTTGGAAGCACCAAGAATAGGATGTGAACTTCTCCTAGACTGAATTAGCATTTGAAGCTCCAGATCGATAGTGCACAGGCTGTGAAAGCCCTGCTGGAGACACCAAAAGCCAGAAAGCCTCAGCCCTGGGGTGATGAGGGAGTGTGTGGGCACAGGGAGGTTTTTGGAACGAGAAAGTCATCGTATCATCTGTGACTTTCCTCACATGCCCAGGAAGGCAGAGATCTCTTGCTCTTTTTCCATTGCAGGTGCCTTCACTGTGTCCCCCCAGCATGGCAGAGGAGCTGGTGGTGCCTCCTGGGCACGGGTGGGGACTGGCACAGGAGGGACAGGAGGGGCTGGGCTCTGCACAGTGATGAACCTCATCCCACAAAAACTACAGCAGGTATTTTTTAGCCAGGGAGTGCTTTCCTGAGCAGCGCAGCAAACACACAGTGAGCTCAGCAGGCTGCCAGGAGGGGCTGTGAGCCCGGGCACTGACCGATTCTGTCGGGGGTGTTGTCCAGCTGGGACGGGGAGCTGGACACGCTGCTGCTCTGGTGGGACGACGGGTGGCTCCCGGGGCGCTGGCTGTCCTCCAGGGACGGCGCTGGAGACGGGCTGTCCTGGATCCTTTCCTTCAAACACAAGGAAAACAACGTCTGTGCCACTGCAGCCACGGGCTCCACTGAGCATCAGTGCAAAAATGAAGCTGGTTTAAAGTAACAGCAACAAATGGTCTTTCCGAGATCAACAGCAAACAGGAATCACACGGTGAGCCATCACAGCCAAAGAGAGCACAGTCCTCTACATGCAAAGTGTCTTTTGCCATCTTTTTGTTGTTGGCAACTTTTTATTTCCCAACTTTGTCACACATGAGAATGTGTAAAATATTCTTTCATGTTGCCTTCACTACTTTTGATCTACAAGCAGTAAAATTAGCATATATCAGTCACATTTCAAATGAACAATTCGAGGTTGGGCTAAACTGTCACCAAATGCAGTCAAATTTGTAAACTCACTAGAATCTGTACCTGAATCAATTCCATCAATGCCTTCTCAGGGTAGCACTCAAACAAATGATAAAAGCTGTGGCACTGGAAAGAACCTCAGTTTTGCATGAAAAGCACCACTGGATAACCAAAACAAGAGTGTGCCTGCGAATTCTTGTGTGTATATTTGCACATCAAACTTTGGTATTAACCTCTAATCTAGCACTTGAGGTAAGGAGATAAAGAAGGATAAGAAACTAAAAAACAATTAATAAAATGAAATTCTGCAGTTGTGTGTATGCTGGCAAATTGCCTGAAGATGCCACGGAATATCATCAGGAAAACTCTTTAGGAACAGGTAAGACAAGCATGGCATAAGTAATAACTCATCCTGTCTTAAGGCACGAGACTGTAAGAGCACCTGAGATCCCTCCCAACCCAGTGTTTCCACACACACTTTCTCTGAATCAGTTAAACATTCCTGTACCCTTCATTCCTGTTCCCAGGACCAACAAAACCTGAGAAGCTTCTGAAAGGGACAGATCATGGCCTGAGATGCACTGGCTATTTTTATCTTAGAATCCTTTCTGTGTTTTCAAACCTCTCTTACGAGTCCTTGGAGGTGCAATTTCAAGACATGAATGAGGAGATAGTTGAATTTACAGAACTCCAGAACCTGACTGGAGTTCTCCTGGCAATCAGCTGCTCCCTGTGGAAACTCAGAACTGAAATATTACTCTTTTTTTTAAAAAAAGGGAGATTTTCTTGCCCCCACCTCATTAAAAATCAAATTTCTGTCTAATCTGGGAAAGTTGTCTCAAAGGAACTGCAATTTTTCCTCCTTTCTAACCTGTTGCAGAGATGTTTCATTAGGAAGGCCAAACTGGCTGCTTGGTGGTGATTTACTGTGGGTTTTTGCAAACAAACTCAGCAGCATCTGAACTCTTCATGCAGTTTGTGAGACAGTGCCCTAAACTGATGTAGCTTTGGGAAGAGAATGGTGCTTTCTAATAGTTTTTCCATTATAAATTGCTGATATAAAAGCTGCTTTTTGGAATGTATCGGAGCAATGCATTAATTGCATTGGCAGCAAGATCAACAGGAATATTCTGTTACCCATTAGAACCACCTCTCCAGGCCACACTCCCCTCTGTATTCACCTGGAGCTTTGGGAGTGACACAGAGGGAACATGAGACTGGATCCCATGGGATGGCATTTCCCTCTTCCAACCACACCAGCTGAGAATGGGGCACTGGCTGTGGGTTTAATAGGACAGTTATTGTACATGAAATAACAACTGAGCCTCAAAATCCTGTAACAGATGTGTATCTATTACATAGCTCTTAATCCTCAATGGATCAGTTCCACTAATTAGCTGTTATTTAATGAACATACAATAACTAATAGATCTTACAGGGAGACTTTTAATTGCAGTGTTTTTGAATGCTAAGATTTAACAGATACAAGTCTACTATGTTGAGTCCTAAGTTTTTTTAAGATTCTGAAAGCTGAACTGTTTAACACAAACAAATGTTTGAGTTCTGGGTGGCAAAAGTCAAAGTCACTGATCTTAAAGTCTCCTGCACTTTCTTCATCTTGGCTTCCAAAGGAGAGGGTTTAGAGGCTGCTGAGATACAAGGAAGAGCAAAAGAGGGACAGGAGTTCCTCTGTGGATGGGCTGCTTATTAAGCTGCTTTTAAAAGTCACATTCTTACCCCAAAAAGCACTGCCCTAAACGCTGGTGAATCACACACGTGCAATCCCGAGCTATAAATCCTCTCTGTCTTTTGGCTTCATGTAAATAATAGCTTCCAAATAGGTTCCTGCTAACAGGCTACAACTCTGCCTGTAATTTCATTTGCCTGGATTTCAGTTTAACAGTCCTCTTTGGCACTATTTCCTCTCCTTTTACCGCAAAGAGCACTCAATTTCCAATTAAGATATCATTTTGAAATGATTAATTTTACAGAAGAGTGCATAGTTTAAGTAAATTTCATTGTCTACTGCAACCATGAAAATGAATAGCCAAGGAGAGGACATGCCAACTGTTCTGCAAAAAAACCCTATGAACAAATATGACTATGAATTAACACTTAGATATCACACAAACAGCCATATATGTCATCTTAAATGGGAGTTATTTGAGTAATTCAAAAGCTGATGATTTGGAAAAGCAAAGTATTCGAGCTCCTTCTGGTAACTGCATTTCCCATTGCCTCTTGCTATAAAAAAATCTCTGCTTCGAGTAATTTGCCTTCAAACTCAGGGTCTTACTTTCAAATGTTCTGGCAGAAATAAAAGTGTCAAATAATAATGCCATTGTTAACCCCAGAGTGACTCACCTTCTAGGAGAACCAGTTGATTATGTCACCCAGTGTCTTACCAGTGACACAAATTCCCATCCCCAGGGAAGACCCAGGTTTCCCTATAAGCACCAAAGGAGCTGAAATTCCCTCTGTATCACATGAACCACAAATGAATCCCCATGTGAGAACTGCACATGGATCAAGGAATTGTCTGCTCCTAAACATTTGTGTGGAAATGTGGTGCTGAATCTCCCCTCCTCTAATGAATAACACTATGAACAGACCCTTCTTTTGCTGGTAAACAGCTCCATTTTTCAGTCCTGTAATCAGTATGCATCTATTTAGCTACTTAACAGCAATGTGCTCTGGTTCATTAGGTAGCTACTGTTGTGTCTCAGCCTAGTTAAAATTTCACAGCAAGTTAATCTATTTTATTACAAATGAGAACACAAGTGATAATGTCCTCACCATTTTCCAAACACAGGGTTAACAGTATTTGTAACAAATCAATGAGGGCATTTAAATAGGAAAATTGCAAATTTAAAACCTTAACTTTTTTTTTTACACATTGATGACTTCATTTTATTTGTCATCTATGTATTTTTAGAACCTCGTTACTTTTCATATATTTTCTTATTTTCCTCTTGAAAATGGCTCTGTTCTCCCCAGCTCACTGCTGGGCAGCCTGGTTCCACACCAGCTAAACTCCCAGTAATAGAGAATCCCTAAATAAAGTAGTATTTCCTCCATTTGTATTTCCTCCTATTCACAAATTCTCAAGATTCATATTCCAGGTTATAATTTAATGAATTATACATAAAAAATGTACAGATTCTGAGAATTTTATGAAAAATGAAAACATTTCTCAAGATCTCACCTATTTATCTACCTCCAGTACCTACTTTATCTTATCTTTTTTCTTTCCTTTACAGAGCTGTAACATAAATTCTCAAGAAGGACTTTTGCAGTATTTAATCCTCTTGAAGGGTAATATATTTGTCTCACTAAAGATCAGTGTCTCGCTCTGCCTCAGAAAATGTAGCTACAAAGCTTGACATTGTTAATTTTAGTTGTGATTTAGGTTAACGGCTCTGAAGTCATCAGCTCACCCAATTTCCAGACACATCCTTGATTTCACCTCAATAGCCCCTCTTCTCTCCCCTGTGAGCTCGTGTTCCACACAAATAATATGAGACACTACAGAACTTGCATCCCCACTAGTTTTATTTGAAATCTATATGAACAGATCACCTATTTCTGACATACTCATCTTGACCTTAATTCCTTACCTCTGATTTTTTTTATAGCATTGATCTTCGTTTTTCTTTAGTCTTAGTTCTAATGTAGCTGTAATTACTCTTCCAAATGTTAATCTATTAATGAGTTCCTAGAGGACTTAATGGCATTTCACTGCTGACAAGCAGGTTTGGGAAGTTTGTCTGAATCCTGGCTGTTTTATTCAGACATTTATCTTGATGTTTCATATTTAATTGAGGTGCTGCTGCTCTACTCTACAGGGCTCTGCAGTGGCAGGAGAGCTGGAATTCACCTTTGCTAAAGAAATAGAAAGGAAGGAAAAATGGGGAGTCTACTGGTTTTAGGCCTAGATTGGAGTCTTCAGGTATTGCAAGAAAGATTTTGAGTCGATGGCCATGTTGGAAAAACAGAGTTCATGGGCTGTGGCTGAAAAAATCCCAGCATTAATTTGGACCCCAGTGCCCCAGTGGGATGTGTGCTGTGCCACACCTTGAGCTCCCAGTGCTTGCCAGAGCTCCACTCCTGCTCTCCAAGTGGCCTGCACAGCTCCAGCCACAATTCCAGGCTGTTCCCACCTCCCTGCCTCTACCCCATCCTCAGGAGGTGAGAAGAGGAAGAAAAGTTAACACAGCTCACAATTTCAGTCAGCACAGAACTGAATTGCTAACACTTGGGTTTTTTTAAGTTAATACTAACACATATTTCTTTGCAAATGACCTTAGCTGATACTAATGCTATTTGAATTCTAATAACAAAGTACATTTTTAATAACATTCTAAAGTTTATAACTGATGCATTGTGGAGGAAAGCAACACACCACTGGAATTTAGGCTTTTCCATGGAAAAGGTAACCCTGAGAGTGAGCAGGAGCTGTGCTACACCCAAACTGATGCTGGGAAGTGGCCAGCAAGAGAGAGGATGGTCAGTCTCTGTTTCTGGGCTGGACAAGAGTGGTTTGGTTTGTATTTTCCATCATTTCAGCCTGGAAATGAGCACACACAAACTGTGGGTGACTTGTTGGTCTTCTGAGCTACTTATAGTACCTCTGATTGCTGCAGGAACTGGAGATGAACAAGGTAAACAGCTGGTCTAAAAACTAAGATAGGATCTGTGTGTCTGAAAGCCAGCTGGATCCCATTCATCTTTTGCAGTGTATGGGGAAGTAATTCGCTTAAAATATGTACTTTGCCATTTAAAATGTGATTTTTTTGCACCATGTATACATAGAGTTGTTTCAGTTGTAGTCAACTGGCAATTATTTTCCCACCGAATTTAAGAAATCATAAAAACTCTCCTACGTTTACTGATTTTAATACCAGATGTTCACTCACTAATTCCATTACCTCGTGACTACTTCCTATCAATCCATTAATTGCCAGCTGCTCAGCCAAACAGGGAGCTGCAGCTAATCAGATGGTGTTGGGAAACAGCCAAACAGGAGCTGCCTTCTTCCTCATTTCTTAAATTAGCACTCACTGGGACAACCTTCACCCATGTATCAAGAGCTTGCCTCTACATCTCACTTTGAACCTGAAAGCACAACTGAGACTAGAAGTGGAGAGGATCTCACAGTGGGAACTTTGTGCTCTGCCCCTGCTGTGAATCCTTTCACCCAGAGCTGCAAAGGAATGGAGCAAAGGCACTCCCAGCACTAATGATGGTAATGCTGGATCCCATCTACCTTAGAGCTTAGATCAGTTATTAAGGACAAATGCAAATGACTAAGCCAATACTAAAAAGATCTGAGCCAGAACTAAGAGCTAAGATGTGCTTGGCCTAACAATTTCTCCTTGCAAGCTCTGCAAAAAAAAGAGATGTTTCTTATCAGGTTTTTTTTTTTCACTTGGAAATTTAATATAAGTATTCCATGCTTAAACCTATCAAGGAGGTGTGTGGGTGGTGAGGAGCCAGGTATTCCTGGCCCTGCAGGGAGAGGGATATGCCTCCCTCCAAAGGAGGAGATGGGAAGGGCATTTAATACAATTTGGAGGGACCTGAGCATCTCCCAACAGAGTAGTTTCTCTGTATCAGTGAATAAAAGATACAAACCTGCACACTCACTTCTCCATCACCTCAAATAGAGCCACAAAAATTACCCTGATGAGAACCAAACCAAGTCCTCTGTCTAACACACCACTCCTCTAACACATTCCAGTCCCACTCCAGCCAGAAGCTGCCAGCAATGAGCACATGCTATGAAACAGGACAGGATAAATCTAATAATGAGAAAGATAACATACATTGTACAGAAGCTTAATTTTATATATGGTGGAATATTCTGAAAACAATTCATAACAGATTGAGAGCACAGGGAAATGTGAAATTAAACATGTTATAAATTCTGTAATAAGCAATGTTTCTATTTGGAGGAGAATTGTTTCAGAGTATTCTGAGATGGCCACATTTTTCTGGCTGTCAGGTAAATGTTACAAGTGTGAGCTGTACAGCACACAGAAAATAGCACCTCTCAGCAATAATTACACAGCCCATCTGTATTCTCTTTATGGAATTTAAAATCATGTCATATACATCCTTTAGAAATGCCTAAACAATCCCAGAAAATCAGGAGAAGCTCAAAGAGAAGGCAACTCAAAAAGCTCTACTGCATGTCTGGATCCCACTGTACCATTATTGCTGTGTTCTGTTTATCACACCACTTTCTAAGGTACACTGGGGTGAAATTCTGAAACAATTCTGGAATAACAAAAATAAAAATATTTTATTTTGAGGGTGTTTTTTGAAACAAAGCATTTCAACTACATTTAATGTTTTTTCCTCTGGGTTTTCCAGCTGCATTCAATAAAAGTGCCATTCATTCCTAACTGAGACCTGGATAAGAGCAGAAGGAAAAAGCAGGAATAGAGCAAGCAGGAGGGGATGACAACACAAGAAAAATGCCCAGCAGGAAACCAATTTTCAGAACTGCTGCTACTCTGGAGCAGCACATCCCTCAGCAGCTCCAAAGAGGCCAGAAGGGAAAGGAGGGAGCACGAGGGGAGATGGAGGAGGAGAGGGAGACGTGAGCAAGGAATGGCCAGGATATGTGGGGTGAACAGAGCAAAAAGCAAGGAAAATGTTGGACAAAAGAGTAAAGGAGTCTTCAGTCTCTGAGACAAAACTTTGCCTCATTACTCTCAGGATTCTTGTCATACCTAACACAAAAAGAAGCAGCTTGAGGGCCCTGGGTTTGGGTTTAGTTCCCTCCATGTCAAGCCCAGCCTAACCAGGGTTATCTCCCACCAGCCTGTTTCCAAGGATATCTGGGAAAGTGGCCTGGCAGGGAATACACAAGTGTTCTCATGGTCACAGCTCCAGGAACTTGCTCCTTGCCAGCCTCCCTACACTTTCCTAATCCCAAACCTTTCCCTGCCCTCTCCCTGCTTTTTGGCTGGAATTGTGTGAACTGGGATGTTTTCAGCATACACCTTCACAGCTCCTGTAAGATAAACTGTACAATAGGCTGTGAATGTAAATTACACATGCCATAGATGCTGTGGAGTCATATTAATTTGTTACATAATCATTCATTACAGACCCCCACAAAACAACAACGTCCATGGCATGTAGCTCTTGTTCCCTGGAGCTGAACTGTTTTATGAACTTCAGTGAAAAATCCTCTCAAGTTTGCTTCTGAAAGTATTTGCACCTGAAAATACTGTTATTGAGTAGATTTTTTGTTTCAGGAACAAAATTACTGGATGACAGTAAACATTTATTCATTGAATCACTGACTGGTTTGGGTTGGAAAGGATTGCCTGGGCAGGGATGCCACCCACTCCATCAGGCTGCTCAGGGGCCCATCCAGCCTGGCCTTGAACATGCAATATTCTTTGAGCCTGAACCACACTCAAGTCCAGTTCAGCTGAGTTCCACCCCAGACTGGTCCCCATCTGCCACCTGGGCCAGTAACTGCACTGCAGAGCACATCCAGCTGCAGAGCAGCTCTGGGAAGAAAGGAACTAGCAGGACAGCAGCACAAGAGGGAGAAGAGAGGGTGGGGAAGTCTGTGAGTTCCTGGTAGATTTTACTCTTGCCATGTGAGACCCTCAAACAAACAGATTCTTCTGAGCCCATTTTCAAACAAGGCAAACTCCTCCAGGTGCCCACTAAATCCCTGCAGGACTGGACTGATCCCAGAGACACTGCCAGAACTGCAGCTCCAGTGGTGGGTGCTGCTGCAATCACATCAGATCATGTAATGGATGGCTAAGAAGCTTTTGTGAGCCTGGCCATTGTGCCTTCCTAATTTATAGTGTTCTTGTCAGGAAGAAATCAAGTTTCATAGTTATGACATTTCTTTCTGGAGCACTAAATGTTAACATTGCTGATCATGCATATCTTGGTGGAACAGCTTATTTCTAAATGGCAAACGTGATATAAAAAGCATAATGACTTCATTCAAAACCTTTATAAAGCAGCTGATTCTCACACCTAGAGAAAACAGGCCAAGTGGTATTTTAGTCATCAGAGTGTGGAAACAGATACACACTCAATACATTCCATTCATTTCTCCCATTTTAAGTAACAACATGATACTGGGACTGCATTCTATTGAAAACCAGTCATTTTTTGTACTTATTAAATGCCCTTAAATAATTTCCCACAATGAACCCAATACTGCTGACAGCAGCAGCAGCAGCAATGCTTTTCTTGTACGTGTTTCATTTTGTACAAGGATTTCACGTTGGTTGGTCATCACTCAGTGCTGGATGGTTGTACACTGGGGAAGGGAAGGACAAAATTCACCTCCAGGCTCAGCACTCAGAACAAAGGAGAGAAGATGCAGCATCACCTGCCAGGTGACAGAACCACAGCAAGGGGTGCACCCTCCATCCCTAGCATGATGCCTCCAGAGATATTTTCCTCTGCAACCTGGAGAGGAAAGAATTCTCACCAGAGTGCTGGCAGGACCTACTGTTGCTGTGGAGATGCTGTGTATCCTCTGGTGCAGATGTTGGGGAAAAACAGCTGTAACGAGTAACTCACATCAGCAAAGGCCTCCAAAGGAACACCCTGAGACCCCCCAGCTTGCAAAAAGTGCAGTTTAAATTACAAAGAATGGGCATTGTTTACAATTACATATTTAATCTTCATTTTGAAGCATTGATAGCTTTTAAAATAGAATCAAAGCTTCTGCAGGCTACTTGCTGCTACAAACGTGCCACTGCTGTACTGCAGTTATGTGTTTCTCATGAGGCCTCTGAACAGGTAGGGAAAAGGTTAGAGAGGGAAATGAATGGAACCTGAAGTCATTTCCAACAGTGCATTAACTAATGGACAGCTGAACATCAGAGACAGCATGCTTTCCCCACCCAGCCAACAACTGTGCAGATAAATGGATGATGAGAAGTAAAACATTAAGTTGGATTTGAAACAACAATTTAGAGTAGTTTTTGAGCTTTCACAGACACAGCCCAGATCTCCCTCTCACCTTTAGTGAGGGAAAGTACCCACTTCTAATTCCATTACAGATTTACTGACAGATCAGAGCAGCTGAACTTCTTGGCTGTGTTGGTGGTGGGCACGTCCTCAGCCCGAGGCACTCCCAGGAGCAGCACAAACTCCCTGCCCCTGCTGCTCCCCCTAAGAAACGCACTGTCCCGTGAGCCCCACGGAGGTGACTTACCTTTATGACCGAGGCCCCTGCCCTGGACAGGGGGCTGTGCATCTGCGCCGCCGCTGCCATGTTGGCGATGGTGTTGAGGTGGTTCATCTGGTTCATGGCCATGGCCACGGAGGCGGGGGGGAGGCTCACGGGGAGCAGGGGGTGCGGCATCATCATGAAGGGCAGCTCCAGCCCTGCAAAACACCGGGCACGGCTCAGCTGGGCCACGGGCCCCACACCACAACCCTCCGCTCTGAGGGTGCCAAGGAGGGGCAAGCTCAGCCCCACCTCGTGGCTGGGGGTCTGGGGTCTCTTAGGGCATGGTTGTCTTTGCATGTCGGGAAAGGGTGGTTTGGAATGGGGAGGGAGAGATGGTTTGTATTGGGGAATTCACACTTAAATGAAAGGCTGGCTTGGAATGGGGAGGGAGAGATGGTTTGTATTGGGGAACTCATATTTAAATGAATATACGACAGTGCACAAGCTCAGTGATCTCCTTCCTAAATGAAATAAAGAAAAAACCCCACCAAACACGCATGTAATTTGCATGTTTTCCAATACATCAGATGAGTAGTTATTAATAATTATTAAATATTTATCCATTATTATTTTTATTCATTAGTAATTTTACCATTCACCCCCACCAAGTCCTCCTGCAGTTCACACCCAGCAATCTAAGAGCAGATTGTTGTATCAGGGCTGTTTCCTGAATGCAGGAAGGGGTGGGTTGGACTACAGACACTACTGAACTATTGCACAGAAGGTCTGTGAACTGGAACGTGTAATGAGAGGTTAAAATTGTTGCCAGAGGTTTTAATTTTCAAAATGTCACTTTAAATTGTCTTCTGCTATGGTTATAAACCAATTTAAGAAGGTATGAAATTCATTTGGACCAACTTGGAGATCTTGACATTGCCAAAAAGGTGGTTACTGCTAGCAAGAACTGGATTCTCACACTTCATTAATATCCATTTCAGCATGTGCATTACTTCTTGTATTTAGTAATGACAGCAATGGAAAGCAAGACCAAGACACCAGTTCACTGACAAAAATTGTTTCAGGTTATTGTGTGTTCAGGAGTTCTTCAGAGGGACCACTTTAAGACAGCTACTTTGGGGCATTCAAAATTATTTTTTCAAAATAGGGCTCATTCTGCCAGACAAAATGTCCTAGCATTTTTCTAAATGAAATTTAGATTAGAAACTCTCATTTAAAAATTCTGGGGTGAGTAGTCAATAGCACAAACACATAGCTAGTCATAACAACACGCTATTCACACTAATTACTGCTGAAAGCTTTTTAACTTTTGGCCCTGTTAACTCTTTCAAAGGAGAAGTCCAGTCCCCACGCTGGTGTGTGACAGAACTAACAATAAGAAATACCACTGACTGACACAGTTGATGTTATTCCTATATAATTTGAGTACAGTGATATTAAACCACCACAGTGCCCACCAGGAAAGGCAGAATTGCGACACTCTGAGCTCCCACACTATTTCTGTTTCACATGAGTATATCATGATCAACAACTGTGCTGTCTAATGATTCACTATATATTTTATATGATGATCCAAGCCAGTATTAATTATGATAGGCAATAAGCAAAGCCCACATCCATCTCCCTTCACTTCAAACCACACTGACAGTGTCTGCATCCATAAGCCTTTGTTCCTTTAACAGCCCAATAATCTTCCCTCATCCTCTATAGAGTTCCAAAACTCCCAGACACCATCTGGCCACATTGAGTTGTATCTCTACTTAAAGTCCAATTGACATGCAAACTAAATGCAAACTACAAACAGAATTTAACAGCACATCACCAGTTTTAAGACACAATCCGTCAAACATTTCAGGGGACTATGAGGAAAATACATCCTTGCACTTGCAAATCATTGGGCATAATGTCTGACATTCAATAAAGTCTTTAATAGCCTATTGACATCAGCCTACCACAAAATCTACTGGAAAATGCCTGTAAGAGCAAAGAACACAATATGCCTGTATGTAAAATATATACAGGGATTGAATTATGAAAGAACATAAAATGAAAGGATAAACTACAGTGAATGTGAGTCCTGTGATTTTTAGCTCCTGACTCTTAACCCCAATGCTCAGGTCCACAGCTCCCCAGGAACAAAGCACACACTTCTTGTAGGGCTCATTTCAGTAGCTCTGATTTCTTCAAGTCTGGGGCCTGACAGGCAGCAAGGAACTCCCTGCTCCTAAAATTGTGCAAACAGCCAGAAATCTCATTCACCCACTAAAACTAACATCAAAAAATCAACTTTCATAACTTTGAGGATGAAGAGCTTTAACTAGTAACAAGAGTTCAGAAATAATGAGCTTTTCATCCTTCCTCCATCAACAGTTGGAATTAACTTTATACCTCAGCGACTTTTGAAATATTAATCTTGAACATCTTTCTTGGAATATCTTTCCCTTCCTTTCCTTCCCTCTTTGGGTGCAAAGAAGGGGAACTGCTGACTTCCCACCTGCTCCCTTCCTAAGGGAAAGAAAAGAGGTGGCTCTGAAGGAGCTCTAAGTTCCAAATCCAAGCTGGGTCATTTTATTCCAGTTGTTTTGCACAGCTGGGTTCAGTGGATGACCTTGCCCACACTTGGCAGGTGCAATGCAAAACAAGGCAGGGGATTGCTCCTGCTCACTTTTAACTGGACATTTTGCATTTATTCCTTGCCCTCGTATTTGTATTTTGTGGTCAGCATTTTCAGCTGGAAGGGAGTTTTCTCACATAGCCAAAATGTTAAGGAACTTTAAGGTTATTTTCCCCTTCAGTCCAGGCCATGGAAATGCCAATGAAACAGTCCCAAACCCAGCAGTGACTGTCCCAAGAGGGTGGCTTGGACAGGAGGCACAAGTCCAGCAGCACTGGGAGGGCTGACCCTGCTGCTGCCGCTCCAGTGTCTCCCATCATCTCCCCACCTCCAGGAGGCTGGGAAGGAAGGCCAGCCCAGCCCCAGCAGGGTTCCAGGTACTCCTCTGTCCCAGTAAGACCCAGTACATACTGTTGGTGAGCAGGTGGTTCTGCTGGAGAGGGCTGAGCGGGTGTGCACTTCCAAGGCTCGACTGCCCTGACAGTGTGGGGTGGCCAATACTGTGCTGGGATCCCGTCGTAATGGGCGACTGGAGCTTCTCTTTATCCCAGGAGGACTCACTCCCACCTGCAAAACAGGGTACACCAAGCCATGAGTGCCATATACTGCTATTGGGAGACACTCTTCTTGGTTACCAATGGGCTAGTACTCTTTGCCATGGCCAAGAACCTGAAACCTGCACCTGAATATTTCAAAAATAAATTAATAAATAGACATCAGTCAAAAAACACGACTGGAAACTTTCAGTGACACCCACCTTCATAACACAAGTGTCTGGGAACAGGAAAAGCTAAATGTTCCAGGACAAAATCATACAAGAAAACAAGAGTCATGATGAAGTAAATTAACAGGAGTGGAACATCTGATGCCCTGAATCACCACCTCCTGCTGTCACAGGACATGAGGCCACCCAGGCCCTGCCAGAGACTCGCCCATGTCCACCTGGGGTTGCTCAGGTGTCTCACCTCTGCCAATCTTCCTCAGCCATTCCTCCCCTCCAATGCCCACCAGCATTCCAGCTGAAATTCATCCCTGAGCAGCTTACAACCCTTTATCCTTCTGCTATTTCACCTCTGAGCTTCCAAAGCTTCCCCTCCACTGAAATGAGCCGGGCACAGGCTGGGCTTGGACATCATCCATATTCAGCGATTTAAATTTAGGAGTCTAGATATTTATTATGCATACTAATTACAGTCTAAATCAAAAACACAGTCTAGAAAACTTGTGGTCTAGACTCTGTCTGGTCTTCCCAAGAAGCAATTTTACAGACTGTAGTTTTTTCAGTATTACACACTTGAATAACAAATCCCTTTTAAACAGCTGTTAACTAGACCATGTTAGTGAATTCTGAAATACATCTGGTCCCCAAAACAAACTGCCTAAAAAAAGTCACACTGAACACTTCTAGAGGAAAAAGGAATTTTAAGTTCACCCCCTTTCAGGTACACCCCACATCCTCAATGAAATTATAGATTCTTACAAAAGCACCTAACTGCTGTATTGACTTTGCATGGAAGTTCTGAACAAGAACCTCAATTAGAGTAAGTAAACAGACTACTGGGGTGCAGCAGAGAGAGGCAGCAAGCAAAAAAACCATTTTAATTGAATATGAAAGTAACGGAGAAATTCCATTCTTTATGACAACACTTGGCTAATAAGCATGATTAATACTGCTAAATGCAAAAGTTTGAAAGATCAATGATTGAGAAAAAAGGAAAACACTCCATCATTTTAGCACAATGTCCAAGTATGAATTACCTTCCTATAAAAGAGCTGTAATTTGTAAAATGGTAATACATTGACAAAGAGAGATACACTAAATTATGCCACGTGCTATAATATAACATGGCCTGGTGCAGTAATTAGAAGAACTACAGTTTAGGCTGTGTCAGCATCTTTGTTATTTAATACACTGAGTATCAGCTCTTTCAAATAACATTTGACTGCTGCTTAGTAGAGGGGTTGTTCACTTTGACTACTGTTAAACAGGGTGTTACTTGGTGAGGTATTTCCCAAGTTAAATTGTAACTTATAAAGGATTTTCTGTGGCCACGTTGAGCATGTCATTTCACCAATGGAGTTTAGTTTTCCCCCCTCTGTTTTTCCAGCAAATGTAACATTTACACTTTGTTCTTCCCCCAAAGACACACGTACTCTCACATGAATTTTTTGCTTATGAACCCATTTTGTACCTGTAACTTTAAACACCAGGGCAGTGGCACCAGAATTGGGCCCAAGAGAGTCAGTCAGAGATTCCTGGATGAAAACCAAAATCTGTTCATCTCCAAGTCCTAGCTCTGCTCCAGACCTGCCACCCCAGCACAGACAGTCTAAACTCAGTTCATTCACTTCTCTCTGAAGTTTCTCTTGCCTTTCAGAGCCTGGGCTGCAGCACCGGAGCCCAGCTCTGCCCTGCTGTGTGTTCCCAAGGAGAACACCATTATTCCTGCTCCACAGACACAGAACTGCACTGGGAAGAACAGGGACTTGCCCAAGGAAACCCAGGAAACCTGCAATGGAACGGGAAACTGAATTTAAACCATGTGGTGCAGTCCAAATCACTGGACCAGTTTTACTTACAGATGGAGACAATAATAACTTTTTCCCCCTGCAAATTCCACTTGTAAATCTGCTCCAATGTTCAGTGCCAGCAACACAAGAATAAATTGCCATACACTTATCTCCACACACCACTCCTGTATTCTTATGCTCCCTATCACTTCTCCTTAGAGGAAGAAAAAAATACAGCTGAGTGTACGGTGTGTAATAAAAGTGGCTGTTAAATGAAATGCAGCCTGCAGCATCCCACAGATAACAGCTTCATCTGGGCTGCAGCTACATGAGGAGCAAGTTTCTTGAAAAGGAAATAATAATTAGAACTTCTTCTTACCTAGAACGGTTGGGTGGTGAAGTGTTTTGTAAGGGAAGTGATAAGCTCTGGGTGGAAAGCTGAGGTGCAGGATTCCCAAGGCAGTTCCCTGTTTCCTGGCTCTCCAGAGGGAAAACTAAACTGGAAGAGAAGTCAGGGCTCACAGGTCCTGATGCTGTGCCCTGTCCCACTGACTCCTCCAGGCCATCCCACCCACAGTCCCTCTGCACCACTGAGGAAGAACCATTCTACAAGATAATCTGCATCCTTCCCCTCAGTGTCTATTCCCATACTGTAAGAAAAAGGGTTTATATTCATTAATAGTAAGGCAGATGTAGATTCACAGCATACATCAAGTATGTGAAATGCAAACCTCTGCTGTTACTCAGTCCTTTTACTGTCATGCAACATTAACAAAAGTATTTATCTTTGAGCATACAATTTTCTTATTTAGTAGCATAGCTGACAGCATGTTAGATCAGCAAACACATATCTGACACATATACACATCAATGCATATTTTCAAATTCTTTGTTACCATAACAATTAGAAGTGAATGTATCCATAAAAAGTAAATCCTTCTTAATACTTCCAACTCAGGTTTAACCACAATTTTTCAGGAGATTTTTGTCCAAACAGATGCTATCCATAAGGTAAAGATGTCACGTTTTGATTCTCAACCCTGTCCTTGGTGTGATGAGCCAAGAGGTGAAACTAGAAGTGAAACTTTATGATATAAATCACACCATAGACCCCAGAAAAGTAATTCTTTTTTTTTCCCTCGCCACATTCAGAAGGTTTGGTCCTTGGAGAAATTTTTATTAGAGAAAACTAATTTCTTTGTCCATACTAAGCTAGTGAAGGCTCTCACTCTTTTTAACAGAACAGATAAGGAGTCTAAAATGAAACAGTGATCCATACCACTGTATACAGAGAGATGGATTTCAAGTATGGTACCTATGAAACAAGAGGGGGAAAATACATGAAAGAAGAAAGCAAACATACAACACTAAGGAAAACGAGACAACAGGAAGCAGCATTGGGACTTACCTCTTTTATAGGAAGGGAAATAGAGCATTTTATTTATTTTACATGAGACAGCATATTTCATTTTAAAGTATTGCTAACTTGATTCATAAGTGTCATAGGAATACTATCAGAGCACTCTGAAGTCTGTTGATTTGTCCAAGTGCCAATACATCATTTATACACTTTACCAAAAGCTTTACGTTTAACACTCTTACCCGCTCCCCACATGACCTTCCCTCCAGCTGATAAAACTGAAGGACAAAGAGGTAATTTTTCCTTATCTTGTTTGCATTCTAGTCGATCTTGTCCCAGAACAGATTGCACTCAGCATTAAGAAAGGGCAAGAGAGACAAGAACCTCCATCTTCCAGAGCTCCTGGTGCTTGGCAGGTTCAAGCAGAGCTCGTGGTTTCCTTAGCAGAGCCAGGATAAAGAGGGAAGAAATGTCTGGAGGGCTTCAAACCCCCAGTTCCAAGCACACAGCACACGTGTGGGGCACAGCTCTGCTTTCACGCTGCCAGCTGAAGGCATAATATGGATTAAAAAAGGGCTGATTGTCTGCACTGGACAGGGAAATGCAGTCCGTGTTTCAGAGGGCAAGGTAAAGATACCTGGGCTCTACATGGATTTGCTGAGAGAGTTATTTATTATATACTTCAATAATTATTATATTTATATTATTAAAATATATGTAATTCAAAATCTTAACAGGTTCTTTGAGGGAAGTTATTTATCAGTGCATGAATCACAAACACATTAGAAGAGAACTGATGCAACAACCCCAGTCCATTCCCCAGTAACAAATCCCTCAGTGCCATCAGACAGCCCAGAAGCCAAATTCTGTATAGTTGGCAAGTTCAGGAGTTCAGTTACAGGCAGCATGAACAAATTGGGAAAATCAGCCCAAGCAATGCATACCCGTGCCGTTGGTGACCCCCCTGCACTCACAGACCCACTGCAATGCTTCACAGCCACAGGTCTGGGGGAAAGGGCCTCTGCTTAAGTTTCACTTGATTGAGTCAAAGGAAATGCAAGTGATGAGCTCAGCTTCATTTCTCTGACAATGCTGCTTTGATATTAGCAATTTTAGAAGAGAACTCTTAAGGTCACAAGTCTTCCACCAATAAACCCCCCTGGGCATTTCTGTTCTTCCAAACAAACCCCAAAAATGTTCTTTTGGTGAAATCTATTTAATTAATTTCTTGGGGTTTTAGGTATTGAAAGATCTCCAGAAAGTAATCCAAGTTCAATTCGGTGACAGTTTCTTTTCATTTGGTTTCAAATTCATTTTATCAGCCATAAAACCGTCTGGTGGAGCTAAATGAAATCCCCTCTGTCAGAGGCACCTCCGAATTGCACGACCACGCTCTTTCAATCTATGTCTGTCATTTTATTTTTTGTTGTGATATATTTCGAAAAATTGAACTCCGACTGTAAAACACAATACCATCTTCACTGGCCAATTTGATTCTAGAATTATTTTTAAGCACATTTTTCATCCGGTTGGGCATATTAAGCATAACATCAGCTGCAAAGAAAAGAATTATTCAGTGCATTGCTATTCGAGCACTGCTAATCCCAAAGTTTTGCACCTCCAACTTCTTCCTAAGTGTCCAGCAAACACAAGGTCTTTGAAAGTGTTTGGCTTATCCAGAACCTCGTTATTCCCAAAACAACACAGGTCTCTTTGCCAGCACTTTTAGCCCCAGTGTTTTCAGGTGGCCCAGACTATTTGCTTTTACCAAAGTCCCAATCTCACCTCGATGCTGGGAAAAATGGGCACTTTTCTGGTGTACACAGAAAATCCTCTGCTAAAACATTTCAGGGGACAGCTTTCTATCTGCTCTTCCCATGGACAAAATTAGGTAGAAAACAGTTTTTGCTCCATTTGATAAACGGAGCCTCTCAGTGCAGCAAGGTCAGGAAAAGACCACCCAGGGCACAGTCCTGGCCAACTGTCCTATTCCAGTCAGAAAACCACAAAACTGTCCTGGGTCAGGATTATGACCCGTTTAACCCCAAATCCTGTGCCTGTGTTGGCAGTAGATGATGTTATTTACAGAGACCACACCACCATGGACACTTCCTGTGGTTCCTCCCCTAAACATAAAAGTGGGACCAAGATTTTAAATCAGCCCCTCAAAATCAGGAGCCCCATCTGAAAATCCACATGGCACATTTGCAAAGCATCTAAAGCTTTCATCCATGGATTTGTGGAGCTGTGTGCATTTGGCTATATCAGCTTCTGGACTGTGCCCTACAAGAAAGCCAGGGAAGTGTGTAGGGTGAGATATTAAAACTCAAGAAATCCAGTGATGGCTTTACTGGGCTACTTCCAAAAACTTATCAAGTGGTTCAGCAGATGTAATTACTGCTTAGCCCTGCCAAAGCTTTGAAATGTGCCCATTAATTCAGCAATTCCCAATCTGTCCATCAGTCAGTCATACTTAAAAAATATGTCTGTCAGGACTTAGGTGAAGTAATCTGTTGATAATTACACAATAAGAAGGCATCTGAAATCTGAATGTAATTTCAAAACTTTTTGAAAAGTCTTAATGACAGCAAAATCAAAGTTTATTTCACAGCAAACAGGACACTGACGATAACTAGGAATATGTCAGAATATTTGATGCCAATTTAATTAAGAACAATTAATGCCAGGAAGATACTTTTTGAGAAGATAAAAGCAGAGATGTAACATTTATCTGGGAACCTAACCATCCCTCCTGAACCATCAACTGCTTCTTTTAAAATGAACAAAGAACCAAAAGGTGGTAAATGCAACGCGTTGTGAAGCCTCCACGTGATGATCAATGACTGAATGCTAAAGCACAATACTAAAAAAGCCTCCTCGTGGCCACTGAGGCGCAGGAAAAACAAAGAACATCTGATGTCAGGGACTGGTTTGCTAAAAACAAACTGCTCCAGTACCTTCAGCCCAACTCAAAACCCCCAATGCACCTCAGGGGCTCATTCAACCCATCCCACCACTGCACCCCAGCAAAGTGACACTGAAGGAGATGAGACCTCCTATTTACAGCAAGCTGGACACAAATTGCTAGCAAAATTATCACTGAAATGCCCTGATATTCACAGGCACCTCTCAGAGTTACCCACTCCTCTTGTGGTGATCTAGTCATGTACAAATAGTAACCAAACCAAGCTGCTCCTGGGCTGGGAAGGAGCGAGACAGGCTGGAGAAAAGCTCTGATAAGGAATAAATGAAGTTTTGCTGCCTGGTTATCTCATAGTCAGCCATGGGGGGAAAGCCTGCAATCTTCGTATCAATAGTTAAAGATATTTATGGCTTCCTAAATGGCAATTAGCCATGATTTTCAGGAATAAGGGCTCCCAGAATGACTGCATCCAACCTGCTCCAGTGCAACCTCCAGTGGCAGCTTCCCAGAGCACTCCCCAGCCATTTAGGCATAAGGAAACGCCTCAGAGTGAGGTATTTTCCTTGAAAATACCAACATTCAATAGACTTTCTTTTGTCCATTTAATTAAACATGTCAATTTTTTGTACCCACGATATCCTGTGCAAGGAGTCCCCCAGCTTGTCTGTGCACTGCCTGAAAAACCACCTCATGTTATCTGAAGGTGTGTTTTGGGGGCTTAACTTGGCATTTGCTGCCTTCCCCTGATGCCCCCTGCCTCTTGCAGGGGATGAAATAGGAAGTTATAAACCCCCCCTCAGTTTCATCCATACAACGTGTACTACAGTTACTGCTAACATTTTATTAACAAGTGTGTGACTTTACTGCTGTTTGTTTTTCTCTACAAAGATAAGAATGCTATACTAGAACAAGGTATCTCTTCTGGTTTAGAACCACCACCAGCAAATTTAACTGTTTCCTGCTGCAGGACCACAATGTGTCTTGAGAAACACGTGCATTTCACAGAGAGAAAGAAGGTCAAAATTCTGGTCTGTCATGTTTTTATTGCTGTTGATGGTGCACAAGCCAGAAATAAAACAGCTTAACTTTCAGATCTTGCACACAGTTTGTAGGGCTGCCTGCCAGGAAGGATAAATACACATCCTTGAGAACCCAACAACTGCAGCAGCGAGCTCAGAGCTGGGATTTGTATCCCAGCGAGCATCATCATCGACCCCTTCACTCACCACAGCAAAGCACCTTCTGCCTTTTTAAAAATTACTCAATATTTTCCCATATTTAACAGTTTACTGAAAGAACCACTGAGATCCATGTACTGTGTATTTTTACTATGACTGGAAGTAGACAGATGGTTTGGTTTGATTTTGAGAGGCTTTGAGAACATCCTGACATCCACGGCAGATAGGTAATGCCACAGTACAAAATCAGATTATTTGAGTTTCAACAATTCATCATTCACGATTTCTCTGAAATAATTACTAAGAACAGTTTAGTTACAGATTGCAATCTTGAGTTGACTTTAAGTGACATAAAAGGATTATGTACTTATAACCTTTTCAAAAGCTCTTAATACTGGAAGAACTCTATAAAGTATGGCTTGAAAGAATGACATACAGTCTGTGGCTTTCATACATACAAAGCTGGACAATCTCCCAAGCACCTGCCCCAAACTCAGGGGACATTTCAGTAGAGAATGAGAAAGGGATGCCCACCATCCTCTGTACATGGCAAGGTATTTACTGACTCTGAAGGTGCCCCATTTTCTGTCGCTGGCATCTGATCCCTTTAAGTATCACTGACTTCCAAAATATTTAGAATGCTGCCAAAACAAGAGAGCCTGTGAGAAAACCCAATTCACATAAAAGGTCAGCAGTGACATCTATGGTGTTTTAGTTAATGCCAGACTAAAAATAACACACAAAACCCCCTGCACCACATTAGCAGCCACCTTTGGACTTCCTTTAAGAACCACTTCCATTTTTGCTCACAGTAATATCTGAATAAATTCCTACCACAGCACTTGGACACCTCATGTGTTTAATCCATCTCTGAGTTTCAGAACATTTCCCTCATTCAGCAAGCCCAGCCTGAGGGTGCTCTCCTCTCATTTCTGCCTTAATTCTCCTCAAGAATCAGTGAGAGTTTTGCATTGGCTTCTCTAAGGATCAAACCCCTAGAAATGACCAACAGTGTCAAATAAACCATTCAAGAAAACACATCCTACATTTCTTACTGTGTAAAGGATACTCTGCATCCTCAAAGTAATATTTCTTTCTGAGCTATACAAAGCCATAAATTACAACATCAGAACAAACACTACTAAAATGCTGGTAATATTACCAGATACACTGAAAATATTTCTTAAGCAGAAAAAGTGAGAGGCTTTTGCAACAAAATGGAATAGCAGAGTGCCAAGCTGAACTTAACGAAGCTTGAGGTTTTGGCCAGGATTCATTTCAGCTCGTGGTGTAAGTATGCACCACCTTGATTATCATTTAAAAAAATATTGACAGCTTGCCTTCTCATACCAATGCCTAGTAACAAATTCCAAATGTTTTGTCACATTTCTTGTGAGCAATGCCATCTGCCAGAGGTGGCATTTCATGGCTGTTTACCCTGACTCCCTCCAAGAATTCATCTGCCACTATCTAATGCCGCCTGAATAAAGGGGATTAAGGCTCTGATGCAACAGAGACTATTGATAATTTGGTATAATTGGGAAGAAATGAAGATAAATGAGGTTGAGGATGGAGAGGCAATTAGTTGAGCTGCCTGTACAGCTGTGTTCTCGGCCTGGCTCCCCTGGCCTTTTCTTTGGTGAGGTATGTGCAAATTAAACATAATGACAAATACACTCTTCCCAAAGCTCTTTACTTTGGGAAGCCTGGAGATGTGTTTTTCACTTTGGAGATTCTGGGCAGGTTTCAGTTTAAAAAGAAACAAGAAGGAGAGCCATGCTGAGGTTTCCAGAGATGCCCTTTGTGCCAGCACGCCCGTGGCACAGCACCCAGCTGGGCATTCCCAGAGCCTGCTGGTTTGGGGTGTTCACCACAGGGATGAAGGAGTCTGCCTCCCCCAGTGCCACACAGAGCCCTGGTGGTTCCACAGCTCATGGCACCTTTGCTACCTCTCTTTGGTGTCTTGTTCTGCAAACATGCTCCATCCATGCACAGCAACCCCCGAGAGTGGTCCCCCCAAAATACAGGTTCTTTACAGCCCCCAGTTTTGCAGCTGAACCTCCATTCTATACATTATGCCAGCTTTTAAAAATACTGGTCAGAAAAACCTTTGAAACTTCTGCAACACACATTTTTCTCTACAAAACACCTTAGAAGTGATGGATTTTGCAGTCATAATACAAAGGCAGCTGGCCACATGTAAGCCTTGGTTCTAAGCTGTATTATGCAGGTGAGGCCAAGTAATCAACCTTGAAAACCTTCAAAGACATTTAAATCTAAAGTGAACATGGTCAGACTACAAACCTCCAAATTAGAAGGCACAAACCTGCAGTCTGATTTGTAGCTCTTATTTCAAATATGCTCAGACACATTCATGCATATACATGTAGAAATGTGCCTATATGTGGTTTAACATAAATGTAAAACAACATACATTTGCCACGAGAAATGCCACTACATGTTTCCCATATAATTCTAACAGGTTTCCATAAATGTCAAATAATGCAAGGAGATCCCTTTCAGAAAAAACCCTCTATTTGCAGAGGCAGCTTTGGCTTTACAGACGTGTTTGCCCAACTACCCAGCACGTGTTAATTTTCTGATTGCATGTACAGTGATTCTTTCTGGACTAGGTCTTAGATGAAAGGCTTCACAAAATTCAACCTGTCCTGCATCCATATTGTCTTCAGCTATTTTAGAAAAAATATTTTATGCATTACATGAAAAATGCTTCTTAGGTAAAGACAAAGCCCAGCTCCAAAGCATAGAAGGGATTTGGGTAAATACTGGAAGCAAAATGTTAAATATCTTGAAAGCACAACAATTTATTACATGTGTTTTGTAACGAATTTTCAACATAGGTGCTTTGTATGGTACAACACAGACTGTACAGCTTTTTGGTAAGTTCTCAAAGCTGAAATCACTTGAAATTATCCCTTTTCAAACTGCAAGGTTTTGACTGCTGGAGTTTTTACTTTCATCTCTTGGTACCCCAATTTGAAACGACTGCTCATTTTCCTATTTTATAATGGCACCTACAGCACTATTAAATATAATTTCTAAAGCTGAACCAACAACATTATTCCAAAGGTAACCGTGGTTTCTCAAAAGTCAATCCAGAAAGCCAAAAGCAGTAACTGAAGAAGCATTTCTGCAGTTTGCAGATGATTAAATTTTGAAGGTGAGATGCTGTACAACCACATCAGGCATTTGTTAAGTTGATTGCGAAGCTGCACTCTGTGGGTCATTATGGGGCACTTGCCCAGAAGAGGCACCAGGAGCCGGAACTGATGAGCAGGGACAAGAGCCACGGGCTGCAGGAGCTTCCAGAGCTTGCTATTGCTGAGAACAACAGCATGGAAAGGCTCCTCTCTCTCCCCAGCACCGCTGGTGTCAAGGTTAATGAGCTAAAACTTGTTAAATTGATATTACCCAACTAATGACTTTTTTATCGTATACTGCATGGATTCGGACACACAAGCTAATGCAGGATATTGCTGCTCTTAATTGAATTAGAAGTTATTGCATGTATACAATTAAGAGAACTAAAAATGGAGGAGCTATGAGGCAATTTTCTATCTAGACCAGGCTGCTTCAAATAACACAGAATTACAGAATCCCAGGATTTGGGTGGAAGGACCTCCAATCCCATCCCGTCCCACCCCCTGCCACAGCAGGGACACCTTCCACTAGCCCAGGTTGTTCCACCTGGCCTTGGACACTTCCAGGGATGGGGAGTTCACCACCTCTCTGGGCAACTTCAAACTTTTAAATCTGAAATTATTTCAATAATATGAAAATGATTTTAAAATATTTTAACACCGACCACACCAAAGATTAAGGAAGAGGAGAAATAAATGCCTGGAGCCTCCATCCAAAATAGATGAACAAACAGCAGGAAAAAAAAATTTAATGAATCATATTAAAAGGGAAGGAGCTTATGAAAAATAAATTGCATTTGTGGATGATTAAATTTTGAAGGTGAGATGTTGCATAACTGCATCAACCATTTATTTCAGTGCCATAACTGCATCTAATAAATAAAATACTTTTTTTTAATCCAAACTGAAGATTCACTGCCATCTGATGACTTGGAGTTTCCATTTCCATAGTACAGGGGCAGGGTTTGGGCTGTAATTATTCAAGGCAGCAAGAAGAGCTGTTAGCAAGTTGGAGACAAAATCAGTATCACTTGTGAGCAACAGGACAAAGCAAACATTTCTTTTACAGACAGAATCATTGATTTTAAATTCAGAGAGGTCCAATAACGATTATCCTCCAAAATACAGGACACCTCCAAGTTTCATGCAAATCCCCTTTTGTTTCAGTAATATTTCTGTATTAAAAGTCCAATCTCTCCCTGGCACAGAAATCCCATTTAACATACAGGATATACCCAGACATGCTTGGTTGACATGACAAATCTTGCTCATTCTATTCTGGCATTTTCTAAAGGACTTTTCTTCCCAGATCCAGAATTTTACAGAGAAAGGGAATAAAGTTGGACTCGATTTCCAAAAAATATCTACTTTGTCAAAATCCAGAAAAACAGAAGAGGTGCTGTAAGTGAGGGGGAATATTTGTCAAAGATGAAATGCCAAAATCCCCCTCACACCAAATTCTTAGAGACAGTCAAGCAACAAACAGATCCACAGGAACTTGCAAGACACTTCTTCCTACCACCTTTCCAAATTCCATCTGAAATCTGAGAAAACAAATCACAGTTTAACCCACAATATATGCCTTGCAGGAAAAGGGGGCAAATTGGATGTGCAGCTCTCACAGTTCCACTACTCCCAAAGTTTCATTGCCTCCATCCTTACAGCAGTCTGAGCCTCCTCTTAAAAAGAAGAATCTATTCTCATTTTTATACTGTACAAATGTAGGAGAGTCACAAAACCCCCCAATTTCCAGTGTTTTAAATATCAATGCCTGTCTGATCTTAAAGGGAAGCTCAACATTTATGTCTTGTCTTGGTGATAAAGTTCATGAATATATAATGAGAGTGGAACAACTCTGCTACTGATTAAATGTCAAAAAAGGTTTTATTGTCAAATATATTGTAAATACAGAAGATATACAACAAAGGGCATTAATTGCAGATGGCTGTGTACAGCTTAAAAAATGCACAGCATCTAGGCAGGAAATGCTGATTTTCAGTTCCAACTATCCATTTTAATTTACCTTCAGAATGTCCCTTCAATGTGTACAGATAGAATGCACCAGAAAATGGCCAAAATGCTTCACACTGAAGGGCAAGTGAGCCTCCATCCTGCACACACAGCTCAACCAACCAAGCTATCCAAAACTCTGGGTCTTTATCAGAAATCACCTAAGCCTTTGTGAAGATTTAAGAGAGATGTAACGTGAAAATCTGGTGAGCACAGATGAAAGGCTGGGATAGCCCCACAAACTCACAATGGGGTTTGAGTGCCTGTGTAAATAAAAGAAATTACTAAGAACAAAAGTCACCTAGAGGCTGTAGCAGCTGCAGGTGAGCACAGGTGAGCAGTGTCCTGCTCCCAGGAAACGCCAGGACAATGAATTTCACACATTTCCACAACATCACTGGATGTCCAATGGGGAGAAATTCTTTGCCTCTGCCCTGTTCCACATTCGGAACCTCGCCCGAGGCAGTGCCTGGGGTTGGGATCCAGGAGGATGTGAATCACCTGGAGAGGGGCCAGAGTGTGCAGGGAGGGCTGAGCAGGGAACCAGAGTCCTCCCAGCAGTCACGTTCAGAAGGGCAGGTTGTTTAAGGGAGGGAAGGGACAACAGACAGGAGACTCACTAATAGCCTTCACTTGATAAAGAACATGCTCAGTGACAAAAAGGAAGAAATTGCTCTCTGTACCCACAGGACAAGAAATAAGGAAAGGCTTTAACAAGGAAAACTTTGGGAAAACATCAGGAAAAATGGCCATGAGTAACTAGCCTACAAAACTTCCAGAATGATGCTGGACACGTATGAGTCAGCCATGAGGCTGGCAGAGCTCCTGCTGCGTGCAGTGTGGGTAAGGAAACAGGGCTGAAGGGCTGCTTCCCTGTGACCCTGAACAGCACCAGTGCCACCAGTGCCACCCTGCTGGGCAGACCAGCCCAGCCCAGCCTGAGCTGGCGCTGCCACGGCCGCCCTGCCCTTCCCTGTGCCAGGTGAGTGCAGTGGGAGCCCCAGCGAGGCACAGCCTGGATGCTGCCCCCAAACACAGCCTGGCGCCCTCCCAGGGGGCTGGGGCAGCCTGGCCTGCTCTGCTCTGCAGCAACCCCCCAGCAAAGCCCGAGGAATCCCTGCTGCTCTGAAGCCAGAGAGTGCTGCTGTGGTGCCTCCCCACATGGAGTATGTACCTGCACAACTGACACCCAACCTGGACAACCTCATCATCGTGGAGTCGGGTTTTCAAGCTCATCACCACTGTAAGATGGCATTGGAATTTGTGCTAAGAATCCTTGCGTTTCTCCTTTAGATCAGGGAAAAATGAGTAGCTTCAATTATTTGGTGCCAACAATATTTTCCTCTCTCTCCATGACTAAACGAAGCAAGTTTTACAACTTTTAGGTGATCTTATTCATTTAAATTAACCTTCTAACAAATGCAGAATCAGCATTTCATTTGAGAAAGAGATGGAAATTAAAGACTGTGCTGATAAAGGTACATTTACTCCTGGTCTGAGACAACATTGCTGGTCTTTCCTAATTGTAACAAGAAGGATCTGATAAACTGCTGCTCTTGTGTACAGTTGGGGTTGGATTTTTTTTTTTAAGGGAGCTAAAAACATAGACTACCCACCTGTATCTATTTTTAATTTGGTAATGACTGTACTTGCTAAAATTCTACCAAAATGTCACTCACAGCTTTGGATTCCAGCTTTTTTTAAACAGAATATGGAGCAGAAAGCATAACCTATTATGCAAAACTGTCAGATGCTTACTTTAAAATCGCAGAAATAAATGCATAATCCTGATTTTCTCATGGATCAAAACTTTATTAAAGGCAAACAAAACTCAGCTCTAACTGCTGAAGAGAGCCAAGGTAGTCTATAAAAAGCAGGAAGGGTCTGATCTGTGCATGTCCTGCTTGCCCACACAGCCCCTACCCCAGCTCTGAGGGATGCCTCGTACTCGGGGGGTGCAAGGAAAGGCACAATTACTGGAGACCACGGTGACTTCTGTCTCATCAAATTCACAAATCAGCCAGACATTTCAACAGCACCAACTGTTGCAAGGAAAACTGCTATGAATCTCAGCTGCAGAAGTGTCAGCTCAGGGCACTCCGCACAAACCTAGTGCTGAATCCTTAACTACAAACCCACGGTATTAACATTTGGGGGGGGTTAATGCTACGCCTTTAAGTGAGAAAATATTCCAAATAATCACACCACAAACATTTCTTGCCTCAAACATAAATTAAGTGTACGTTAGGGGAGTTTTTTTAAAAATCTGATTAAAATTGTAATTCATGAGGCTCCTGCTGTTGGCAGCTGTATCACTATCAATGACATCCTTTGGGGGACTCTCAGCATGTGGCCCACATCAAAGGTAACACGCCAGTTTTCATCCTAACTTATATATGCCTTAACAAGAACAAGAATGTTCCAGACTTTACAATGTAATTAAAATATTAAAGTACTTTCTATTGTTGAAATATCATTAATGGGAGATTGAAGTTGACTCACTATTAACAAAGGCAACTACCCCTAACACTTGCTTTTCCTGACACATTGGAATTCTTTACACACAGGATTCCTTAGCCCTGCAATGGGAAATTAACCATTGCTTAAACACGCTCTTGCACCAGTGTTTCAACCTTTAAACACCTTACTTTGAGCAAAATGAGCAGCAGATGAGATTTGGAGGGAACAAGAGGACACTCAAGGACGTGAAAAGAAATAAAAAGGATGTATCTGGCACAGGGTACTTCACTGCTCCTGTTCTTTGGCAGCACTGTGGAACACCTGCACCTCACGAAGGAATTTTGGAATTTCAGCTCATCAGCAGGTCATGGCTCCTGCTCCCAGCTCTGCTTTTGCTTTTATCCGGGGGTATTTTCACAGAGAATTCAAAGCTCATTCCAGAGGGGCAGGTCTGGCCCACCCTTTTCCTTCTCCTTCCCTTTCTCACTAAGCACCAAGGCAGAGATGGCTCCCCATGCCCAGAGGGCAGGACAGCAGCGTGTCCTTCAGCAGTCACACAACTCACTGAGATCTCCAAACTGCAACGATTCTTCCTTTGAAAGTGCAGGGCACCCAATCTGTATTGGCCTCTATGGAAATGGATACAGCAAGTCCTGAGCTGGGGGCATTTGTGAGGAGCATCCCTCCCCACGGGCTGTGCCGTGCAGGGGGACACCTGCTCTGAACCCTGAAGGCACCTGCTTTCCTTCAGCAGGTTCATGCTCAGCACCCATTTCAGCTGCTCCCACCCGAGGTGACAATGATAACCAAGGTAAAAGCGCAGCCTTGGCTCCAGAGTGGCCAAAGTGATTTCTGGCACCGAGAGCCAGAAGGAGGAGAAGCGCTGCGAGGGGATGGGTGAGCTCAGCCCACACTCCAGTCCTGTGCCCACTCCTAATGACTTCATTTGCTGCTGCAGAAGTGGTTTAAGAGACAAAATTAATTATTTTGAATAATCCTTCTCAAATATGATATGCATTTTAATTGTGCGCACCCCGCCATTAATTAAAGTTCCCTACCTTTTGGTGCATTCGCTCCAAGATTTTATCAGTGACAGAGCAACAATTTTAGGAGGACTCTTTACTAAAATTAAAAATAAAGTTAAAGGGTTAATACACTCTCATGATACACTTTAATGCTAAAATGTTTTCATTTGAGTTTTTACTAGACGTTATTTTTCTACTCTTTAAAATCAATCTCTTTGTTCCAGGAACACATTTCCTGTCAATAAAATGAAAAATGATATAGATTTAGGAGGATAGTGGTCTCAGCGTAGCATCTCTCATATTATTATTCCAGTATCATCTGTTACAAAGTAAGACCAATTCCCACATCTAATTACAAACAGGATTTCAGAGTCATTAAACAAAATACATTTCCATTAGTGCTGCTGTAAGAAGATAGGGGAAAAAATGAAGATTAGTTCATGCTGCACCTCTGTTTTTCAAGCTTTGAAGATTTAGACCTCTGCACTCTGAGACTATAAATTTGTAAAGGATCTGAAAGGTGATAGACATGTGAAAGCTCTCAATTCCACGCCGTTTAGCCATACCATTTGCATTTTGTCATTAGTTTATCTTGTGCTGCACTTAGTTCTGAGAGCAGATATGGCAAGAATCTAGAGAGGTTGTTTATGACCACGCTCTGTGCACCCACAGGGATTGGATTTGGCATTGGGAAGGTTTTTTTAACAGATATGAATCTTGATTTTTCTATATTAAATTTGTTCCAGCAAAAGTTAGAAATCATTGTAAGGAATTCTGTCTTTATTAAAAGAAAAAAAAAAAAAAAAAAGAAGAAAAAGGAAAAAAAAGTACTTTATGCTCTGGCAAAAAAGAACAACAGTTCTTTGACTTCAAATAATACAACAATTAAAATATAGCAAGGAAGCGGATTGTTTGATATGTTTAACTGCAGAAATATAAACTTACGAGTATATATATTCTCCATTTATAAACACTTAGTATCTAACTGTCATAAATCCATTTAAAATATACCCTTGAGAATTACCCACCCAAAAACCATTCAAACAACCCAGAGCTTAAACAGTTAATAAGAACTTTTCTAAAAAGAGTCCTATATAAGATAAAAGCTAAATTTGCTTGATCTTTAAGACAGTTTACATTAGCTCAGGATGTTACATAAACACAGTTAATTTCATCATGTGTAAGATAAGCATCAAAAATCTGAAATACTCACAAGAAAAAGATGCCTCAGAGTTACCGAGAAGGGCACAAAGAATTTAATTTTCAGAACTCGTCTGCAGTTGTATTTCCATTATTAGTTTCTAAAACTACAGCCAGAGCTACTTCATCTTTCTCAGTCGGGTGTCAGTCAATCCAAATACGTAAATAGAGCTGATTAATCAATATGCATGTGTGAATCACCATATACATTCACTATAAAGTATTTATGTTCATCTTTAAATGAATACTTTAAAAAAGACAGCTACATTATGCACATATATTCAATAGGTAACTGCTTAAGAACCTGGCTTTTTTAGGTAAGAAACCCCCTTCTGCGCTCCACTGAAACTGGGATCCTCCTAAAATCCTTGGTGCTAAATCCTGCCCAGGGTGGGGGAACACAGCACAAAATACCCCCTGACACTCTCCAGAAAAACCAATTTGCCAAAGAAATAGATATCTGCATCCCATTCCCAAGCTCCACACACGGACACCGGGTCCTTGGGATAACTGAGAGGGCCATGGAGGCAGCACATCAGGAAGGGCCAAAGACAAAGAGCAGAATGCAAAGGAGGCACAACCAAAACAAACAAAGAGCCCTTCCCTTCCTGGGTGAGGTTTGTGGAGCTCTGTCTTACAGAGGAACAGCCCATGAGCCTGTTCCTCCAGCGCCTGTCCCCCAAAGGGCACCCTAAACATCACCTACAGGAGCTCCTCCAGCACCCACGGGTGTTTTTGGACAACGGGCAAAGCTTTGTAACGCCGTGGGAAGGTTTCTGTCCCTCCACTCCATCTCCACTGAAAAACAAAGGGTACAACTTCTTTGCCAGCACCTGCAAGGGGGTTCAGGGAACTTCCCAGACTCCACAGCTGGGTATGGAAGCACATCCTGAAAGCCACTGGGTCTGATCACCACGTGAATCTCCTCCAGATGCCACGTCCTGGGGGACACAGCACAGAGGACTCCAGGTTCAGGATAAAGTGTTTTAATACATTTGCAAGAGCTGCAGTCAAAAAGTCTAGTTTTGAATGAGACAACACAAACCTCAAAATATTAAATTCTCTCTTACTTCAAGACTCATACATCGCTCCTGGCCAGAGGACAATTTAAGAAAATTAAATTTATGCTTCACTAGTGACTATAAAAATATTAGTAGTAGTTTTGCCTGACTGTATTTGTAAACCCTCGTGAATGTTTTGTGCTCTTTAAATAAAATAATCAACTTTGAAACAATAACTCTCTGCTCAAGCAACACAAAAATACTTGCTTTAACAACAGGAAAAATGATTTCATGATACCTACATGGTACTCACGGGGTAAAAAAACCTCTTCTGTGGTCTTGTCATTTCTACTCTTACAATGAAATAACAGCCTCGGCATCCTGCTTTTTAGAAGAAAAGCCCTACCTCTTTTGACTTTTCAAGCACTTGAAAATTTTAAAAGAGAAAAACTCAAAAATGCTGACCGTGTAATAGCTGGGTATTCGTGGTGGGTGGAGAACATGAAAGGTTACAATATGGATCTGTGCCTACGCGTTTCTTTTCAACTTGAGCAGCATCCTCCTGCTTCTGCTAACTCGGCAATCATACAGCTGACAGATTTCTGGGTTTTCTAAATAATGCATGGGATTTTCTTTTAACATGTCAGTGCAAAAGTATCAATTCTGCCCCTGTGTCGTTTGTGATGCTGATTTTCCTTGACAGCATTCCATTAAACCAATGAGTTTTTTCCCTCCTGATGGTTCCTTAAATATTCCTCCGAGTGATGTATTTGTGGTTTTTTAAACAGATTGTGAAGGATGTTTGCATTTGTGAGAAAACTGCATGGCAGGTACTGAAGGGAAAGAAGGATAAAAAGATAACACTTTTTTAGCTTTTTCTCTGATCCTCATATGCCAAAAGCTTGGGTGTTTTTCCTTTCTTTTCTGCCTAACTTAGCTCCTTGTCTGGAAATTAAGCAACAAGACTCTACATAGAGAATAACATTTTGACTTCCTAAGGAAATACCACTGAAACACTTAGTACTGTTTGATATCTCCCTGGGGAAAGCAAAACACATTTCTTAAATCATGCATGGTAACTCCAAAAGCCAGCAGAAGGAAATACCTGCTCTGTTCTCTGCCGGGAGGGTCTGCACAAACAGCTCCTGTCACGACTGCAGGCACTGACTCTGCCCTGCCCATGCAGCTTAGGGGATGCCCAGGTAACACCACCAGCTCTCTATTTGGCAACCTGTCCTCTCTCACACTTATCCCAAATTACCTGCTGCCCTGCTATTAAAAATAAAAGCTCTGATTTCAAGTAAGTTTCAAATTTCCCCAGGCAATTACACACTAATTTCCAGAGTACACCTCACCCTATTCTAGCACTGCATGATGATGAAAGAGATGATGGCTATGAACATTCTTTGTGCAGCCAGAGAGGTTTTGTTTTGGGTCTCTTATTTCTACAGAACAACAAAACTGATTACGTGGCTGGGCTTTGAGAGCTGCACATCCAGCCAGAACACCTGGAGTCAGCTGCCAGCTGCTCTCTCCTCCTCTTGCTCACTTCCCAAGTGTCACCAGCCTTGCCTAGGGCAAAGCCCTGCACCCAGGGCAACCTCAAAACCTGCCTCATCTCCAGCCACTCACCTGCAGGAGCCAAAAAATGAGGAATAGGATGATGCAGGGGTTATGTCCACTTGGAATCTGAGCTTCCAGGGGGAGGGATTTCTCCCACACCCACTATGTGGTTCTCTAAACTCAGCCTTCTCTCCCGCTCCTATGAGACGATGCAGAGGGACCCCAAGGCACCAGCTCCCTGGACTGGGGGGCCAGAGAACCCCCCGTGCCAGATTAAAGAGGAGATTTTCAACTGCCTCAGAAGTTTGGCTGCAACACTTCATATGATGAGTAGGAAGGTGCAAAAAGACTCTCCTTCTCTTCCGCAGAGAGAGTGGAAGGAGGACATTAATGCTCAAATGTGTAACAACATTCTACACGGCACTGGGAACTAATGCATTACTTCAATTAAAGAATATGTGCAAATTAATTTTGGGGGGATTATTCAGTATTAGACCTCGTAGCAATTTTTTTACTAAGTTATTTAGAATATTGCAGCACCACATTCCATCATTACCGAGATTATTGTAACATCCCAAAAAGGAGGTAGGTAGGACCCAAGGGCAGAAGTGAACCAGTTGGACCAGAAACAGGAAAAGGAGTGGCACTTTTACCTTCCACTTTCACAGACACCCTTGTAAGGCTCACTTCCACACCTGTAATTTCCTAGAGGAAAATGTAATATCTGAGGAATTAGTCAGTGATCATCCAAGTTAGAGTTCAGATTTTAAACTGACAGCATGAATTCTGGCTTCAGACAGAGGAATTCTGGAAGAATTTCCATCATCAAAGGTGCACACACAGAGGAAGAAACCATAAGAGTGACAGTCTAGGTATTAGTAAGAAGCAAACCCAAAATTATTTCACACTGACTTCAAAAGACACAGATGGAGGTTGAAATGAATATGCCAAGATATCCTCAACACTTTTTTATTATACTAATGGCCCGTATATAATGACACACTCCCAAAAAATCTGGCAATGAAACTTCAGGACTTAATGCTGCTCAATTGCATTTTTCATTTAAAATAAACAATAGCAAAAAGAGGGTTTTCCACTCATCTATCAGACTGTGGGATGAGGAGGAAGGCACAAATCCTAAAGTGAAATATTCAGTGGTGGTGTAGGAAGTCAGCATGTAACACTGAGATAAAAACCCAAGCACCTCTAGAGTTGTGTAAGTAAAACTGCAACCCCCTCCGAGCCTTTGTTACAGTAAAAAGAAAAAAACTCCAAGGCAGCAAAAGGTCCTCCGCTCTGTATAACTATATTTCTGATTTGACAGCTACAATTATAATCATTCAGACATCTATTTCCCACAAACTCTCCACAGCCATAACCTTTAGTGATTAATTATAAAGTTCCAGGAGCAATAGTACACAGACTAATTTCCTAAAACAATAAAAGACAGAATTTCTCATTTGGAGCTAAATGAAACACGAACAGGTTGTTACTCATGCTGAAATCTAGATGCAGAGTCATGTTGCAGCCATTACAGAAGCTATTAAACACAACCTCAAATCAAAGAAACTGTAGGTCTCTCTCCTAAAATAAAATGTTTTCCTCACTTATGAGGCTTCTGACTCCTTTGCTCTGTTCCTTCTTACCTCTTCTTAGTAAAAGAAATTTCAAAATTCAATTTTCTTTCTCATTTCACATCCCCATTTCGTTTTTAATAGCCATTTAAACTGTAGGTCTAGAGCAAAACAAACAGTTGGTGAAGGTTTCGTGCCCACAGAATTATCCTGGTGTTCCCTTCACAGTGGAGCAAAGTCAAAATGTGTGCATTGACTTCTAACAAAATTTTCACTCTCTCCATGCCCCACCCCAGACCCCGAGGGGTTTTCTGCACGGAATGTTTGATAAATCCTCACTTATTCTATACAGTGAAATGTATAGCCAACTTTTACATCCCTTTCATGTTGGTTTTCCTTTCTGCCACATCCTGCTGTACCTGCTTCATGTAAATCTTTAAAATATGACCCTCTAATAAAGAAAGAACCCACACAGTACCAAAGAGATCCTAATGCTGGCATTGAAGAAGCTAAAAAGAGTGGAAAATGTGATTTTTAGTATATGATTAGTATTAGCTCTTTCTGATAAGGACTCTTTTGTCTGTCTGCAACCAACACTGGCCCTTGAGCCAGGTGTGGAACTCCCTGCAATGCTCCAGCACAGAGAGCCCCCTGTGACACCCCCAGTCACTGCCCAAAGGTGCAGTGACAGTGCCCAAACCTTCCCCAGTGTGGCACCTACAATGACCACATTAATGGAGATCTCCCCCGTAGGGAGTGCAGCAATTCTGCTGTACCAGGGAACACAGAGACCCACAAACATTCAAACTAGCTGACTTTGGGACAGCAGCTTTTAAAGCCCTGATACCAAACCTGCAGGAATTCTGTCTCTGGTCCTATTTCTCAGCACTCAGGGTAAATTCAGAATTCATTCCAAACTATACACAGACTATAAAGTCCCACAAACAAAATATGCCTTTTCAGTGCTTTTTTTTCTGAATTCAATATGCACTAATTGATTAGGGTCTGAGAGGGGAACAAGAAATACAGAACAGAAAGCTGGGAAAGGTTGAATGCATGAGTTACAAGCCAGATTTCTTCAGTACAGATGAGTACACAAAATTAGCAAAAGGCAATACCACTTTTGGAAAGACTGCTCCGTGCATAATTTGCCATGAATTCAAAGTTATTCCTTTAGAAAATGAGTCTAAGACCTCCCAGCTGCTGCTTTATTGGTCTAATAAATTACCATTTTGATGGCAGGGAGATGTTCAGCATCCACCAGCCACGGAGCCGCGGGAATGCCGACGGGAGAGCGGGATGTGCCGGGGGAACACACAGTGTCCCTTCTCTTCACCCTCAAACCAGGAATGGCAAGTGTGTTGTAGGAACATTTGTACCAAAAGAAGTGAGAAACTGCCCTTATCATAACAGGTACCAGAGAACAGGGACCTGGCATGGTCCAGGTTCTCTCACTCCCCGAGTGGAAATCTCTTCTGTTCACCTGAAAGGGGCACCAGAACAACCAAAGGATCCCTTTGTGACTTTACCTTTGAACCCTCTTTTGGGAAGCTGGGACTTGGAGAACTTCACTCAGATTTATATTAAAGCCTCTGTAGGACAGCCTGAACACGTGCTAGGTGCCAGGACTTCCACCCAGTCACAGCTCTCCCTCCCAAACATCCATGCAAGGAAAGAACAAAATGCAGGAAAGCCAGAAAGCTGGTGATTTAGCATTCCCTACTTTACCCTTCTCCAGTGGACTGTGGAACTCAGAAGGACTTGCAACCACCTGATGCTTTGGGAACTCTCCAACATTTACAGAACACTCTAGAAATAACTCTGGTATTACCAATAGAGCAATCTTTTGTTACTACAAAGGCATTTGGGGAATAGTTTAAAGAGTCTGTACTCTCCCATCATGAAAGCAATTCTTCAGCAGTAGGGAGATACCTGCTGGGAGTGAAACTGGAGGAGCACTGGGCAAATGGGTGCAGGAATTTTGCTTAGACACAGGCAGGGCAGAGCTTCCAAAACCAAGAGCCCGAGAATGTGAGCCAGAGTCTGCTCACTGCCCCAGGTGCTCAGAGCAGCCCTACCTGCGTTGGAGTTGAGCTCCTCGTTCTCGGACTCGGTGCCGTTCTGGCTGCCACTTCCATGGAGGCTGTTCATGGCCATGAGCTTCATCTTCTGGAGCTTCATGGCCTCTGCCATGGCAGCTGCTGTCAGGCCTGGGAAACAGAGAGAAAGGCAATTCAGAACCACACCACACAACGGGGCACTGGAAAGGATGAATCAGAACTCTCCTTTCAGCAGGAGAAAGCCACATAAATTCCCTGCACATTCTCAGCCCAGTTATGTAATGCTATCCTGAACACCACCTTTATTTGAAAGTCAACTTACCTCAATGAACCATTCTAAGGATTTAAAAAAAAAATTCTTTCATGTTTATATTTCGTTTTAACATGTATAGCATAAAGAAATATTTATTTAATGGTATCCCTTTTGATTATACTTTTAAATATAATTTCCTGCCACTTTGATCACCTTGTCACTTTGATCACTTTCTGGTTGGCTTATTTAGCTGCTACAAAATTTCCACACACACAGTAAGACACAGTATTCCCTAATTCCAACAGTTCAAAGCCAATTAACAGGGAACAATCAATGCTGTACTATTACATTATACACCCAAACATTATTTTGGTTTTTTTCAGAAGTCTGTTGCTTTGGATTAACATTTTTGTTACTGGAAAATATTACACTGAAAATGTGTAGAAAAATACAATATAGATAAGTACAAAACCAACTCCACTTTTAAGAGACCATTAAGACCAGAACAAATTCCAGGAATTAAGGGGGTTATTGTTACAAGATTTTCAAGTGACTAAAACCCAATTAATCTCCAGTAGTAAAAGAGAAGAAGCAGAGCACCATCAGGCTACAGGTCACCAGAATCATCCTAATTTCTTTTACTTACATTCCTAGTATCTTTGTTTCATTATTAATATACACTGAATACAAAACTGTAAAAATAAGTCCAGAAAACATCACCAATAATTTTAAGTCCTTTAATCACTTCACACAGAAGGTCACTACAGTGTAAGAGTACTCACTTTTTATTTAAAAATAGTATTTTTTCCTACCAGCCCACAGAGTTCTGCAAATGCTGCAGGTTTTCTATCCAGCAGATATAAAATCCTGATGTTTGAACTCCTGGGTTTGCAAACTCTCTTTCTGACATCACTCACGCTTAATCCATCACAGAGTGAATCTTCAGTGATAAAACTCTTCACACACTTCCTGGAGATATGAAAAAGCCTACAAACTTCCCCTTTCTTTTCCTAGGGAAAGGAAGTGGGATTGCTCTTTGAGTGAATTTCACAGTATTTTCAGGAAGTTCAAAAAAGCCAAGCATCAGCACAACCCTGCTGAGGAATTCACTGTTTCCAGGATTGCCAGGCACCTCTCTGCTCTCCTGCCTTCTCCTCATCCAACCTGTGCCAAGTCTGGAGTAAAACCCTCACTAAGGCATTTGCAGAACTTGTACCCACCCACAGCCACCTCTTTCTGCTTTATATTTCTAATCTATTTCCAAAACCATTCACATTCATTTTAATGGTTACAAAAACACAGGTCTGAGCACGGAGTTCTTTGTTGTACCATTTTATCATTTCTACGTCCCCAGGTATGTACAGACAAACCAATATCCCAGTGAGCATTTCCATCAGGGTCAGTATTTATACAGGTTCTTGATACAGACTCTAAGTCATAAAATTTCATTAGGTTAAACACACAAAATAGTAAAGAAACTATTCATAAGGAGATAGGGAGGTAAAGTAAATTCAGACATTCAGAAAAATGTTAGGAGAAAAGACAAGAGAAAAAATCATTCAGGGCACTGCATTTTAGGAAAGGGAAGGGAAAGGGGAAAAGAAAAATCCAACAACAAAAAAATCCCCCCAAAACTTTCTAGTGAACAGTTGTAGAGAAGCACAACAAAGGCGGAAAGGATACCAAGGAACAAACAGAAAATAATAAACACAGTCCCAAAATCACCACGATGGCGCCTGCAGAAATTAAAGGTAATTATTGTCAGGCATTTGTGAGCTCCCTAACCAGCCACAGCTGCCATAAGGACACCAGCCAAAACACAGTGATGGATCAGGAAACTCTGCTGTGCCATCTGCCACCCCAAAGTCACTCCACTTCAGCATGACAAGTTTCAGGAGGGAAGCGCTGGAGATGCTGCCCAGGCAGGCACAGGCTTGGGGCAGACACAGCCAAGCCTAGCCCTAAGCTCAGTGTCAGCACAGCCTTTATTCCCTCAAACACCACTCCCCGGTCTATACAACCTCTTACTTCAACTCTGAGAGCAAAGGCCCGCAATGGGATTCCATGACAATGCACTAATTCTCCAGCATTTCTGAAGGATAATAAAATTGAGGTTAAAGCAAATGGTTCCAGCAGTTAAGGGGGTGCCACTGAGTGAAATGATGGAAGCAAACGTGCAGCAAATCACCCACTAGCACAGTCTTCAATTAAGGCTATGCCATGGCTAATATTACTGGAGCTATTCTTTAATTCAACTATTAATAAAACTCCTTTCTTTAATTGACTCAGCTCGGGCTAGCTGTGGCAAAGGGGGCTATTCTTCACCTGACTTATCTAAGGATCTACAAAGAACTGAAGGATCATTTCCATGCTCTCAGATGAATCATTATCAGCAGCAGGATCTCCCTGAGAGTACCTCCCTATGAAAAATGTCCTGGAAAACTGCTGTAACATATACATCCATCCCTCTCCTTCCCCTAAAATGAAAGGATCACTAGGAAAACCGGCATGCTGGATCACATACTTCAAAGCTTCTGGTTTTTTCCTCTCCACTTACACTTTAAATTTTCCTTCCTTCAGTTCTCTTTTGCCAGCTGTGATCAATCACTGAACGCCCAGGAAATAAACTGTGGACCGTTTATGATCGAGCACGTCCATCCCTCCCAATGCACCAGCAGCAGGGATGAGTCTCAGCACGGCTGCTGTGGGTTCCCTGCAGAGCTTTTTGGGGCCACCAGCAGCCCAGAGCCTTGGCTGGCAGGGAGCAGCTCTTTGGAGAGCTGGTGGGGTCTCTGAGAGGGACACCCAGAGCTCGATGACACGCGCAGCACAGCCCGTGGTGGTGAGTACGCCTGCAGCACCCCGCACGTGGCAGCAGCAGCAGCTGCCCCCAGTGATCTCCACTGTGACTTCTGTCAGCACGCCATGTCCTCCGCTCTGACGAGTCTGCACAACTGCTCACAACACACCGGCTCAGCCCCGAAACAGCCCCTCAAGGACACACAGAGCAGCCCACCTTCTCCCAGGCTGCACCCAAGTAAAGCTGGGCAGTTTTATTCTGAGCCACAGTTCAGCCAGGCCTGAGAAGCACCGAGCTCTCGGATGAAGGAGCTGGATGCAAATGAGGACCATCCTGAGCTGACTCACCATGGCCACGGAGAGGACACAGGGCTGGTGGGGATGGAGCACACCTGGATCTTCTGTGAGGCTGGGCTGCTCCTGGACCCACTGAGCACCCCCTGTGCTCCTGCAGCCATGGCATCCGTGGTACCCACGAGCACCAGGGGGGCTTCTCCATCCCTTGTCTGCATCCCTCTGAAGTCAGAGCTTCATGGTTCACTCAGACATCCCCTACACAGGCAAAAAGGCTACTGAAGGGTATTGCTCTGTGAGGTCTCAAGAATTATTTCAGCAAAAGCAGCTTTTTGACTGCATGGCCCAAAGACTTCAACAACTCCAGGCCATTTGCAGTGTCCCCCTCAGGGCCAGCCCCTGTTACAGGGCAGTGCTGAACCAGGGGACAGTGTCCCTTGCCTCCAGTGAACACCCTGATTGACTCCTTAGCAAATACCTCCTTGGAGACACAAAAACCACAACTCATCTGTGTTCCCACACCGAGGCACCTGCAGTGTCTTGCATGGAAGGGAATCCTCCACGTTTAACTGATGTCCAGTTACTGGAAATTGGATTTTGATGGTGAACACAAGGACTCTGAGCTTTCCAGGTGACCCTGAGTATCTGCTAATCTCACACTCTTGCTACAGCTATTTTTTCCCAGTTTCCTGATTAGTCAGACTGTGCCCCTCCTTCATATTAGTTTGAAAGCTTTTCTGTCAAAACTGTGAACAAGTAAATTAACTAAAGGAGAACTATGAGTAATCAAATCTTGAGGTTTGCAATTAATTAAATGAAACGGTGAGTCAGTGAACTGAAAAATGGTTCTATATTAAAACAAAACATTTAATTAAATTAACAGTCAACACATTGCAATTAATAATATTCAAAAGGAAAAATGAAACCCAGTTTAGCCTTGCCATATTATTTCAGTTTAAGAGCCAAGCATTGTGCAGGAGCTTGTTTGTTATTTGCATTCAAAGCTGCCACGGGTCAAGCACGATGTGCTAAAACAGCAACAGTGAAATATCTGGTAGTAGGAAATGTTAGTGTGAGAGACCATATTGCACACAGTGAAAACAATCCTGGAACATGCAACAAATCAGGCCTTGGAAGACCGTAATAAAATTAACAGAAGTAAATACATATAATGCACTGTAAGTTTTCAGAATGCCTACAACAATTTACTAATTAATTTAAAAAGTCATGGTGGAAAGTGAAGGCTTCTCTGTCGCTGAAATGAATCATGCCTGTTTGGTGATTAACAGGGAGGTAAAACCCAGCTACCACACAAAGGACAGTGACAACAAATCCTGGAACAAGAACACTGAAATGCCCAAAGTGTTAGAGCAGTTTGGAGACACGTCCAAACTAACCTTATTGTTGCAGATTTTTGTAAACTGACTCAACTGGAAATGGAGGGAAGTTTGAGCTCTAGTGAATGTTGTGTTTTCAGGGGTTGTTCAAAGATGCCCTGGTACCTCTGTGGGCTGGTCCCAATGATCCACCTGAGAGATCCAGGGAAGGGACCGTCTGAGGAGCTGGGCACTGAAGGCAGGGGCTGGTGCTCAGCTCTATCCTGAGCACCCCCAGGCCCCAGGAGGACACTCGGGAGCCCAGGCTGAAATCCATCTGACACCGCCAAGATGAAACGCAGTCAATGGCCAAGAAACGTATCACAACAGTGGAGCCTCTTTCATCTGTCCTTACACCTGCAGCCACTTGTCCTGGTATCACCCTGTGACAATGGCATTTAAAGACTTCCATTTAAAGACATTTTTCATTTAAAGACATCCAAAGGCTCCAGGGATCAGAATGAGCTTTGCACAAACATTCCTCAATTTCCGAGGGCTCGATTCTGCAATCCTGGTGATTTCTGTTTAACACCCTGTGCTTGCTCACCTTATTTTAATTTGAAAATATCATTTCATGCAAAAGCTCACATGAGCATAAACAAGATTAAAACCTTTGAACACCGAGACATCCCTGCCACTCTGTGGAACAATTCACAGAGTAACAGGTTGTCACTCCCTGATTTCACACCTATTTAGACATCAGCAAAGTCCTGATACTCACAAATCTGGGTGTTCACTTGAAATATGGGGAGAGTTTGCTTTCCAGATGCTTTCATCCCATGTCTGCCTCTATTATTCAGGCTTCTCACACCACTTATAACCTCTGTCCTACTCTCATCCTCCCTGACATCCACCTGAGACACTGGAAACATTTGTACCATGAACATGTTCCATCAAGTCCCTGGACCTGAGGTATTTCATATCCTCCATCCACACCAGGAAACGATGACCCGAGAGCCATCAGATTTCTTGTCTAAACCCAAGGGGCTCACAGTTCGAAGGCAAGAAATTTTAATCCCAAATTTGTGCCTACATCTGTAGGATGGTCACTCATGTTCAAGCTGACACTCAGCAAAACCCAGCTGTGCGTTTCCCAGTGACTTCCTCCCCAAAAAGGCAGCCTCATGTCAAACAAACTGCAGGAACAGTAAAATGAGAGCCACCAAAAGCACCGAGAGGGTTACACTACTTTTGCTGCCTTCATTCTTCCAGTGTGTCTCAGGAGAATTGATTAATTTTGTGACATTTTCTGCTCTTTTTTACAGTCTATGCCATGAGAATGATTTGTCATGGCTTTAATGCGTAATACTTTTAGCAGCACTGCTGTGACCTTTACCTTCTTCTGTATATTTGATTGACTGAGCACCCCCTTTTGATGTACAGGTTTCAGGAGATGGAACACACGAGACACTGAATTATCAGTGACAAAATCACCATCCCTTTAGAACTTGGACGTTCTTCGGTGAGGATCTGATGCAATTCTAGTCACGTCAGTGAAAATCTTCAACATAAAATGAAAACTTATAATATGGGATGTATTTAAACAGTGTTTTCCTACATCGAAAGAGTGACAAACTCATTCATTAGGACTCTGATTCCAGTAAGGATAAGACAAGTTAAACTAATGCTCATAATCATCCAAACTCTCCAACTATCCACTTTCATAATGCTGTCACAGATTAAAGATTGCAATTCTTTGAGATAAGGGCTTGAAAAATTAAAAACTAAGCCAGAAACATGTTAAATTACCTGAGAGCAACACAGAAAATAAATTCCATTTATGGGAAAAAAATATTAACTCCAAAGTGCTAAATATTCAGAAGCCAGGGGTGTTATCATCATCAATTGCTTCTGATTGCAAGACTTTGTTATCCAGTTTGGAATCCACTTGGATTCTTGGGAACATAAAATTCTGTCACCACTATATTAAATATACTAGTCCTCATGTTCCCCACCATGCTGTACCTTCACCACAGCCACAGCAGCCTGCCATGGTGCAGGTGCTGCCACCTGAAATTAGAATTAGCTGCTGTTATTTTCTTCTCCAAGATTATTCCTTTCCCATTAAATCAATTTCTGGGGTTTAAAGCACTTGAAGGGGAAACTGCAGAAGTTTTTGGAGGTGCTTTCAGCTAAGTACCAAAAAGTCTGAAAGCTTATCTGGAGTTGGCACAAATCTCTCGAGTTTGTAAAATTAATTGGGCTGGAACGTCTTCTGAGAACAGGGGTATCTTTGGGAGTGATTTCAAGCTCCTTCCTGCTTGTGAGTGGAAAACACCACCCTAATATTTGTTCTGTACAGGATGGCACAGCTCAGCTACAGCCCAGCTGTCTCCAGGCACAATTCTGAAATGGAGCATTGCAAGGATTTTAAGGGAATACCGAGTTCCATAAATTCATGGTGCCACAGCATTTCAGATGAAACCTCAGCTGACTGTCAGGACCAGCACTGCTGAAGGGACTGGATTGTTTCAAGTGTGGTTTGCACTGGCTAAAAAGGAGGGAAGGGTTTATGTCCATCAAGCTCAAACCAGCTGAAGTTGCAAACACAGGCAAAGTGCTCCACAAAGGATATAATTCTGCTTTTCCGTGGGCATTGCGACCCCCAGTTTTGAGTAACCACTCTGCAATCAATAAAAAATCAATGGGACTGTTGGCAAAGGTGAGATCCTTGTTACCAAAATGATTTAGGATAGACCATCACGTGGGGTGACAAGTGGAGCTACCTCGGATGGTAGAACTAGAGCCAAGCTCTGTCTACCCAACCTTGTAGCATCATTCCCTACATGGTATTTCTTCTACAGAAACAATTTTTGTGCCAGAATAGAACCTGAATGCTCTGATCACACAACCATCCCTGTTCTGAGTTACCTGAGGCTGAGAAATCTGGGGCTAGTTCCAAAACCCCACAAAAATATGGGGCTTATTTGAAGCACAATAACTAAAGCAATGGAAAGAGGGAGCCCAGGCACTGCCCTCCAAACGGCATTTAATTAACACAACCTCCAATGACTCAGGTTTGAAAGCTGCCTCACTTAGGAACAGAAATTCCTGGAATATTCTTCTGAGACTTACAACCACTTTCCAATTCTGGCTGTTGAATTGAAGCAAAATATTAGTGCTGTCAGATCATTTGGAATACCACAACTTAGTTACAGGGAGAAGTATTTGGGGATGGTATTAGGGGTTCTCCAGCTTTAAGCAGAACCTGCCACATGCACCTGACAAAAGATGAAGAATGTAGTGCAGAAACATGACTTTCATTTCCTTGGAATAGCCGATTCCCAAATGAACATTCCATTAATTATTCAACGTAAAATAAAGGAACACTTTGGGAGAGCAAGGACCAGACTTTGGGCCTCCACCTCTCCTGCTGTTATTTTATGGTCTCTTCAGACACTTCTGGCATAACAAAGTGTCTCGAGCTTCAGTTTTGTTTCCCAGTCAGGAGAGTGGAAACCACCTTCAGCCACACCACTTCCAGCTGATGCTCCAGAGTCCCCAGGACTGGTTGTTCCCAGGGCTCTGTGGTGAGCTGGCCCTGAAGGTGTGCCATGGCACAGCAGAGCCACGTGGTTCTTCTTTCCCAGGACAAAATGGGGGATGTTAGATGAGCTCATTTCCATTTCAGCAGGGTTTGGACAGCAATCCAAGAGCTGTCCCTGAGGAAGGACAAGCTCTCAGGTAACTTTCCAACTTCTGAGGCTGGAGCAGCCAGAGGTCAGCAGGTGCTTTGGGCAGGTGATGGATTCCCAGCCCCGCAAAGGGACAACGAGGCAGCCCAGGGGCTGGAGAAGGCAGGTTTGACCTGGGGCTACCTTTGGAGCACAGGGAAGGAAACACAGAGAGCTGTGTCCTCCTCAGGGTGACAGTGAATGACCCCTGACCAGTGTCACTGCAGCCCTGGGTACCCTCACCTGCACTCCTTCAGCACTTCTCTCTGCTTTTAAGTTATTTCCACAGAGTTTTGTTGAAGCTTATTCATGCACATTTACTTACCCAAATAACAGGGGAGACAAGTAATTTAGCCCCAACAGGTTGATACCACCTTTGTTTATGAAGTTATGCCAGAATAGCTATTTCCATTTTACGCCATGCAAGGCAAAGAGCATTTTTCAAAGCTGAGACACTGACTGGGAGCTTATTTTCTTGTTCCAGGTGGTGAATAAAAATAACACGTAGAAGATGAACTACACCAGTTTTAAAATCTTAAAGGATGTGTCTCTACTCATTGGTCAGGCTGAATTAACTCGCAGCCTCCAAGCCAAAGGCAGGCTCGAGGAGGAGAGGAATAATTTAGCCACTGAATTGAAACACTGAGTAATCTAAAATTATGCAAATATTCTCTTTGCCCTTGCAAATCTTTACAGATAAACTCGGCTGGTCTTTACTCCCGAGTTTGCATCAGTAGAGCAGTTTCGTTTCTTCTAGAACTATGGCAACAAACATTTTTAGCTCAGGTTTTGTGCAATTATTTCAGTAGTCAGAGTATGTTCAGATTTTAAAATAGAGTCTCAAGATTTTTGTGATGGAAATTAATTAAATGTACTTTAAAAATATAACTATATTTAATAGAAATTATGTCCAAGATGTACTGAAAATTTTTTTTATCCAATTCAGACAAATCCTGCAGGTTTCTATTCATCTTGCTTTTCCAGAACTCTACATTATATAACTAACCCCTTCAAGCTTTATAATTATTGTACTCTGCAGTCCTCAAGCATTTCTCCAGATTAATACTGTACTTTTTGCAGTTATCTTTTTAGAGCTGAGAGCTTTAAGTCTACTTTAAGGCCTTTTCCCACATTGATAGGTTGAGTATTATATACTGTTATAAACTTATCCAGGTAATATTCCAATGCACCCCCAGTAAGCATTTAACTCTGGGTTTAACAATTTAATATGTGAAACAAATTGAAAAATTTATTAAAAAGACAAATTCTGCTTCTTCTATAGGTATTTCTTTTAAACAAATATTTTCAGTATTTATCTATTATATCCTTTAATTGACCTTTCTCTAACATTAGCACTATGTTGATAAAACTAGATTTAATAACTAGTATTTGTCCAGTTCACAATGGTAAATAAAAACCTTAACTAGCTGTAATTTTACTCCTCTGTATCTTTTTAGGCCCACTCACCTCACTGAGGCAGGACAGTGGGTGTGAGACAGGCTCCCTTAAAGGAAGGGACCTGCAGATGACCAACAAACAGATTTATATTCTATTCAGGAAAAACATAATTTGTCCTTATTTCTTTCCAAAAGCCACTAAACTGCTCATACTCGAGAAGAAAATTAACCTTTTTACTGATTAATCACTGGGAAGCTTTGACTGGTGAAGAGAAAACTGTGTTACAAATGAACAGCTACCTGTTCCCAAATGACAAGGCATTTCCATCAAAGGCCCCCAAAAGGCAGGCACTGCCCAGTGTTTCCAGTGACCTGGAGGGATTTTTCCAGTTAAGAGCTCCTGAAGAATGCTCCCTTTTGATTCCTGTCCCTGGCACAGAAAGGATTGTCCCATTTAGCCACTGCTCTATCACATACATCAGAGAATCCTATTTGCTCACACGCTCCTGGAACATTAAAACACAATAGTGTGATTGTCTCGGGGAGAAAATTTTAAAGATTGACTTTTTTTTCTTTTTTTTTTTAAAGGGAGTAAGATCAAAAGCAAACTTTAATAGATGTTTGACTAAGGTCACCCTCCTAGGAAATGGAACACTGAAGATGAAAGAGAACAAATAGATTTGGGTTTTGATCTCCGCCAAATGCATTTGGCATTGTTTAGCTTTTATAAAATACTTCAACTTCAGGCCATATCATGACTAAAACGAATTGGTTCAAGTCCTGGGGGCTTAATAGTTTGGTAAGACTTTAACTGTACCAATATTTGGAAAAACATCCTAAGTATCTGACCAGATTTTTTTTCTTACTGGAATGAAATCAGGTCAAGCCTAAATACGTTGCTAATGCCAGATGGATATGAACAACTTCCAGAATATATTTAAATTTCAGAGTTACTATCCACTGGTGCTGTGGGATCAGGACCACTGGTATTCCCAGCAGGAAACTTGAGGGAATGTGCAGAGCACTGAGAAAAGGCATTGGAATTATTCAAATACAACAAGTAAATAAAATGTGTCCCCAGCCCAAAGTGTGTGTCGGATCCTTTTACCAAATTATCTCACAGTTCTTGTGGACATCCACATTTGTAAATTAAACCATAGTAAGAAAAGAATGGATTACAATCTACAAACTATTACTTTCTAATTTGTCAGCAAAGTGCTGTTTGCTAACTGAAGACAACTTGCTTAATTAAGGAAAAAGATGAGATAACACTCATTAAAGCAACAGGCTGAAATCATTACTATTGTTACCAAAAATTAATTCTCATTAGCCACCAGAAGCACTGCAAAAACCCATAAACCACTTTGTAGGCTACACAAACTTTCCAAAGGAGTTCTATGAGCTCGGCCAGCTCAGCCCTTGGAGCAAAATCAGGAAATGCCCCAACCCCGAGGCTCAAAATTGCCTTTTTCGAGTTTGGATGAAACCTCAGGATTTCCACCACAAAATGTATTACCCCAGAGAAGACTGATGCTGAGTTCTGCAAACATCTGGCCTCAGGAACCCTCCAGAAATGACAAACACAAGGGAAGAACTTTCTGCTCTTCCTTTCAAATCACTGTATTACAGCAATGATGAAGAACTGACACAGAGGGGAGGACTGCCCCAGATACAAGGGCAGGGATTTGTCTTCATTAAAGGATACTTGAGCACAAGCCCACAGGTAGCCCAGGGCAGGAGAGGAGATGCCCAGGGACCTCCCTCCTCACAAGACAACACAAAGGCAGGAGATGCCTCAGCCATCTGCTCTCCAGCATCCAGCCACACCAAGCCACCACTCATTCATTCATTCCTTCATTCCGTCCTTCCATATGCTGATTATTTCTTGAAAAGGGTTACTATCGCAGGCTTTCCCCCTCTTTGCTAGAAGGACATGGCTATTGCACCTTTTTGTGTTATTTATTACTTCCTGCAGCACATTTGTGCTGCTGAGGCAGTAAGTGTGATGTGCTGAGCCCACCTGGCCTCAGCCCTGACTCTGCCAGGCACAGAACTCCTGCACCCAGCAATACTTCCCCCTGCCATTCTCCAATATCACAGGTGTCACCTCCCTCTGGGCCCTAAAGGCACCTGCAAGACCCAGCCATGCGTCACAAACAGATCTGTTTTGTTTCTCAGCACCTCAGTTTCCTGCCACCAAAAAACCTCCCCTTGAGCCAAACTGGAAACTCCTCACTCACATCCTCCCCCAGCTTCCAGTGCAAACCAGTACTGATCTGTGCTACTGCAAACATGATGCTTAAAAATCCCTGCCCTCCACCACAAGGACTGGCAATGGACTGAGAAATAAGAAAAATCTAAGCAGGCGACTTGTTTCTTCACCAACACAAAAAAGGGGTTAGTGCTGTTTGGAGCAGCTACATATATGTATATGTAAAGAAATAAAATCTATATGCTTTCATTCTCAACAGTTTGTTGGTGAACAAAGTGCAGCCAGTGTGGAATCCAGTTCCTGTTTCTCCTATTAGTTGTATTTCTCTAGTCCCTGAAAACTTTCTGTGTTTCCTGAAACCAGAATATTTTCACTTCCCTCCTAAGACACTGAGCCCATAAAACTCCAATAAAAAACTTCCTTTGTTTCAGCAGCTGAACATTTGCTATTCTGCATATCCCTTCTTTCTCTTGAAGGACATAAAAACTCACAGGATTAATTAGCACATTTAGGCATCACCAAAACAGGTCCTGGTCTCAGCCTTTTCACTGCCCAGCAGCACAAATCTCCCTTCTGCTTTTTATAGATTTCCCAGAGAAGGGCTGAATTTATCAGCAGATTCAACTGTGGAATTTGTTGCTATTGGAATTTCCAACAAAACAAGCTCAAAGACCAGAAAGCTTCTTTATATGGAATATATGGAAATGTGTTCAATGACAGAAAAAGAAATTAGAATTAAACCAATTAGAAGAATACTATACAACTAATTTGGATGTGTGATAAACAAAGTTATCCCTTGAGTCTTCCAGCTGTTCTGCTGGTGGGCTCAAAATACTGTGCCCTCTTAAACAGTGAAATAAATAAATTCCTCATAATCTTCACTGTCTGGTTTGGTGCAAGAAAAGGACTTTACTAAAAAGCACGAGCGTACTTCTGGATAAAAATAACTTCTAACAAATAAAGCCCAGTAGAATATGAAACAAAAATTAAGTAAAATAGTGCTTGATTAATTTGGTCCTTAGTAGGAATATAAAAGGCCCAGCCTGGGGAGGATATCATAAGGCTGATTTATATTATGAACACTGAACTATTGAGGTAGTTGCTTATATATCACGTTTTATAAGAGGCACCATGGGATCACACCATCTGCTATGGAGACATCAATAACTGCACCTTTTAAAAAATAACAGCCAGAGACCAAAAATGAGCACGGGGAGGGTTTCTTTTGTTTTCTTTTTCACTATGGCAATTTTCCAGAGGGAGAACAGGAGCACAGGACGGTGCAGCAGGAGCAAAGCCCAGCCCTGGAGGGACACAGGAGTCTCCTGTTCCCAGCCCCTGCACACACAGAATGCTGTCTCACTGACGCTTCACACCCACTGCTGGCCCTCCTGAAAGAGTGATTTCTATTAGGCAATGTCACGGACTAAAATATTGATTAAAATATGTTCACTTTCTTAGCCAACAGCTGTGAAGTCCTTTAGGCTGAGCAAAGTGAGAGACAACAGAGGTGCCAAATCCATATGCAGCTTCTGCTCTCACAAGCAAACACTGACTTACAGGCTTAGTCTTACAGTAAGACTAAGATGATAAGACTTTGGAGGTTGTGACTAGATGATCTTTAAGGGCCATCCTAACTCTTTAACATTCTGTGATTCTATAAAAGTGCAATGTGAAACCACTTTAAAATATGCCCCCCTTGTTATCTGCTATAAACTATACTTAAGGTACTCCATGAAAGCGCTTACCTTGGGAAAAAACCCATCCTGAACAATTTAACCAAGGGTAAAGAGACACATTCCTAAGTACATGCTAATAAAACTGGTTCTATCTGTACAGCTGAGATAGGTCCCCAGATTTACTGAGACAGCACTAATTTACTTTTGTCCAGATGATTAAGTATTTTTGTTCTTGTGCAAAAACAGTTGTAAGTGCAGAAAACAAATTCTCTCCAGGAAATGAGATACTTTCCCTCCCTGAAAGAACTCATAATAATGATGAGCATAACATGTCCAATGAGGAGCTGAAATGGTGTTGTAAACTGTGGAAACAACAAATCCATTATGAATAATTCCCACTGGAAATCTTGGAAACTGGACAACCTACTGCCTGTTCTTATTTTATGCAGTGCAAATAGCAAAATGAGAGGGAGATCTGTCCCGCTGCATTTCCACTGGATTTCCTCACAACTTCCAGTTGCATTCCCTCACAGGTGAGTAATTGTTCTCTCACGTTCTTGTCTTTTCTATTTGGCCAAAGTGAACAGGAGGAGAAGCTGCAAAGCTGCCTCCTGTCCCCTGACACATTAGGATTCATTAGGGGGGAAAGCAAATGAGAACTATTTCATCTTCAAAGCTCTTCCCAAGACATTAACATCGAATAACAGTATTAAACTCACATTACAGGTCTTTAATCCGTGGCAGTAATAATGCTGTCTGGTTTAATAAAAATACACATTAAAATAAATCTTTTGGCTATCCACTTTTAGGAGTCTGCAAACAACATTATCACCAAGTTGAAGACACTTTGGGATAGTTCAAACTAAATTCTGATAGCAGCACTGTTGCACTTCCAGCAACTTGCTTCCTCTTCCTGTCTTACCCACACTACCCTAGAGATAAATGAAAGCTATTTCACCAGGACTCCTCATGTCAATACTTTTAAAATAGAAATACAAGCTGTCAGATATCTTGAAACCAGGAACTAAGTGAATAATCACATTTTCTCAATGAATATGCTCAAGAATTCTACACATCTCCTGCAAACCTCACCTGCCCAGATCACTCCTGAGATATTCCTTACCAAATTCTGCTGGAATTCTGGCTGAGGGACCAATTCTAGTATCAAAACTGCAAAATGGTAATTGCTGTTCAATCAGCAAAGTCATCTTGAAAGCCCAACCAGAGCAGCACGGAGTATTTGTCACCCAACCTGGCTGGGCTGGACGTTCTCTGGATACGCTGACATGTTTCATGATACAATTTACTGGGGAGTACATTTAAAAGTTAGTAAATAATGTTTATTGCTGTAAGAGCAGCCCTTTTAATTTGCTAAGCAGCTTGAAGAGGTCCCATAACTTCTTGCTGGTTTACATTTACCAAATTGAGTGTCAGCTTCAAAGTTTTGGGAGCTCCAAGAGCGGAACGTGAACACATTCATCTGCAACGCTGCAGACACAGCATCAGCCAATGAGATAGCAATTAATTAAGCTGTTTACCAAAAATAAAACAAGCATATTTTTTGCTGTTGGCTTCACAGACAGTGCAATCAGCATTTTCAGACTGCAAGGTAGTCTCTCTTTGTGTTTGTTTTTGGCTGGCTGACGACAGCCCCTCGCCAATAATGCGTTACTGCTTGCTCTTTTTTTCAGAAATTTCTAAATTGAAATAATTGAAAGGCTTCTAAACAACAATCCAGCTCTCCCTTAAGAGCACATGGAAAACTCAGGAAATGGAATTCCCCTAATTTTGCTCTAGAAACTCTATGCCCATTTACCCTTTTTCCCCACACTGGCAGATGACAGGCCAGATAATCCCAATTCCAGGTGCAGGCAGATGAGGGGAGCTGCTACAAGGAGCAATGGCTTTCATCTGCAATTCCTGCTCCTTGTCTTTCTTGGAGAGATCTCTCCTGCTGGCCTGCACTGGTGCAGCTGATGAATGGGTCAGGATCTGTACGAGCAAATGAGTAAGATGCACATGCCATCCCTCAAACCATAATGAAAACCTTTATGAGATTGGATTCCTGCTTCGAGATGACCTAAGAATGTGGTCCCGGATTTTTACATATTACAATTTTGTTCTCCAGTGACAGCATGAAGATGAGCCAGCACCAGCCATTCCTGAAAGCTGGGGAAGTAACTCACACAGGGCTGCTGCTACTTTAAGCATGTATTTCATATTATACTACTCCTAAAACCTCCGTATAACAGCAGTAAGAGAAACTCTTCTCCTCATACACGTTCCAGCAATCTTTTTGAAGCAACACAACTGATGATAAAAAAGCTGACGATGAAGTTTCATGGGCAGAAAAATTACCTAAATTGCCAGAAGTTGTTCAGTCCTTTTTTTTCCTTCATTAGCACGTAATGAAACCACAGAACTATCTACCAGTAGTACCTGTATCCACAGGAGAGCAAAGGACAATATCATTTATGTTTAATTATCCTCACACACACCCCCGAGTCACCAGAACCGACCACATTTACTGCAGGAGAACTTGCACTCCTGCAAACTTGCTATCAACTATAAATTCTACTTACAGTCACTAGAATATTGAAAAGTTCTCTTCACACCTCGGGAAAACTATGTTGAGTTTGCTCCAGCTTGTGTTTCCTCACAAGGCCATTAACTGATATAAATGGTATTTACCAGATAGAGATTCATTCCTTCATTCTCCCTCTTTCATGATGGAAAAAGATTGAATTCTCTTTCACTTATTAAAAGCCAAGAATAATGATACCCGAAAGAAGGTGAAAAAGTACAACAAATATATATATATCAGCTGTTACAGTCTGGACAATGAAATACAAAAATATGATGAAGAATATCCACAATCAGCACATAATTTATTGATTGCCCTTTCTCAAATGAAGGGACATCAGCTAGTTTAAAAGTAAAATTACACACTAAAATAACAGCAGAGAGAGATAAAAATTATGAGGGTCATGCAAGGGGAAAAAGATGTATTTTCAGCAAAGATTTTTAAATGAGATGGAGAGCCAATGAGGCAGAGAAATACAGGAAAGCCCTTCCTTGCCAGAAAGAATTGCAGAAAAGCAGGTTCTTTTAGCATTACTTGTGAAATGTTGAGTGGCAGCATGGGAAAGAATGCAAGAAAAAAGCAAAGTAGACACTCCTGAAATAAACTGCCCTAATCCTGCTTTTTAGAATGTCTATTAATTACATTAGCATAATGGAAGCTGTCTGAAAGGCCAGGCAAAATGGGTAGAGGGAAATAAACGATGTGCTAACAAGTTAGAGGGACGGTAAACTGGAGTTTACACTGTGTGTGCCATGGGTCGGATCTCTTTGCTCTCTGCTGAGCACACAGCTCTGCCATCCTCCTTCCCCAATCCCCGTCCCTGCCACACTCCACAGCAACTTCTGCTCCTGCCAGCACTAATGTCATCTGTGTTTGTGTGTCAGGACCTGCACTTTCCTGGTCACTGGGGACAGCTGCCACCGGGGCGAGGGAGCAAAGAGGCAACAGGGGAAAGAAAAATGGCAAGTGCTTGACCAGGGAGGTAAAGTTCACTGGATTTGCAGCAACACACAGAAAGTTTCACATAAACTGGGGGGAAGGGGTCAGTTTTTAACAGCACAGATTAATAAATGCAGGGATGATTTACTGGGGTGGATTCTCCATCAGCTGGGTCTGCGAGCTGGGACTGGCCGTGCTCCTCAGACACTGACCCAGCACAGCTGGAAGCTTCTCACAGGGATGGTTTGGTGGAAATTCCTAGCCCAGACATTTCTGTTCGCTCATGGGCAGTCCAAGAGCAATCCAGTCCACAGGCTGCCACTGGCACTGCAAACCCACCCCACTGGGTGTAAAATCCCTCGTGGGAGAGCCAGAGTCACTGCAAGGGGGGAACGTGTTAGGATACGGCACAGCTTCGTCCATGTGCACTGGGGATGCAAACACACTGACTGCACTCCATTATGTGCTTTTTCAATATATGAAATTTACACTTTTTAAGAAAACTAATTCTAATGGTCTCTGGGTTTAGCTGCACACAGCCTCTGCAGAGGTGCCTGTTCCCTGGAAACACACACCTGTCACAGCCATGGATGGCTGGTTAAAACCCATGATGGTTAAAGCCCTGATGGCCAGACTTCTTCCACATTTTTCTATATTTATTAACAAGTTTAACCGTGCCTCATATGGAAATCAGGCTGTGTCCTTGGGGCTATTTTCATGCACCTCGAGTATGGCTGTGGCAGTGGCCCTGCTGCTGCTCCATCCCCGTGGATCCCCCGGGATGTGCCCCCCGACACCTCCCGTGTCCAGGGGGCTGCAGGAGCCACCCCTGTGTGTCCTGCCAGGCTCGCTAGCATGGGGCAGGGCAGGGTGTGTGTGGTTAAGGCACAGTGTGGGGACACCCACGCTGTCACCTCTCAGGTACCCACGGGGTCCCGCCTGGCTCGGCGCTGTGCACAAGGACAGCTCCCCCTCCCAAAGCAGGAGCCACCACAGCAGCTCTGAGGGGCCAGTTTGTTGCCATCCATCCATGTGCCAGCCACAGCACTGCTGGGGTGGACACAGAAAGAACCCCCTCCTCTAGCAGAATATTGTGTTAATTTATACAAAACTTCTCATAATGACAGCCTTGCAGGTAAGTTTGAAGAACGGGCAGTGAGAATACCAAACTGTTCCCAAGTTATTTCCCAAATGCTCTTCCTCTGAATTAGCAAATACAATTAAACAAAAACCACAATTGTGAAATCCCAATTAAATCCCAGACCTCCTCTGGCTATGAGAGCAGCTCCCAGGTGCAGAATCTGAGGCTGCAGTTGCCCTGCCCTGCTGTGGCCACAGGGATGGCAGCACTGCCCCAGCAGGGTGTGAGCACCTGGTGAGCTGTGCTGATTCGTTTCCAGGCATATCTGCTTGGAGATGACTGGGTTTCAGTCCTTGACCTACGGAATTTTAAGCATCACTTCACTCATATTAGAGATTTTCTATATAGACAAAATACAAATTATGGGTGACTGTTTCAGCAGGAAGAAAGTCCTCTGCAATAAAGATTATTATTTTTCTGATTATTTGTTTAACAACAACAATTAAAAAAATTCCTTCCAAACTCAGAATTATAAATTAAGATTAAATTTGGTAGATCTGATTGTTGCTAAGTACATAAATAACTGAGGTGGGAGTGGGTAGCATGGTGTAAGTGTAAGTATAGTCAGATCTGAACAGCGTCTCCCAGGAGTTCTGATCACTGCTATCAAACCAAAGACTGTAATTTCACATGTTCACTCTACCTTCTCCTGTGCTTCTCTCATTAACAGCTCATACCTGATCTGGTTTGATGGGAAAAGCCTGAAAGAGAAACCTTAAAACGATAAATTGCCATTATATGAGGAGAAATTCTGGTGCACTAAGAAATCCACCGAATGGCTGAGGTTGGGAAGGACCCCCCATGATCATGCAAGTCCAACTCCCCCAACTGGGAAAGGGTCCTCTGGAACAGACTGGCCAGGACAGGGGCCAGACTGGGCCTCAGTGTGGGCAGGATGGGGATCTCACCCCTGGGTGCTCCTCACCCATCCCCACACTGGAGAAAGAAAAAGAGCCTCAAGGGAGGAGAACCAGCTACAGGGAGTGGTGCTGCCCAGCCCGCCTTGCCAAAGCATCCTCACCCAAGAGACGATCACTCAGTCTGACTAAAAAGCAGTACTGAAAGCAGGCAAAATTGATAGTATTATAAATAAGGAAGAACCACACCTATGAAGGAAAAGTCCTGCCTTGACTTAGCTGATCAGCTCTAACAGAAAACCTGGAGCATGCAGGGATCTCACAGGTGCTAAAGCACTAATTCAGTTCTGAACATCTGTCTGCCTCTGCTCTAGCCGCAGAAAATTCACATTCCTTGTGGAACTTGTGAACAAAATACCAGATCTGTACCTGAACTCTCACTGCAGTCACTGTCTTCACCTCTGTCACCAGCACTGACACCTGTATGGTGACACGAGAGCACAACCCCAGAACCTGTGTTTTGCCTTTCCCAAGTTAACTCTTCAACATTTATCCTTCCTCTGCTTAGATTAATTAAAAAAGCTCTACAATTATAACATCAGATACATTTGTTAGCAATTGTTATCCAATGGAACACGGCCCAGCAGATATTCATTTTCTTTTCCCAGAAGGAAGTTACTCAAGTACATCAATGCTGTATAAACAAATGTCTCAGGTGACAGCAGAAAATCAAAACCACTCGCCCTCGTTAATAACCAACAGGTTAAAGCAATGCCACACATTTTTGATTTCAAGGATGAGCATTCCTGTGATAAAATAGGTCACTTAGTTTCATGTGCTTAAGTTAAATTGTGATAACAGTGTACCAACCTAGAACACCTGGAAATGGACACCACGACTACCCAGGAGCACACCAAAATAACTACCAGAAAATATTATCCTGGGATCACAAAAAAAATTGTAATAAAATATGTTTCTCCTGAATTTGCACAGCTGAATGCATACGCACATATATAAATATATATATATATGAATGTATCAAATCTGAGCCTTGGTTTTAACTGCATTTATGATCCCAGTTTGATATTCCAGGTCAGGAGCTCCCAACTTTTGCTGCCCTTGTGCCACACAGCAACCACCACCAAAGCCCCACCAGTGTCCTGAGCTGACAGAGCACAGCACACGCCTGGCCAGCAGCAGGGACAGCAGCTCCTGCCTGCTCAGGTTGTACCCCCTCAGCAATAGATGTGATGGTTGCATTCTCAACATTCCACGTTGCACCTTTAATTGTGGGCATTTAGCAGGCTGCCTTTTAGCATTAAGACACTGCTGACTTTTATTGTCGATGTGGCCACAGGACAAGGCTAATAATTACCAGCACCAGAAGCAGCTTGTGGTTTTATATTACATTGAGGTAAATTACACTGGAATTAGAGTGGATTACTTTTATCAAATGGGGAATAAGCTGTTAATTAACTCCCCGCTGTAGCAATCTTTTTCTGAGCTTGCAACTGTTATTAGCTCTAGATTAAACTGTTGAATTAATTTCCCACTTACTTACTATTTCAAGAGTTTTTAATTTACCTGGCAGCAGTTTTAATGGGAAATTGTATTAGTGAGCATAAATTGTTTTTGGGAAGGGTAAACAGTTTGTGATAATGTTTATTAAGTCGTTTTGTTTGAGCAAAAATATAATTGCAGTTTTAATTAGTGCATGGTTGTTGGAGTATTAGGTTTGAGATTACATTCTGGCACTCTGTGAAAACAATGGCGCAGGTAATCCCAGCCTTGAGCAGGGATGGCACGGGCAGGGCTGGGTCACCACGGCTCCCACCCCAGCACACACGTGTGACACACACTCACATGCAAAGCCCTGAGGAGGGACAGGTGCTCCCCAAGACCTCTGCTCTCCCTGCTCACCAAGACCCCTTTATTATCCTCAGTGTAAAATAACACATTCTAATATATATGTAAGTGTATGAAATATACACTGTAACTCCACAGGGAAGACACAATTCATCTTAAAAGTGACCTGGCAAAAATAACTGAGTTCAAAAATAACTGAACTACTGCAATTCCTTGGCTGCCAGGCTGGAAAAGCACTTGCTGAAGATGGTTCTGGCTGGAAAACCAAGATCTAACAACAGCTACAGCATTAGCAACTCCATTACAGCCATAAACACGGGGCCCAATTAACATTTGTTCCTTGGGTTGGTTTCCCTCCATCAGCACTTTCTTCCTCTGCTGCGTTCGAGGTGTGGTCAATGAGAGAAACCATTAAATGTTCCTCAAAAAGTCCACAATATGCTTTTTTTAATCCAAGCAGAAACATTAAAATGTTCAACTGAAGTTTATTCAATTAATTTTAGTTCTCCATTTATAAAGATTTTACTATTCATGCAAAGGAAATTGAGAATTAAGATGCAATGTGCTGACATTGAGTGGAGTTTTACAGCCTTTTAATACAGATGTAATTTTAAAAATAATAGGTTTAAAATAGTAAAAACCCAAAAACTAATAGTTTTGCTAAATTACCTTTTTATTACATGGTTTCAATTAGCATTCCCTCATCCTCCCACCCAACGTGCATATTGTTCCCTCTTTGCTCTGAAGGAAATTATGAGATGATAAGAAGCACAGAAGATACTTCAACCAAATGCGAGAGCCTCAATTGAAAACACAAGTACACAGCATTCCCAGAATGATTTGTTGCAGTAAATTCTATAAAAGTTAACAGTTCTTAAAGATGTAGATAACTTATGAAGCATGGCTCTTGCATATGGCAATAGATTATCCTCCTAAACTCATCGGTTATTACATTTAATATGCACCATGCTAAAAATTACAAACAATAAAATGCTTTCAACCTGAATGTGGTTTCTCATGTCTTTGAAGTCACCAGAAAGCTGCAGTGGTTTTAGTTAGGTATAACTCTGGAGCACGAGGAAAATGTTATGCTACAGGTGCAGAGCAGATTTAATCCACATGTTGTGAGGTTACAAATGGATATAAACAAGGGATTAATCCTCCCTTCCCTTCAGTTTTGACTCTCCTAGGTCAGAAGAAAAATGGCCTCATTCTGAAATTGTAAGTTCCCCGTGTTGTCAGCACCTTTTATTTCATCTACAGAAGGTTCTGTGAGACAGATCCCAACTGATCATCGTTTCATCATCATTCATAAAACTAAGGATCACAAAACATGCAGAAATATCCACACTGAGAGAAAGAACAGAGGTCACTGCTGCAGACACTCAAGGTGAGCCCAGTTCCACACAAAGTGCTTGGACCCACTGCAGCTGGGCTGTGCTTGGGCACCTCAGAATCCCAACAGCATCCCAGGGATGAGACTCTGCAGAAGAGTTCTGTAAACAGCCAAAATCACATTTCAAGATGTTCTAACAAGACCAAATTTAAAACGTGCTTGAGTTCATGAAGTATTAATTCTCTTCCCTGACTTAATGAGCACAGCTTTTAATGCTCGAGGTTCTGTAGCAAAAGTTCACATCTGGAAAAAATGCCTTCTCAATATCTCTTTTAATTATTCTCCTCTTAAGGCATAAATATTTTACCCTAACAAAATCAGTCCTATTTCCAGAAAGATTATAATATAAACAAAGTGATATGTAAAACTACAGAGCTTAAGATTTCCACAAATGAATCTGTTTGCCCTGTGCTGTGTTCTCAGGAAAGGAGAGCTGAGGTAGAGTGCTCAGAAAAAGGGAGCCTATGCCACAACAACTGCAGAACTGGAACTCATTTCCAAAACCAACTTATCAAGGAACTCAATCCACCTAACTCTTAAACACCTGTTTTGTTTATTTTTATTTATTTATTTTTTTCTTTAATAAAAAAGAGCAGCCCAGTAAGAACAAATACCTTAAAGCTTTCTTTGGAGAACTTTATCTGTCAACAATATGCACCATTTATACAATCTTCATCTTCTTCTCTGTGATGGCATTCTTTAAAAAGGGTATTTGTCAAATACAAACCTGTCAGGCTACAGTAGATCTGTGTTAAGATTAGCTCCCTACTCCACACCAGACTCATCGACCTGAACCTGCTTGACATACCCATTACAGGGCTGAAGTTTAGAACACAAACAGGTTCAATCACACTGTCCAGAATACAAAACCAGGGCTGTTAGATGAAAAAGTCTTAATCTCTTCTTTTTTCAGAAACCTCACAGAATAGAAATCTATTGAGAGGTTTATGGAAATCTATAGAGCTCATTTTGATACGGTGCTTTTTAGGTACATACAAACACACACATAATCAATGGCAATCAGTGTGTATCTTCCTCCTCAGCCAGACAGCGGTTTTATAGTTGTGATTCTGATGGCTAAAAGCAGCAAATTTTAGACAGCTGTATGAAACAACAGGTAAACACAGCTCAGAACCAGAGCCAAAACCAGCCACTGATTCACAGGAGATACAAACAGCAGCAAACCCCTTGGGTTTGAAGGCACGAGTGTCACAAGCTTTACCTGGGTTTCATCAGGGGAAAACAAAGTTCTTAAAACTGAAAACCTCCACACTATTAAAAGCACATACATGCTCCTAAAACTCAATTTAACAATGCAAACTTTGATTTATTGCTAAGTGGGGAAAACAGGGACCACTGGCAAGAGAAAATCCCTTAGAAAGGTTAACGAGAACCAAAGGTTCAGATGTTTTCGGTATGTCCACCCACGTGCGGGACATCCCGTGCACACCCCACGATGTCCCCACGTGTAAGGACTGTCTGCAGCGGGAATTCCTTGGAGAACACACTGTCCAAGGAGGGCTGGAGGGCTGCTCCCTGCTCTCCAGGACAGCTGGGATCAGCAGATCCCCCTGGCAAGGGATCACCGTGCGGAGCCAGCGCCAGCCCTGCTGCGGCTGAGGCAGGTACGCCGTAAAATCTCAATGATGCCTTTAAATTCTAATGGTTTCAAGCTGCTGTAAACTTCTGCAGCCATCAAAAATAATCTGTCATGGGACTAAGGGGTATGAACATCATGTCAGAGCCACTCTGCTGTTAGATTTATTGGAGGGTAAAGCATGTCATTTATGCATCAACTCACAGGAGAAAAAAGCAATCCCTATGAAGTTAATCTAATAATAGAGTGGAAAGCAATGATTACTGTTTCATGTGCAGCAGCTATTTGTAGCAGGAGCTGGCCTAATTCAGCAGGCCCTGCCTGTCAGAGCTCTGGGATTAGCAAGTGTTTAGATGAAAACCTATCGGGAAACATCAAGAAACGGTTTAATAAGGAACAAAAGTCTTCATGGTTACATTTAATATTTGCTGAAACTTCTCCATTTGCACCACTACATTTCTAAAAAGCTTACTGGAAGTGACATCCCAAACAGAACACAGATGTTGAGGGACTGTAACGTCAATTAATCCACCACAGTTCCCTACAATTTCACTGCACAAGTCTGCTCTCACTCTTCCTCCGTGGGCAGAATGCCCTGAAGTCGAGTGCAAGGTTTTTTAAAGCCATGACTAATCAGCACGGCCTCACCGTACTACACAGTTTCCACCATCTAAATATTCCATCTCTCTTGACTAACCAACCTCCTCAGTCCCCACATGGCATCGTTCTGGAGGAGGACAGCAGGACAGCAGCCATGGGACAGCATCCAGACACACATCCAACATTGGGGACCGGACACCAGGCGATGCTGAGTGAGCCCCAGACCATCCCCGAGCCAGGTGCCATCCTCCCACCAGGATATGCCTCAGACATTCCCAGCTTCTGAAACTATTAAAAATAAAAAACTCTATTATAAAGTTGAAGATATATTTAAAGATGTGGTTGAAACCATTTAGTTTCCTGAGCAGGTTTTAAAAGAGATTCTTATGGCCCCTCAGTACTCGTGAAAATCATTTCACCACACTATTTAACTGCTCCTCCAATCACAACTGAATGGCATCCCACAAAACCCACTGCAGAAGTTCCAGCTGATACTTCACAGATGTACAAACCCAGAATTTGAGGATACAGAAGATACAAGTATTGCAGTTGTATTACTGGCAAAAATACATGAGTGATGACATTACAGGGTACGGCTCACCCATTCTTTTGAAGACCAATATGATCTTCTTGAGCTGGACAACAGGAAAACAGAGCAAATTAGCTCACTATGAAGACAAACTAGTTCCTCAATTGAACAGCAGCTGTTCATTTTAGCCTTTAAAAACATGCAGGTGGAAAATGCCAAAAATAAGCAATATTTTACCATCTAGTAAACTACTCCTATGTCACTGTAATTGTCTCAGCACAGAAGTTCTGGAGTTACACAAATGCAGAGCTGGACCATTGCTGCTCCATAGAGCAGAATCTGAAAATGAGAAGAATACCTGAGGATTTATAGCAGAAGGAGGTTATAAACAGCAGCAAGCAGCCAAGGAGACCAAAGGCCATTCTTCTACGGTAACACCACAAACCACCCTCAGCTCTGGCTACCCACACACCCAGACCATCCCCACCTGCCACGAGACAGCCAGGTTGGTCTGTGAAGGTCCATGCAGAACTCTGGCCAGAGAACAAATTCCCACACAGAATGGGGACAGCCAAAGGAGACTGTCCAACACCCCCCTCCTCCTCCTCAGGGTCCAACATGAGCCCAGCCTGACCTGCTGTCTGACCATTATTCATCAAACTCCTAATTTTGATCCCTGGTCACCACCCTTTGCATCCCAAGAGGTTTGCTGAACTTTCAGGGGTGAGATTTATCTCTCTCATCCTAACCTTTCCTAATCCTCCTCTTTTTGCAGGTGGCACAGACGCCGCAGGCTTGAGCACAGGAAACCTACCCAAAGCGACCCCATGATTTATTGCTTCCCATTTCTATCTCTTTTGTATCGCTCCTTCTCTTTATTGCCTGGAAATAAACACTAACTTGAAAGGAAAAGAAAAATGGCCACGGAGCGTTTTCTAGGATGGCTCTGCTTTTCCAATCAGAAGCTCAGTGTGGAGGATTTTGGTGTGGGACACGATACTGGAATGGCTCAGCTAATTGAGGGCAACCTCAAGGTCAACACAAATTGTGGTGTGGACATAAAAGTCAAGGGCAGAAAAACAAAGAGGAAAGGCAGAGCAATGTGATGCAAGGAAAAGTGGAGATGAGGAGGGACACAACAGAAACGGAAGGATGAGCCCATACCAGTGGGCAAGAAAACTCTTCTCGGGACATTCTCCTGAGCACAGTCTACACTGAAAACTTTCCATCAATGAACACAAATCTCAGCAGGGCTGGAACTCATGCTTAGCTAATACAGACTAATAAGCTACTCTGAAGAAATATTATCTGTAATTAAAAATTTTAATGAAGCAGTTCCAAAACAGGAAGGCCAAAACCATCCATGCTACAGTTCCTTGATGTTCAATAGGTCTGAAAAAGATTCTGGTGACAAGTCTTCAACAATCCACAAACACAAAATAGCCTTCTGAAGCTTCATACAGACTAATCTAATGTATCTCAGAAAAAGAGTCTGAGATCAATACATCCATGTGTTACACAGGACCCCACAGAAAAGGGAAGCACTAAACCCACCACCTAACCAGCAGAGCCCTCTGAACTGCCACTGAAAGAGGGCAGAGCTCTCTGGGTCAGCTGAATTTGAATGACCGGGCGTTCTTAGCCCAAATAACCTCTTGACTTGCCTCTCTAACAAAGCAGAGAGACTCTTTCAAGTGCCTCCCAGCCTGTGCAGCTGTTGCTCCCACACCGTGGGCAGCGCATCCATCTTAATCACCCCGGAGCCTTTCAGCTTGCCTTCTGGGGGCTCTGCTCTCTCCCTGCCACCCTTCCCTCCTCTCTCCAGCTCCAGCCCTGTGGGAGCGCAGTTAAAGCAATCTCTCTGGTCCCTCCTGCATGGTGCAGGATACCTCTGGTTTGGTACCACACAGGAGCCTCTGCTGGGATGCCCACGGGAGGTGCCTTTGGGCTATTTTTGCTTTGCTCTTCTGATTCACTCTGCTGCAGCAACTCCCCTGTAGCTTCCCTTGCCCAGCACCACAGGCATTTCACTTTTTATCCTCATTATTCTTTTTGATTTTTCTTTGCTTGAAATAAAAGACTCCATATGTTTTGCTCTTCTTTTACTGGAAGATGCTAATTCCGTGTACCAGAGGGCACAGTCAGCTGAGGGACTGCCATGTGGACAGAATTATACACCCAGTTACTGCCTAGGGTACACCACCTGTATGAGTGCTTAAAGCGGCTCTCTTTCTGCCAGGACTAAAGGCAGTATTTTACTGGTCAAAACAATATTCAGTGCTTTCCAAAGGAGTATTTTTTCTGTCAAACTCATTCAAATTAACCAGTACTTAATGGCCTACAATTCACTGCAGATATATTTCTAGTTCTTAAAAATGTGACCCAACTGAATGATGCTTTTAGAAGAAAGCTCAGCCACATGCATTTTTATTTAATTTTAAACTATATTCAAACTCTTCTCCTCAGCCAAGCTCTCATCTGAAAAGGTGAAATATTACTTTAACTGTATAGATGAGAACAGAGTTGAGTCAGGAGTGCCTTAAAAGGAGACCAGTCCTGTTTCACCAGCAGAGCATGAGGAGGCTGCACATCTGAAACAGCTTTAGTGTGCTGGGCAATTCACCTCCACTGCATTAGCAGCAATAAGCATAATAAATGAAAGAGAATAAAATAAAAAACAATTGCACACTAAGTGAAGGCTTGACTTATAGGAAGTGGCAGCTCTGCTGGCCCAAGGCACAGAATTAGTTTTGCCACTCGATAATTTGACTGATTCACTCGAGTGGCCAGAAGAGGACATTTTCTGCCTGATTTCAGTGTAATCAAGTCACCTGCTCTGTGGCTGCCAGGCCGAGCCAAGTGCAGCCTGCAGCACCAGGAGGGGCCTCCTGCACATGTGAGAACAACAGGAGACCTGCATACAGCTCTACATCAGCGCATCTTCACCGGAACCCAAACAGGCACCACCAAAATCACCTGTTCCGTGAACCCCTTGTCTGCAGAAAGCTTGGGCTGCTGTGCTCTCAGCTCTGTTCATATTCCACAGAGAGCTTATGCTTTACTTTTGCTTTAACACAGGTGGTGGCAGAGGCCAAGACAGGAAAAAAAAGTAATTCCAAAATCTAGAAATATTTATAACATTTTCTGTCTTAACTAGGAATGATTACAAAATTCTTTACAAACAACCACAGCAAGGTTTTGTGTTAAATTTATGGAACATGTGATAAATATAATTTTCCTCCTCGTATATCCTATATTAAAGGAGTGTAATGGACATGCAGAGACTTGGGCAGGCAGCTGAACAACCTGTGTGTCACGGTGTCAGTTTTATGGCTGCTTTGCTCAACTGGGGCCACCCTGGTAAATGCAATCCATGTGCTCCCCTGGAAGCACGTGCCCAGTTTCACTGGTTAGTAGGGACAGGTAACCTTCCAGAGGAATGATTCCACACTACATGGCAAAGGAACAGGATGTTCTATCACCATGAAAGAGAATATTTTCCTCTCTTTATGCAAAGATTAGACTGAGATTGACCCAGTCAGGAGAGAGAATCCACAGAGAAATGTCATTATTATTAAAGCACGTGCAATCAATATGCAGATGTGAAAAACAGTAATTAAGAATTTTATTTTTTACAATTGTTCAACGGTAAAAATAAAGATGTAGATGTAATGTGCATCAAAATGATTTAACATTTTACAACTAATTTTCTACTTGACATATGTTAGTGCATGATTCATCCACATTTTTCAGAATCAAAGTCCATGATCTGGCAGACTAATTCTGTTAATAAAATGAAAAGGTGACCTTGCTTAATTTAATAAGTCTGTGTAGAAATACTCTTTCAACATGTTAAAGAATTACAGAAAGGTTATCATAGCTCGCTTTCATGGGAGAGTACTCTACCTTTTCCAGCTCATTTCTCAGGCTTTTACTGTAATTCATTAGATTACATAAAAACAATGTAGATCATTATATTTTAATAAAGGCTTTCCTTTCCTAATAAAATGTCTGTCATTTATATTCAGGCATGTATTATATAAAGTGCTTCTCTTTCTAAAGTAAAGCCTTTCTTATTCAAGTCACAGGAGGTCGGTAGCTCTACGAGTTATTTTGCTTGGCAAAGGATTTTCAGGCTGGGTTTGGTTTCCAGACTGAATCCTCCAGCCCTACAATTCTCTCCAAAACAGGGCCAACCCCGCTGCCACCAGCACAGCTCTGCAGCCCACAGGCCTCTCCCCTCAGCAAAGGATGGTGTGGGATGCTGCACTCATTAAGTCAGCTTGTTTTCCTTTACCCCAATTAATGTTGACTGTGATAAAACAGTTTAGACAATACAAATACAATTCCAGTGATATCTTAACAGGGTCCCAGGCACTTAATGAGAGCGATGAGACAATGAAATCTATTTTAGTTATGCTTGCTTCCAAATAAAGCTGTGAGCTGCTCAGGAAGAGATGTTTCCTGTTCATCACGAACCCTAATTTGCTGCCAGCACTTGGCACCATGTTTTATTGCTTGGGAAAGGCTGGAGGAAGAGCAGGTTCTCCTTGTGCAGGAGGAAACACCAACTGCAGCCCTGTGTGTTCTCCAAGGGGGAGGTCTGATCCCAGGAGACCAGCAGGCACAGCCCTCAGTGCTCAACTTGCTCCTGCCCTTGCACAAAAAACTAGCCCAATTCTTCTCTCCTGGCCCACCAGGGCACCTTCTCCCTGCTTTGCACTGACTGACCCAACCTGATCGCACCCCGAGCTGCTCAGTGTGGCCAAAACCAAACAAACCCACCACCTTTCAGGGAATTCCCAATTAGCAGCCACTTCGTTACAAATGTGGATTTTTTCTAACTTTTTTTTGGAAACAAACCCCACTCCACACAGACCACCAGGACGAAGACCATGATCTGAGACAGGCACTCTCTCAAGTCACAGTCTTGCAAAAGAACCTGTCCAGAACACAATCACTTCTGTTTAAGCAGCCAAGTAATCCCATCCAAATCAATGGGATTATTTGTTTGCCTAATCTTAAACATTTACTGAACCATTTCCCTCATTTAGGACTCCAGAGGTCTGCAGGACAAGGACCAGAGCATAAGAACTGCTAAATCACATTTAAAGACTTAATACCTGCCCAGAATTGTAGCTATGGAAATACCTGCATTACATTATACTACATGCTTACTTTTTCAGATTCACTCCCTTGTTTTCTGTACGATTTGTACCAGTGTTGCTACACCAAGAATCTTGCCACAAGACAGCTTTATAAAGCTTTCCTTTAGGAAATCTAATCCAGATCTGAATGCTGCATTTAAAGAGAATATTACCTATGCAAATCATTGCAAATAGATGATGGATCAACATTTCTCTGCAAGCAGAGACGTTTTACCCCACCAGTTACAACTGTACCTATTTCGTTATAGAAAGGTCACAGGAATTAAAATCTAAGTGTGTGCAGATAACCTGAGTTTAACAGGTCTGAAATCCTGCTGGGTACACCTAAAGCAGGGCAGGGCTATCAGCAAGGATCCACATTGCTCGTCTTTGAGGGTGTTTGCCACGATATTCCAATTTCTAGAGTCAGCACAGAATATGCTCCTTCTAAAACAAAGGCTCATGAACAGGTCAAAGGTGTCAGTCTAGAACCTGCAGATGCTTCATTTGCCTGCAGGAGGATTATCACCCCCCAGAGCCCCTGAGGAGCCTTCCAACCAGCTAAACAAACAAGCCATTCTCCATCAGCAGCAGTGAAAAATTCTGCAGTGACAAGAAAACCTCAGGGAAGCCAAAACAGAGCTTCTTGCATTAAAATGCAAGACTGGACAAAATGCAGCCTGGGATTCTTGCACCAACACTCTGGAGGCATTTAAATACACTTGCTTGTGATACTGGGTAAAGGTACCGAAAACAGGGACTATTTGTTCAACTTGATGGAGGTTTTTGTAAAGGAGAATCAAAACCTATTCAATTACAGCAGTGGTGTTGCCAAACCAATCCTCCAGAAAACAGGAGTGCTAAAGATAAATCCTTCAGCGCTCCTGATGCTATTGTGGGCTTTAAGGCATTTCTTAATGTTACTTAAAAGAGCTAAAACCACTTCAGAGTGGGTTCAAGACGTGATCAGGAGAGGCAGACAGGTATTGTGATCATTACAGACCTCAGGGCCATCAGCCAGGAGACGACAGAAATGCTGCTAGCAGAGTGTCACAGGTTACAAAAGAAATTATTTCATTATATGAAATTATTATTTCATCACAGACAGATGAAAACTACCTGGTTTTGCAAACTCTATGACACTTCAGCCAACTTTTTCAAATGGTCCCTCTCCATCTGAAAAACCAAGATAAACTCAGCACAGACCTACCCCCTGAATGTCAAGATAATACAGCCTTAATTCTCTCCGTGTGGCCACTTTGGTTGAACTTTGTCATCTCTAAAGATGCATGAACTCAGTAGGATCAAATTTTAAAAAAAATCTGTACAAATGCATAAAAATGAAAGTATAGTGCTGAGTTTCACACTTCTTGGACAGTCATTAGTAGCTGAGGCTACGTGTAAATTAAATTTACAACAAGGTTAACCATTCAGCAAAATCTCAGCAGCTTTAGCTATTCATTTGTCAAAAATGTAATGTCCCACCCAGATAAAGCAGACACTAAAAATGGATCCCTAAAGAAAGATAACATTAAAAGAGAAAAGGAGTGACTCACAGCCACCAAGTATAGTTCTCTGATGATCGGAACTCCACTGAATGGCTGCATTTTAAAGAGTAATGATATGATCCTGCACTCCTCATTCACTCCAATCCACACTCCCTTCAGCACAGGAATTTGCCAGCGTGAGATGGGTGGTACTCAATCATGCAGCACACATGGTCTTTAATTTTAAAATCCAGTTAAATAGATGTTCTAACATCATTTTTTATCTAAGAACATTTCATGATAAAATAAAGGAGCGAGCATGTAACTTATTTGTCAGCTTTACTGTGTAGTGGATAACTTTCCTCTGTTACTCACACGAGCTTTCATTTCCCCAATCTATCTGCATTCATTATGACAGTAAAAATGAAGAGTTGCTAAAGAGATGTATGCATTTTTATTATTGTTTGAAAAAATAGATCTTTCTCCAGTCCTTTGAGCTTCTGAGTGTGTGATTTGTATAAAATATTTCTCATTTTGGGGACGGAGCAGATGGAGTGCAGGGCACTGTGGGATATGCCATTTATCACAATGACAGTGCGTAGGTAGCACTGATCCTCTCACCACAGGGGGAAGCTCGAGCTGCAAATGTGGAGCAGCATTAAAAGCCCGACGAGTGGAGTTTGGCAACACTTGTACTACTCATTAACTTAATCATATTAATTTATTAGCCATATATATCAAAGTAATTCACTACTGAATTGTCACCAAGAACAATTTATAAACTGTTAACGTTTCCCATAGGCAGAGGAGTGTTGTGGCATCCTTAATCAGGATGTCTGCCTTTGATTAAAAATAATAATTTCTACCAAGCCAGGTAATGCCAACAATGACAAAGTCCTGCATATGTTTCTCATTATAAATGGAACTTTGAAATGACATTTATGACAACTGGAGAAAAAAAAAGGGTAATGGTAAACAGCGAAATGAGCACAGAAATAGGATGTAAACACACAAAAATGTATGCTGAGAAAGAAAAGGGTCCCTTAATGCTCCTGGTGGCCCCAGACTCTGCCAGCCCCAGCAGCCCCACAACAGCCCAAGAGGTGGGATCAGTCTTATTCACTCCTCTAGCATGGATATACCAAATCCAACTGTCTAAGATTGCAGCAAATAGTGGTTTATCCTCCTTTTTTTTGGAGGAAGACTAAGTGGCTGCTGCTATCACTGCTGAATTGAAGTAACATGTGAAGTTACCATACCCCTGTGAGCTATTTATTTATCTGAGCCCCACAATGATGCGACTCAGTACAGCTATTAAAATATTAACTTCTCTAAAATATTCATGACCTGAAACTATTAAGTTCACAACAACTTCTTTTAACTATTAATAAGACAAAACTGCACTGAAAAAAGTATTTGTTCCTGTACAAACAGGTCAATATTTTAATTATTACATTCTCAAAAAGTCTAGAAAATGAGACAGTGTCTGTTTCAACTGGTTATTAAAGAAAAAAAAAAAAAGGATCGCTTCAAGGGAGGTGAAACTACTGTTTTTCTGATTTTTACTGATTTTCCAGCTGCAGGATGCCCAGCCCATGTGCACTCAGAGAGATGTTCATCCTGCTGCTTGAAAAAACCTGCCCCAGACAGCAGGTTTGTGTCCTGTACCACAACCTAACAAAGTTCTAGGGACAGAATTATTTTCTCCACGAGCCACCCTCTCCAACACCTTGAAACCAAAATAAAACAGCCCCCAAAATGGTTTTACTGAAATATCAGCAGCCATTCTACAAAGTGAATAGAGAAAAATTGCAACGCAGACTTCATAGAGACGCTTTCTAACATCTTTTGAGGACACCCCAAATGAGGGGTAAGAAGAATGAAGTTGCCCAGATAACTATCAAAAGATCCAACTATTCTTCCAGCCTCCTTCCATCCCAACACTTGGCTGAACTACTGCTTTAAATCATACAACAGATTTCAGCTTCTCCCCACACAGCAAACTCCTGCTTCCGACCCCAAAACTTCCTTCCATAAAACTGCTCAAAACTTCCTTGAGAATCTGTTCCATAAATAAATCCCAACTGTCTCGCTAAGATACACTGAAGATAAAGGCTTCTACACTAATAGGAGATAAAGCCCTTTTTTGTTCATGTCACTTCATCACACGGCACTGTTTGAAGGACGGAGCCTTTGATGCCCAGCCCTCTGTGACATCCAGGCTCTTCCCTCTGCCCTCACAGCAGGCAGGGCCACCACGCTGATTTCCATATTTCCTGCACCAACACAACAAGAAAAACACTTTCTCCTAAGTTACCATGAAATGGACAGCCCTTAAATATCAGCTCCTGAAGGATGCAGTGAGGGCAGTCTCCACCAGCCCTTCCGTGCATCCCGCACACGCCACCTCATCTTTCTCAGGCACAGCAGTGACCCCAATGTAACCCAAATCTTCCCATTCCCCAAAGGTGCAGGGTACCTACAAACACTTTAAAAGGTCGAGGCTTCACTTACAGCTCCTTCCCAAGCTGCTTACACATAAGAGTAGCTGGAGCTGACTTTGCCAAGAGGTCAAACCCTACACTCCACGCCGGGACATGCAGTGTGCCTAATTTAACTACCTGTTTATTATGTGAAAATGACCATGTAAACTGAGCTGCCACAAACCAAATGGGTGATGAAAATAACAGCACATTTCCAGGAGTGCAAACACAGCTGGCTTGGCTGGGTCTGTGGGAAGTTCCTAATCCTCCCTGTGTGATACCCTCCTGCCAGGACAGGGACTCCTGGAGACACATCCACCCAACCAACGCCAGCTCCTTCACTTCAACTGGGCACAACACCAAAGAGGAGGCAAAAATGAAAACATGCAGTGGATGGATGAATCATGCTGCATGTGCTGATGTGGAGCCTGAACTGGAATGGGTTTACCTGAGCAAAACAACTCAGCTGGGTATGTTAGAAAATGAGGGAGCGACACGAGAACGGCGAGTGAGGCTTTTTTAATTAGAATAATGTGGGCAGATTAACGTAAGCATCTAAATATCTGTGCTGTAGGAAGAATGGGCAAGATCAGACAGAGGGAGGAGCAAGGACTGGACAAGAAGAGAGCCAGAAGAAATGCTTTTGGCAATTACACTGCAGATAGAGGAAAGGAGGTAACCAAGGAAGTCACCAAGATGTAAAAAGTCCTTCTTGCCCCCCCCATGAGCATGCACTCTCCTGGAAGGGATGGATGCAGCCCTCCCATGCTACAAACCAGCCTTGCTCTCTGTCCAGCCTGTCCTGCTCCATGCAGGAATCTCTGCTGGGTCACTGAGCAGGGCCAGATCCAGCCTCACACACCAACAACGTGGGCCAAAACTGTCAGAACCACAGCAAGTTACATGCAAGGGAGATACTGAACATTAATTGACATTTATAGTCTCAGTCAACAGACAACAGGTTAATAACCTTGCAACTTTAATTGCACTCTGTTATCCACCACTTGGAAGTCTGAAGAAAAGCCTCATTCCGTGAGAAGTATTAAAATCCATTTTGCTCTCAGTTCAGCCAAAGGAAAGAATGCAATTGCAAAGTGCTGAAGGCACCCAGAGCAAAGCAGTTGGTAATTAAGTACAAATAGGTATAACTAAAGCTAATGGGGGCTTCTCATCCCGGGTGAATTAAGTATAAATAGGTATAACTAAAGCTAATGGGGGCTTCTCATCCCGGGTGCTCCATCAAGTTTACAAGAGCTCAAACCCCCACCATGCTTCCAAGTGGCTCTTTGGGCACCTTTCCTTACTCAGTAACTGCCCCAACTTTTACACTGTTCATTATAAGCAAGAGAACCCCAGACACACCACTCAGGAGCCTCCTGAATGACATGGCAGTGGGACTGGCACCAGTGAAGCTTGCACCAGTGGGGTACCAACGGGGCTGGCACCTCATAACACTGGGATGCTCTGGAGAGGAGCATTCCCTCCTGCCCACAAGCTGCCCCCACACCTCCCCTCCTGGCACTGGGGCACACACAGGTTCTCCCAGGGGGCTCCCAAGGTCAGAGGGGTCTCAGCTGAGAGACACCCATGTCCAGGTCCATCCTCCCATCCAGCCCTCCCTGTGCTGAACACAGTGGGATGTGTCCCCCTCAGCACTCCCAACAACCCCCACCAGCCTGGAATTCAACAAAGATCTTTGACTCCAACTGTGTGACACTCCAAATATCTGTGAGACACACAATGTGTCTCTGGCATGACTTCAGTGTGCACACCCTGCACAGTGCATCCTAAATATTTCCCAATTTAAAGCAACAAGGCACTCTGCATAATTTGATGTCCTATTTGCAAACACACACGGAGTGGGAAAGTCATGTGGAAGAGTTTGGATTTCAGAGAAGAAATTATCGATGCATGGTGGTTCCTGTGCTTTGCTGTCCATCAATAATAACATCAACACCAAACCCATGAAATTCCCAAGCTGGGAACATGGCAGAGACACTAAAAATTAAAGCTCTCTGCTGTGCCACCCCCCTGAGCACCAAGACTCATTGTTCCCTCGGCTGGGGAACACCACGAAACACAGAAATAGAAATAATCTTTTTAAATTCTGCATTTACTGGAACATATTGTAAACTTTATATCCTGCTAAACACTTCACTAGGTTTGGGTAGTACAGAGTTACAATATAGTTAGAATGGACTTTCACGGTATAGTCTTAAAACTGCTAAGCCTGTTGAATGTTTAAGGAATTACTTTTCTGAATATTCTGTGAATATAGCTGTATTATGAAAATCAACTTACCTTTAGCATACAGCAATTAATAAAAAATTAAAACACTCATCAGGATAGCACAAGATTTAATTTAAACTCTATTAATAAATTAATGAAGTGAAATTAAATACTATGCATTAAGTTATGTTTAGGCCTTGTTTACAATGCCACATATTTTCATGCTAGTTCTTTCATATTCTGACACTGAAAGCAGATTATTAAAGTACAGTCCACTGTGGCAATGTGGGCTTATCTGCTTTTCAAGTGTTTCTTCTCTAATTTGTACAAGCCTTTCTCTCTCTCCCAGCATACATTAATGGTGTTCCAATAGAACACACATTAGCCACGCTGCTCATATCCCACGAGAACCAAAACACACACATTTCAAAGGCAGAAATGCAGCTACAGGCTCTGAGACAATAGTTCATTTTCTCAGGGTTTTGCTATTTTTTTTTTCTTTTACTAAAATAACACATTTAATGGAATTTCCTGTAAGGAAATTACAATTAATAAAGAACTAAATTACAAATCCATTAGATTTCAGTCAGTGCAGCAACAAAACAGAGTTTTCACGAACACTCAAAAAATCCAATAATGTAACCTCTGGTAAAGGCTGAAAAAGCCCTGAAGGACAAGGCAGTTAGATCAATATTAGTTTATTTTAACTGCTGTGCAGTATGAAGAGATGGGGCTGATCATCTGATGGATTTTATTACCTGTCGGAGAGATAAGTCCTGGTGATAAGAGGCCTGGGACTCCGTGGGGCAGGAGACGTGCATTTTCTTGGATGGCAACTCCGAGGGAACGCTTGGGGGGTCTTCCTGGGCGGGAGCTGATGGAATAAGAGCAGAAATGAAAACTTGTTTTCTTTCTGAAATATTTGCTTCCTACACACAGCATTGATTCGTATAAAATACATGAACCATCAGTGATCAAAAAGAAAAAAAATCAGAAGTTCTTGCCTAGGAAAAAAGAAAAGTGATTTGGTTAAACACAGAAGAATTCCACAGATTCCCATGGAGCCAAGAGTAAGCTTTGCCACCATCCATGACCTTACAGGTGGCTGGTGAGAGGGGCCACAGCAGCTCCCAGCTCTGTGCCACGCACCTGCCCCACAGGAAACCAAAACCTGCGATGCCCAAAGATGAGAAACTGGAGCCCTGAACGCAACATCATCTCAAACCTCGCCTTGGGAATCACAGCCTGCTTCTGAAGGGGCAGGGATAAATCAGCTGATCTCTGCCAAAACTGACTGCTTATCCTCACAGACTGACTGGTGGGTTTAATTATTACACATCAAATAATGTTAGCCCAGCCTGGCCAAAAAACTCACCGTGCCTCGACCAGTGTATGAATAATGGCTGCAGATTCTACTCCAAAATGTTTTAAAGGTCCATTTACACACCGGGGCCATTGAACTCTTGTTTTCTCCTACCCCATTTATCCCCTGCATCGGTGTGTACATGTAAACGCTGCACAGCTGCCACCATAACACAGATTTACAGGCCAGAAAACCATTTGAATCGACTCTTCCCCAAGCCAGCTAATAAAAATGCAACCTCCTCGTGTTTGGAAAGGCATTGCTGCTTCTCTTTGGTCCAAACAGATTTTACTCTGTTGAATAATAGAGCTTTTGACAACATGGAGAGAAACACTGTATAAAATAACTAAGCTGCAACAACGAATGAGGTTTCAATAGAAAGCATTTCCAAAATGACTTCTAGTTCACAAAGAAATTTAAGTTAAACTTCACTCGATCAGCTCAGAGTGGCAAAGCCCTCCATCACTGTACGACAAACTCTGCATCCCAATGAACACAACTTCCAGCAGCTCCACGCAGAGCTACCATTAACCTCTTCATTTGTCACACCGTGCTGCTCTTATTCTGTTTTACGGTACATCAAAGTAGCACAAAATCATTTCTTTGCTTTATTATTTTATCTCTATAAAACCATTCCCCCCTCTTTTATGTTTGTTTTTTTTCTTTTTTAGCTTCAGGTTTGTCCCTTCTGCATTTCCTTTTAGTCAGTACTTTCCCTGCTTTTCTTGCGGCTGCTCTGAGCTGTCTGTCACGCTGTGATGCTGTGCAGCAGGGCTGGCTGCAGGAGCCTCGACTGGCTGGGCTGTAGGAAAGAAGAGCTAGGAGAAGAGCAGTGATTTCCACGGGAGGTGTGATGCACACGTGCTTTTTCTATTCCAGTCACCTGCTGGCCCCATCCCCTGCAAGGCAATGTTGTCTAACAGGCAGCACCAGGGGCTTTCAACAAACAGGACTCCTTGTTCCTTTGAATTACACAAGCCTGTGCTTATCCACAGGCATGGTTAAGTGCTTAGCTGGCACTTACTGTCTCTGGGAAAAGAAAAGCCCTCTACAAACCAGCTGAAAAGAGCAGCTTTCTCCAGCAGAGAAGCTCCATCAACTAAACTACAAAACACTCTCTCCTCCAGCTCAAATACTAACAAGCCTTCTGCAGAAAACTCCATGTGTTGATATTACTCTGAGAAAAACATTTTCAAAATCCAACAAACAGCTTTAAAAGATTTTAAGGAGAGACTTCTTATCTATGATGTGTGTTTTCAGAGCACAGGCAGGGAGACAGCGGCGTTTGCCATCCCTGCTGATGCAGCTCCTGCCCTGCCAAGGGCTCACAGCGATGTCTCTGCAGACCCTGAGCACAGGAGGTTCCCCAGAGCACACCTGGAGGTGAGTCCCAGCACAGACCACGAGCAGACACGAAGCAAAGTGCACTTCTAACCTGCCCAAACCTTTTGAGGGACTGTTACTACAAAGCAGGAGCTCCTCGGGGCGGATTCTGGGCTTACTTCTACAGCTGTAGCCGTGCTAATTTGAATGGAATTGTTCCCAGCTGAATCTGTTTGAATCCAATCTAAAGTCCTTTGTCTCTAATTTAATCTTAGCTTTTAAATGAAAAACTCCAGGCTGGCTGCTGCTTACAGCTGACTTACACACCTGCAAGGCCCTGCCGTGTCCTTAGCCCTGTGCTGTGCATGGGAACACCTTCACTGCCCTGGGGCTGGTCCTGACCCACGGAGACACAGCCAAGGGTTCCCTGCACTGCAGAGATACCTCCACAGGGATCCCCGGGACATCACCAGAGACGTGGCACCATCAGGAAGCAGGACCAGGAGCTTGGGAGGACACCAGACCTCACAGAAAGCACCTCCATTCTGTATCTGAATCCAAACATGCCCAGTTTTGGCCAGAAACAAATTTTCTGGCATGTCTGTTCACACATGGAACCAGAAACTTCATACAGATGGGATACAAATGTCTGCTTGAAATCTTGTTTCTTTAGTGAGGGATACAGAGAGGAAAGGAAAACATGAGTAGAGTCCAGGTTTCCATGGGACTGCCCCTGCTGTGGATGCAGAGCTGAGGGGCCAGGCTGGCCCCACCAAGCAATGAGTCCCACTGCTCTGCCTCAATACTCCCAAATATCCCCTTACACCAGGTCTGAAATTCCAACAAATCTCACATTTGCCACTGAAAACACACCTAACCCCACACTTCAGAGAAAATTGCTAATACCAGCCCAGAACAGCAATCCCAAGGCAAGCAGAGTTATCCTTGGGGGAGAGTAAGACATCATTTGTGATTGTGTAAGTATTAGCATATAAATGCTAATAGCATTAGCATATAAATATTAACTTTATTTAATATTATTTCTCATCATCTTTTGTCACCCTGCTCTTTTATTGCATTTTCTTTTTCACCTTTTCCTTTATCCCATTCAAGAAGTGTGGAAAAATCTTCCCCTCGGTGGTAACAAAGGAAGCATAAACAGGAACAATCAGTTTCAAACCATTTTAAATGTGTTTCTTTCAGGGCCTCAAATCTCTGCACAAATTTTGTATTTGCCATCAATAGGTCTTTGTGAACGGAAAATTACTGAAATCTAAATTCAGATGTTAATTCAGTTAGCAACTGTTAATTTCCAGATACCTCTTAAAAACACTTTAAAATGCAAAAGTTCTGGTCCCCAATGAAGACTAAACCAGAAGGAAAACACTTTCCCACTTATTAACTCAGGAATTTTAGTGTTTTTACTAAATAAGGCCAGCTCAAAGTCTCTAATGATTAAAATTCTATCAGTATCTCTCAAAACCAAACCCTAAAAACTTCCTGGGTCATCGATTAATTGGAGGTGAAGATGAGTGGAGGTTTTGGCTTTTCTCCTGCCTTTACTCTATGGGTATATGGCCATTCTTGCCATCCCCTGCACCCCAGCCCTGCAAAATCACTGACTCTGGAGCAAGAAAAAATGAACTAATCTGAATGTTGTTCACTTTTTTAATTTTGTTTGAAATGAAATTTGCCAGAAAATAAATTACATTTTAAGCAGTATATTTGACAGTTAAAATTTATATAGTAAAATTTTGAGAAATTGTTCATTAATGTCTGCTTTCTTTTTTATTTTCCTCTCCTGTTGAGAGCTAATTTTATTATTTTTCCCTTCAAAGTTTTATATATTCCCTAGATATCCCAAGGATTTTTAATTTGAACGCAAACATGAAATAAGGTTATTTTTGTGATTTTCTTAACATTACTGATCAGCTCCATCTTTTTTAACTCTATTTTATGCTCATTATAGACAACTACATTTCATAAAATCCTCAAATTCATCAATGCTTTGTGAAATGTAATTAATCAGTGGAAACATCGAGCACATCACTGTTGATGTATGATAGTGCTCTACTTTTGTGCTCTTAAATATAGGAGATTTACTAGAATCAGAAGTAAATTTGCATATTAATCAAGACAAATAAACATGTGGTGATTTAACTGGGAAACTGTTATTTGGATGACAATTTAATCAGCACAGGTTGAAAGGTCCATCACTGCAGCATCCTGTTTCTGCTAAAATATTGATTGCACTACTGATTTCAGTAATGCTTTATTTTACAGGGCACAAATAACCATGTAATTACTCTTTAATTGAATGGTAATTGCCTACTGGCAATTATTTGTTAAGTTTTGGAGTGTAATTACTAGGTTATTTGTGTTTTGTGAAATAAAATGTTATGTATTAGAAGCCCAAAATATTATCTGTATGAATGGTCTGCCAAACCCAGAAAAGTAAGTTATGATGGTTTGAGTCTGACAAATGCCACCACAGGACTAAAACTATAATTAAAAGGATCAGAAGAACCTTTGAATGCTTTCCCTTTGCAAAATTCACATTAGATGTAACATTTGGCAGATAAATGGAGGAATACTGTACCACAGAAGCCTGATTTCCTCCGGGGTCTAGTCCACCATTTAGCATAATTTATCCTGATGTTTCCCTTTTCATTCTCCTTTAGAGGCACTGAAATAGTGCCCTGCCCTCTGGAGAGCAAAGAATAAGCCAAGTAGAAATATCTTCCCATTTGAGCAGTCCTTCCCCCCCGTGTGGGTGCAGAGGATCCCCCGCACTGCCCATAAACCCTGCAGCACTGGCGGCTGGGCAGGTAACAGGAGGGAGGGAGAGAGCACCCTGCTCTGCACTGTCCCCACCCATGGCACTGCCTCTGATGGGGTTATTCCAGCTTGGGAGAGATGGGGTACCCCACACTTTGATCCCTGACATCAGAATTTTCCTTCTACGCTTTTCATTTTTGTCACCAGCTATTTATGTATTGGCAGGAGCAGCCTCGCCAGGACTGCTGATTTGGGTTTTTTCAAAAGATAGCCAGTTAATAAATTAATTATTGATTTCATGAGGCTCGAGCTATTTGGTACAAAAATATGCTAGGCTTGTGATTTAGGAAGGCCTCGTATGTATCACAGATTTCTTCAGTAGCAACATGTTTTATTAGGCTTAAAGGAGAAATACAGAAGTTGTATATGGCATGCTCTGTAAATTGCCCTGATGGTAGTGGGGGAACTGGTGCAAGTGCTCAGAAAACACAACAAAAAGAGCACTTAAACACCCCAACCACAACCCCCTCCAATCCTAAAAACTGGACCAGGAGGCACAAATTAAAATTTTTCCACTCTTCCAAGATCATGAAATACCCCCTAGTGATTGTGAAAGGAACTTTCTGAAGCCTTTACCAGTAAACGTAACATCTCGAGGAGTTAAAATTCTTTCCCATTATCTCCAGATTTTTACTTGTAGCACCGACTTTAAAATAATCTCCTTGCTTTGGCATTTATTACAACATTTCAAAGATGCCAGTGGTAGTTAAACTCTGCCTGACCTCTCGGTGTTTGAGAAGAGAAGCAAACCCTGACCCCGCAGCAACCTGATTCTGTCTCCTCTCGGCGCGGGGAGCTGATCACTTGTCTGCCCGTGGCAGGACATCGGATCGCCCGCCACATCAAAGGCAACAGGAGCCAAGTCAGCAGCAGGAGCAAAGCCACCCATGCAAAATGGGCAATGAACATTAATGAGACAGGAGGTCCCTGGAGCCCACAGGTGCCACAGTGCCCACTGCACGGACAGCGCACGGGAGGGACACGTGGGGACAGCCTGGAAACATTCCCACTGCCTTCCCCAGGGATTTCGGTGAGGAAGGGTCTCCACAGCAGCCCCGCTGCAGGTCTGTTCCCAAAGCATCACAGAACTTTGCCATTAGGAACTGGTGCTTTGGGAAAAGGGCTTTGGAACAGCACTGAACTGTTCAGAGCCAGACTGAAACACAATACTGAACTCTGTAACTTTGTCATTAGGAACGAGAAGTAGCCCATTATCACTGTTTGTCCCAAAATTCCCAATCACTGAAGTCCAGTGTGGATCTGACCAATGTCACAGACCCTCCCCTGCCCAGGGGTGGGCTGGTTATCCCAGAATCCCCTGGATCTGTACCCCTGATCCCTCTCCATGTCACTCCTTCCTTTTTCCCACTCTCCAGCTATCCCAGCTCACATTCCCCAATTCTTTCTTAGCACAGATACCTAAGGAGAATCCCAATTTAGCCTCGTGCTTTATTATTCTTATTTATCATAAGAATAAATAAAATTTGTATGTTTTTGCAATTCCATTTTGCACATTTCTATCTGGCTCTGAATTTTGGAATCTTCCCTTTCTAAAAATCACACTTCCCAGTTTTCCTTCTCCAGAAAGGGCCACAGACACTGGAGAGAGTGGTGTTGGTTACTTTCCTCGAAGCTTCCCATTGAAAGCTGAGACTCTCTAATTAGTTGATATGCAAATTTAGAAGCTTCTCAGAAAATAATAAATATTAACAAGCACTAGGAGTTATGGGAAATGCAGCAATACAAGCCCCTTCTGCAATAATTGTGACTGAGAGTCACCACCAGGAGTTACCTGTCTCTCTCACTGCTCTGTGACACAGCGTGGGTGCCTACCACCTAAAGAAATCTTCAGACACTACAACACAATAGCAGAAAATACTCTTACTTCATATTAAAAAATAAATGTGGCTCTGTTTCATGAAAACATCCTCAATAAAGCTACCTGAAAAAAGTATAATATGATCTAATTTGACTAATTTATAGAATTTATTTCTTTGCAAAATTTCATTGCCTCAATATCTCTATCAGGCTATTGTGTACTATTTCATTTTTATAAAAATATCACAAATTCAGGACTGCTTGCTTTTAGCTGTGTAAAAAGAAGATACAGGATTTAAATGAGCTTTCTATAAATTTCTTACACATACTGAAAAGCTCTGCTAGAGTAAAATTTGCAAAACTATTCCATCCATAGACAGATGTCTTACAGATTTATCCCAATGATTGTCTTTAGGACCTCTGGGTTATTTACTGATTAAGTTACTTATTTAAAACTTCATTTGGGGTCTACAGTCAGAAAACTTACCTGAATTCTTATTATTCAAATGTTACTATGGTCTAGTTGCAATAGAGAACAAGTGACTGGCTCTTACTTAGCAAACTTTAACTTCTTATTTCTGAAATCAGGCATTTCAAAATAAGTCCAAAACCAAAATCTGGATTTTGTTGAGATTTAAGTCTTTAAATAACTCTTGTATTACTTATAGCTGTGCATGCAGATATAGAAGTACCTCAACACTCCTGGATTTACTTTTTTCCTGTCAAACAACAGAGGGACAAGGGGAATAAACCCTGAGATCCCAGCCCTGCAGCCAGGCTGGAAGGTGATCCATGTCCCAGCAGCTCCATTTGGGCTATGGCAGTGATGAAACCAGGCGGTGCCTGCTGCACATGGCCACATTCACACAGTAATTCAATAGAACTGCATCAAATTAGTAACCGTAGCAGTGCAGCAGCAGTGGCACAGATAAAATACAGTTCATTTGGCAACCTGAGATCCCCCCGGTGCGCCAAAGTTCTGCTGCTGTGTCCTCACCACTCCTGTTACCTGTCGTGCCTCGATGCCACCCTGCTGGGCTGATGCCACCAACTACACAGCCAGCCCACAGGGTCCCACCACAGCCCTGCTGCCCAAACCATGCCCACCACGAGTCCAGCTGAACCACACATGAAAATGCACCAGGAGCCTTGCAGAGCTCGGCTGCAGATTCTGAATCCAGCCCGAGCTGGGGCCGTCACTTGGGAAAAGGAGCAAGTGACAAGGAACAGTCTCAATGTCACCTATGATGAAAATACTCACATGACAAAATCTGCACAAAATCTACAGGGTTTTCCCCCAAGACAAAACATAAGCACTGACTGGAAATGGGGTGAGAAGGGACAGGAGGAAACTCACTGTCACTGGTGCAGCTGAACATCACAACTGAAGGCCCAGCCCAGTGCACAGACATGCCAACAGGCTGGGAGCTTCAATCCAAGTTCACTCAGCACCAATTGGTTTAGTTTCCAGGTAAATACTTCTACAAATACTTGCATGGATCCTTTCCAAGCAGGGAATCACCAACCCTTACAAATACTCATGGCATGTCACTTGTCTGAACTGCATCAGACCCCCAGGTTTTCCTTCTACCCTGCAAGGACATAGAAATAGTTCCCTGTACCACCCTCTGCACCCACACCCATGGGAAAGGAGGAATTGTTCTCAGCAATGCAAAGGAGCCTCTCTGATTAAGGGATTCAGCCAGGACTACACCTATAGGGGCCAAACTTCACTGCACAGAAAACACCCTTGAGTTTGCAGGTGGTCCTGGAGCAGCATGAAGTTGAAGAGGCAGTGAATATGAGGGAAGAGCTCCGCTCTCCTCCTTCACCTTACCATATTTTGTATTTCCTTTGTTACCTACAGAGATACTCAAGATTATTACTGCTACCGCAGATGTACAGAAAGGCCAGGATTTTCAGGAAGGAATCTTTAGCACCATGAAAATATAAGAGGGCAGAAGGAAATGTTTTTCAAAATTACCATGTCATCTCTCTCATATACAATTAGGAAAAACTGGAAGAAGCCAACTACAGAAAAAGCCCAAACCAGTTCAAGGTACTGGAAAGTTATTCACAAGTTCAGGCACTTCGAAACCAAAACATGTCCTCGAGGAGATCCAGTGGTGGAGCAGCCAACTCATACCTGTTGTTGGTTTCCTTACAAGGTTTCCCTTCAGCCCCAAAAGTCTGACTCTCCCAAAAACTCTGTGCCTGTTGAACTTCCTTCATCCTCCCCCTGTGGGCAAACAGAGCCTTGCCACGCACACAACCACAGTCAGACATCACAGGCACAACTCCCTGCTCCTCACTGGAGATGCTGGTTTAAAAGTTGCTGAAAAAGACTGAAAGAATTCAAGTAAAAGAGTGTTTGTAACCAGATTTCCTGGAGATAAATGAAAGACATACGTTTCCATGGCTGCCAGCCTACTAAATTTTGCAAGCATAAATATTTACCTAAGACTGGGGGGTGGGGAAATCAGGAAGAAAACCACCATCTAGACCCTTCAAAGTTTAAATACTGTAACACAGAGGTCATTATTTATAAATAGAAATAGAGAACACATCTTTTCTATGTATATTTTCATCCCCTCCATATGCCTTCTATTATTACCATTCATACACCAGAAAATAATTTCTATGTCACTTGCTCACCCTGTATGTATTCATTTTCTTTAGGCTTTCTTGTGGTTATTGATTTCCTGCTTTGCTGAAGTGGCTTTGTTTCTTTCGCAGCAGGCTATCCATTTTAAAACAACAGTTGTTCAACAAATAAAAAAAAATTATATTCTAAAATTAAATTAGTTTTATCTTCATTTATTTTTGTCTGAGTTAAATGCAAGTGACATACTTCCCCTAAAAAAAAAGGGAAATACTTAATGCCTCCCAGCATGCAAACAAGTAAATAAGTCAAATTTTTCTTTTCTAATAAGATGTATTTATTTTTATGATTGGAAACATGAAAGAAGAAGTGTAGTATAAATAAAGCCTCTTTTGTGCTCTTATACTGTAATCACTGCTGTGGCCGGTGTGTTAACATCAACAACAGAGGATTATCTGGTCCAGAGCCAAATTCACTTAAGTCCTACCTTGCTACCCTCATAATAGTTAAAAGAATCCTTTCTTCCTTCAAAGCCAGGGGGATCATGGTCTAACACGAGCAGGTTTGCTGTCCTCTCCACTGGCCAGTCCGAGATACACCCATTTCACACACCAGTGGAGAGGCAGAGAATACAACCCCTGTTTAATGCACTGCAAACCCCAGGCAAACGTGGGCTGTGCAGCAGGTGACACTTCTGGCAACATCTGGAGCAACAGCTCATTTCAGTGCTGTTTGTTCAACAAGTGCCACTTCCAGAGTTCTGCACTTGTTTGCTCCCTCAATCCCCAACGTGCTTATTAAACAACAACAGGGGGAAAACAGTAGGGAGGTGCACAGACATATATTAAGGCAGAACTCCTGTCAGATTTCCTGCTGAAAGCATATTGCCAAGTGCCAATTATCAGGTCACCAAAAGTCCTCTGCATTTTCTTTCTCCGTGTGCTGTAACAGACCCTCCCTGAACAGCAGGAATTTGCTGTTCCAGCACCACCTTCCTTACCATCATGTCTTTAATGAAAAACCCTGTGTACTGCTGCTCATGCATGACAATCCTTTTCAACAGGTAATGGGCTTTATGTTCTTCACCCAGTTATTGAAGAAAACATTATAAAATACCTCCAATACCTAACATACTATTCTGTTTAGGGAGAGACATTTTCCTGAAAGAAAATGTTTCCAAGCAGCAGACAGAGGATTCTTCAAATCAGGTGGACAGAGATGTGGGAGTTCATCTTTCATGGCCAAACTGGCAGAAGAACCAGGACAGCTGAAGGTGCAGGAGCACCTTTACAATGGGATGGCACAGGCACCATCTCAGACTTACTTTGGAGGTGTGTGACAAATCAGAACCACTGAGAACTTTCCTTTTAGGTACAGCCATGCAAGGAGAGAAGGGAACAATGACACTGCACACTGTCATACGGCTGGAAACACCACCCACGCTGCATTCATCTGCATGACACAGCCAGGTATCACCTGTCCAGGTAACAGGGATCACAGGCAACACCGACTGACCCTCTGGAAACTCAATACAGCACAGGGCATATCTGTTATCCAGGAAAAAGCACCTCAGAGTGGGACTCAATCCTGTGTGGAGGGCCAGGAAGGCAGGGCAGGGACATGACCATGGGGAAAGGGTCAGGGCTGGGAATCCTCCCCGGGATCTGCCCTTTACAGTCACGTTATTTACAGAGCAGTGAAAGTCTGACTTCAAACTACTCACTACGTTGTAAAAGCCTTAACTGACCAGGCAGAAAATGATGTTATTTTGACATGGAAACACCTGATAATGAAGTTACAGCAAGTCAGCGCATTAAGATGAGGACTTTTCTGTCGAGCACAGACACACAAGAAAACAGGCACGTTCACTGAAGGAAGTGCTTTCCATCCCCACATGCTCTGCATCCCTGCAACATGACACGTGACAGCAAGCCCTGTTAGGGATTTACCTTTTTGAACTGCCAGCAACCTTCAAACCTGCATGGTGAGCACACACCAGAGCTGTGCCATTCATCCTTGCAGCAAATAAATAACAGCAATAATAATAATAATCTAACACACAGTAATTTCACCTGTAGAGTTCAAAGTATTTTCTGGAGATCAGTGTCATTATAGACAGAGAAACTCACAGCTAAGAAGGTGGAAATCACCCTGAACCGTAGGGAAAAGCTGTAATCCTGAATCCCCAGCGTTTGCCACTTAGTCATGTAATCAAAGTGATCATAATTAGGATATCTGTACACTTCCCTGGAGCCTGGATCCCTCCCCCAGCCCCAAAGAATGCCGCAGAGATGGTACTTCAGAAGCCTTTTCAGCTGGGCCAACTGCAGTGCCCAGAGAGAACCCTCCTCCTCCTCCTGGGAAGTGGTGTGAGTTTGAGAAACCCCACACAGGAAAAGCAGCAAGAGCCATCTGAGTCTGCAGACTGCACTTTTCAAAGGAAATAGGTTTTGAAAAAGACTGCAGGATATAGGAAATGAAAAGCAAAAATGTTTTCCTTCGGTTTCCTGTTTAGATGTATGGATAGATCTGACTTCAAATAGATGAGCCACACAGAAGTTTAGTTTATAAGGGTCAGATGGTAACAGTTTCTGTTTAATCCTTGATTTACATTAACTTACAGGAAAATTAATGATTTTAAACAGGCATCAAAGCCAGGCTGCTTTTTTCATTTCTCCAACTTTGCTCGAGGAACAATTGTTTCCTTTATCTGTCTCCCAGAAAGCTGGTGAGTGTGTTTAAGTCAAAGCCCTCCTTCAGCCTTCAGGCACAGCATATTGGGAGTTGTTTTGCAGGGAACATTAGCCCCTTCCCCGTGCAAACTCTCTGACAGCTCCCTTAGATTCTTGCGCTTGCTCGAGCATTTCACAAACCACTCTTCACAACTGCACACATTATAATTTACACATTAAACCAGCAGGTTTTCACCTCAGGTCTGTTGCCAAGAATAATCTTTCAAAACTCTTTTATCTTTTTGTAAGAGCATAATTATAAATGTGCAATTAACAGCCAAAAAAAGGTCTTAAGAAAACTCTGCGAGCAATATTGCCAGTTTTAATGCCTCAGCCAGATGGTGGTTTAAAGAAAGCCATTTAAAGAAAATAAATAAAAAGTCACATTTTTCAGTCTGGAATGATATGGCAAGCGTAGCATTTGAGGTATTCAAGCGAGTGTTACAGGTCTGTCCAAGCACCAGAAAAGCTCTTAATTCCATTGTTTTGCTGCTGGACAGCCAGAGCAGTTGCAAACATCATTACTGATATTTATCAGAACAACAGCAGCAGAGACCACATGCAAACAGAACTACTTGTTGCTTTTTTTTCCACCAACAGAGCCCATCCAGTGACTGATTTTCCCCAAGGATGAATAATACACTCATTTTTGTCTTTTGTTACAACTTGAATTTGTACAGCCTAACCCTGGAGTCTTTTCCTCTAAAAATACAGGTGCTTCCCTTTCACTAATTAAACATGAGTCCTGTCATTGTTGATGTTCTTAAGTTGGTGCAATCACCTTGGACTAAATGGCTGACAGAAATTCCAGCTCAGCCTTAGTCCAGATAACACTCAGATATTTTTCAAAGCTGCAGAGAAATTACATGAGAAGACCCTCCCTTTCGAGAACAGCCCTGCTGCATTATTTAACAGCCAGGCCAAGGTGCTCTAAAATACCTGCTTGGAACCAATTAATTTGGGAGAATTATCAAATACATCACACAATGAACTGACTGATGTGACAACGAACTCAACTGCTTCACTTAATTCTACAGAAATGGAAATCTGGACCGCTCTTGTTCACAGAATTTAACCTGTTCACTATCACCATTTTTTTCATTTTTAGATATATGTTTCTTTACTTGAAACTGAAGAGTTTTAGAGTGGGTTTGTTCTTTTCATTCTTAAAAATTCAGAACAGAAGCATCTTTCCTCAGTGTTACCAGAAAAAGAAACTAAGTTAGCACCAGCAGCGATACAGAACACAAAATGTACTGCACTTAATGAAGTTGGAAAGCACTTTTCAATATCAAAAAGTAGCTGGGTTGGCTTTAAAGCCCGAATTACAGACAGAAAACTTCACCCTGCAGTGCACCTGAAACCATGAGGGGCAGCTTTGGCCCTGTATCAACAACACATTAAAACAGACCCATCACCTCACTGCAAAATGTGCAGCTGCAGAAGAAATTGCTTCTAAATAGTATTTTTAACCAACAATTTTCCTTTTTATTAAAACAAACAAAAAAGCAAAACCTGAGCTCAAGCCACACAATTAATTTCCAGGTCAATGAGTTTGTTTCCCTTAAGGTTAAAAATAGCCAGTATTAAAAAAATACCTTGAATGAGCTCAGATAAGGAAGCATGAAAATCAGTTCTGTGTTTGTGTCCAGTCTGGGCAGGTCCAGGTAATTACTGACCTGGAGAAATAACTTCTGCTTCTGATAAATAGTTAAACAACTACCAAGAGAGTGATCTCAGGCTGATGCCAGCACAGGGTGGGGTTGCCATGAGGCAAAGGAAGATCTTTCTAGAAAGAATTCCAAATTTCATTGATATACGGCAGGGGGAAAGAAGATGCACTAAATTTATACTGTAATTTTAAAAAGAAAAATCTTCTAATTAAAAAGAAAAATCAACTAAGAGTGCCTTGTTCTGTTAAAAGATGGGTATGGACTGCAACAGCAAACGATGCACAGAGAGAAGCTATCCTGGAGATTGAGCAATAAATTGGCTTAGCTGTAACTCTAACGTGTTCATAAATATTCTAAAAAGAAAGCAAAAAAGTTTCAACAAAAGCTCACAGAAGAGACAGCACCGACAGGAGAGGGGAAAGATTACAAAACCCTTCCGCGAGATCTGAGTGAGCAAAAGCAGCTTAAAAATTAATTCCATTTTTTCAAAAGGCAAAACTAATGAAGTGTGAAACCCAACGCTAACGTGGCCCTCCACAAGAGAGGCAACATCTGCACCGTTAATATGCTGAGAGACATTTAGGTGCTAAAAAGATTGCAAATTAGGCAGATGTGATGGAAGAAGGAAAACATCCAACTTTTTGCTGGGCTGCAGCCTGGGAGCGTCACGGCAGGGAAGGAAGAACTCATGTGGGGCTGCATGGCTGTGCCTGGGACTGCATGTGGATTCCTGGGCAACCTAATTACAAGGAAGAGATCCCCAAGCTGAAGGGAATTGAAACACGGCAGTCCAAGTGATTAAGTTGTGGGAATGAGCTGATTCCCAATGAAAGCTGAAGATTTCCATGGCTGAGAAACAGCAGATGGGAAAGGAGTGCTCAGCACAAAACACACCAGAGCAGATTGTGACACACACAAAGAACAGCACAACTTTCTCACTGCTCGCTCCCCTGGCCTCGTAGAGATTGACAATTTTTAACCTGAAACAGCAAAAGGCACAGAGTGCCCCAAATTCCTGCAGGTTCCCAGGCTGGGACAGTGAACTGAACAGGTTGAGGTTTCACAGTCTTTGCAGAGGTCTGCCCTCCCCCCTGGACCATTCCCCATCACCCCAGGCCCAGGCAGGGGCACAGCAGCACCCCTGGGTGCCCTGGCTCTCCCCAGCATTGCCCTCTGCCGCTCCCAGCTCTGCTCGCACAGCTTCTCCTTGAGCAAACACCCACGACAGCACCGACTGAAAGGTTCTTTGCCAGGGATAGTTAACAGAGCAGTTATTCCAAGGCATTATTCTGCCGTGACTAATTGACATTAGAACAAGTGTAAAGTACATAACTTGATTCTTTTGCAAATACAACAGAAGACATTTCTTTTCCAACCACACAAAATCTGGCTGGGGTGAAATTCTGCTCAGGCTGCACTGCTGTAATCTCCAAGGAAAAGGTACAAGAACATTTTTTCACTAATTCCTTATAAGCCCAGTTTTTTTTTGATGAAATCTCAAGGTTTGGTGCCTGGTAAGCACAATCTCACTGCGTTTGTTTACTCATTGATTTTTATTGTTATTGGAGGGACATATTTCCTGCAGAAAGAAAAGAAAAAACTCAAAAATAAAAATTATGAAGCTTTAAAATTTTTTTCCCTACTTTCATTTCTTAAAGCATGCTTTCTCAAAGAAGTGGGTTGGACTTCCCTTTTAATCTTGCATTGCTGGATATGCTTGTTTTTAACTTTCTAATAGTGCTAACCACGACTTTGCATAGAGTAAAAATTATTTGAAACTACACAAATTCAAATTTTTAAATAATAAGGTATTTCCAAGTGAGTCCAAAATGGATTTGGTGCTATCCCACACTTCAGCAGGCACATCCCTTCCATTGTGGACCAGTTCCTGCTCTCCCTATGAACCCTCCCACAGTACATCCGGACAGAAGTGTTATCATTTACCTGAGCAAGTCTGAGCCTACAACATCCTGCAACCTCAAAGCTGCAGGAGCAACCCACAGAAATGCCCTCTGCAGGTCTGTGCACCAAGTAAGAACTCCAGAAAATATCTTTGTATGCATTTCTTCATGGAATTAAACTTTGAGACCATCAGCAATGATTCAAAGAGGTCTAATTACAATACATGCAAACAGACTGCTGTGTTGATGCTGAGATTGAACCAGTTCCATGTATCAGATCTCAGACTCTAAAAGTCTTTGGAAGAAATGGCCACTGGTGCCTAAATCTGTTTTATAATCAGCTTTATAACACAGCAGGTTAATATCAGAGAAATTAAAAATAAAAAGAGCATCTGAAAATGATTAAAAAGGCAAAAAGAAAGGGATATCAATTCTAACCCTAGAGCCAAAAACACACCATCAAGGACTTGATGTGCACAGGGAAGTCCAGAAAACTTCTGCCATCTGTGGTTTTAGGGAAGATCTTCAGAGCTGTCCTACTGCACAGGAGCCTAAAACTTCTATTAATTGTCAGGATGCACCTGCACGTGTCCCCCAGCAGCAGCACCTTGCCCGAATTGCTTCCAAGCCAAAAAAAGACCTTGGGCAAAGTTAAACATGAGATAATCAACACAAAATTGTTCAGAAAAAAAATGCACTGGGCCTGTGCTCTATATTTGAATTTTACCTTGATATTTAACAATTCTACACTTATATATTTAAATTCTCCATCACCAGCCTTTTTATGTTTTAGAGTTATTTTTAACTTGACTTTTTCAATCTTGTGATTTAAAATAGCTCTTGATCTCCAGCAACATAAACCAAAAAATGCTCAGAAATAAATAGAATGCAGTGCCATGGTTTTATCTATACAGCTATTTTTATTGGAATTTTAGTTTTTAAAGGTTTAAAGGCTGCAGTTTTAAATGCAGGCATAATCACAGCAAACAGCACACCAAGGGCTGTGCTTGAGCACTTGCACCAAGGAAACTGAAAAATGCAGCCAATCTTGTGGGTTCTGCTCACCAGTGACTTATTCTGCAACGGTATTACATTAGGAGCAGAAATTAAAGTGAAGATAGCTAAAAATGAAGTTATTTCCAACCAAAAGGCATGTATAATGCGAGGGTCAAAATCAATTTTCTTTCACATTATTATTTCTAATCAACAGCTACCCCCACTGATCAGTATTTCACAATTATTTGCCTCTCAAATATCTCCCAAACTCTACTCTTGACCTCACATCTCCAAATCTATCTCACAGCCCCAGTCTATTCTCCCACTGCTGGGAATTCCCTCATCCCAGCCACCTTTCCTGGCCTAGGACTGGGATATCAAACAGGCAAAGGAAGTGGAGAATGACCTGGAACACGGCAGGAAATGGAGCCCCTGCCCTTTCCTCCAGCTGCTCCTCCCTGGATGGAAAGACCCAGATCCAACACCTGCACATCATCCCAAAACCTCTCCTCTAGGAGCTGCTGGAGGACAGGAGGTCATTGCTCTGTCCCTGCTGAAGGAGCTGCACAGAAGGAGGGGCAGTGGCCAACTCAAGGATGGTTCCTCACCCAGAAAAGAGACCTGGAATTCTCATCTCATTGCCAGGATCCAACTCAGTGGTGTGAGCAGAGGGGTAAAATGCATACGGAAATACTATAGATAAATACAGGAAGGGCATAGAAAGGTTTGGTTTGGAAGGGACCTTTAAAGGACATCTAGTCCCAGTCCTTGCCATGAGCAGGGACATCTTCAACCAGATCAGGTTGCTCAGAGCCCTGTCCAGCCTGGCCTTGAATGTTTTCAGGGATGAGGTGCCTGCCACCTCTCTGGGCAACCTGTGCCAGAGTGCTGCCTCATCCTCCTTAACCATTTCCTTGTTTAAATGAAAGAAAAGGCCTTTTAGGACCACCAAGTCCAACCACTAAGCCAGTCCTGCCAATGCCACCACTCACTGATTTAGCCAGAGAGGAAAGTTATTTTCTTGAGTCCAACTGCCTCTTTGTAAAAAGAATTTTAAGAACACAGCACTATCCAGATATTTCTATGACTTTAGATATGCTTACATTCCAGGCAAAAACCTCTTTCTGTCTTCTTACATCCTCTTTCCATCACACTGAGTTTGCTTCTTAAAGACTGGTAAGCAAAACACGTCCTGACTAACACTCCCGAATGTTCTGCTCCCACCTGCTCCAGCTTCAGCCTCTGCTCAAGTCATCTGCTGGACCACGGCAGGATAATCAGCCCCTCCCAGGGGCAAGGGAATTTGGCACCCACTGTTTACCCTGTGGTGCCTCAAAGTGCTCTGCACACGTAGGTGATCTCTGCGGCTGTGACAGCCTGGCCGAGGCAGCCCAGCTGGATTCAGCTCTCCCTGCCCTGGCAGGACAATCCACTCGCCACATTGGGGGGAACAACTACAGCCACAGCAACCAGGAAAAGGCAAGGAACTGCTTTTAGAAGTTGCAGGCACTTCTTGAATTGTGAAACATTAAATTAAATGTTTATAGCAGCTTTAACCTGGACACTTGCTCATTTTAAACAGAAAGGAACAAGTGACCCAGTCGCACTAATTATATCCATTCAAACAAGTGTCACAGCACTTTGACTTGATTATCACTACCATGGGATTTATCTAACAGTCTCTACAATATATGCATCAAGATACATACATATATACAGCTTTTGTCCAATAACTACTTATTAGACAGACAGTAAATAATACACTTAAATTTAGGATTTTGTCCCCTCTTAAACTCCGTAAAGTCAGCAGCCAAAAAACCAAGTAAGTCAGGGTGCCTTTCAAGATATTTAATTAAAATCTAATCCCACATTCTTAAGGGCTCACATAAATTAAGCTGTCATTCAGGAGATTTATGCATTCCCATTTGCATATCACATACAATTCATCAATTACTCATGTTTGGGAGCAGAGCCGTTCTGGGGGAGCTGGGGCTGCCAAGAGGCGCCCGGAGACGCTCGGGCTGTGCCCGCCGTGCCTGGAGAAAGGCACTTCCATCTGGCTGCTCCTGGAGAAAGGCACTTCCATCTGGCTGCTCCTGCTCTGCAGGCACACAGCGTCCCAAGCACGGCCACCCACCCACCTCCTGCCACTGGGGCATCCCCTCCAGCTGCGTCTGCCAGCCAGGGAACATCTGGGCACTCTGCAAGCACCCAAATCAGAGCCAGCATTCCCAATCGCAGCCAGTGCTCCATATCAGTCAGTATTCCCAATCAGAGTCAGTACTCTGTATCAGAATCAGTATGCCAAATCAGAGTCAGCATTCCATATCAGAACCAGTATTCCCAGAGTCAGCACTCCATATCAAAGCCAGCATTCCCAATTGGAGTCATTCCTTGCATCATGGAAAGAAGTTTCACAGCACACCCAGCAAGTCCCCCAGTTCTGCTGGAGGAATCCGTGCCCCTCTCCTGATTTTCCAACTGGAATCAGAATCACAGAATCCTTTGCATCATTTAGATCAGAGTCCAAAGCCACCACTAACTCACATCCCTGCTTTTGAATCCCTCCAGGGATGGCTCCTGATTGCTGATTAATAATAAGTAATAAATACTGCCTGGAGGCTTCACTGGCTCCTTTGCTGTCACACGACTCCCATTAAGGGCCGCACTAAGTGAGAACAAAATCTGTTGTTTAAGTGTTCAAAAATATTCAATCAAGTTTATATATTTGAATGTATTCAGACTCAGGAAATTTTCCCTATAATTTTCTTTACCTTTTAAACATATTCTTATATAAGCATGGCTCATATATCTGTGTGGGAAATTTAATTTTAAAAGCATTATTACCTTTTCCAGCCAAATAACAATGTATCCAGAATTGCTTTATCCTCCAAGAGCTGACCCCAGCAGTGGAGCACAGCACGCCCTCCTGAGTGCCCAAACACACAGCTGGCATTCCCTGGCCTATCTGAACCAAGTTCCCTCATCCCTGGTGGATGTTTGGACATCACAGCCCAGCATCATCTTCCCTATTCACACACCTGCAGTGCTACAGTGAAAGAACAGCCACAGCTTTAATGAAGAGAAACCACGACAACACGACCAACATGCAACCAACAGGCTCAGAGACTACGTGGAGGTCACTGCTTCACTCCTGTCCTTCTCCCACCCAAAAATAAAGGGCCTGCAGGGAATCCACTCCTCATGCACTAACTCAGCTTGGGCTGCCAGCTCAGGCTGATGCTTCCCACCCATCCCTGTCCCCCAGTCAACTCACAACACCTGTCTGTCCTAAAACTTGCAAGAAGCTGCACTGGGAGCAAAAGGCACTGACTGTTCCTGATTTACCAAACCCATCGGTGTGTCACGGCCCTCTGGGAATTAATCTTTCTTCACACGAAGTTAGGCAGTGTTAAAAGAGGGGGGAGCAAGTCATTTCAGCACTCATTAGATTGGAAGGTGACACCTACAAACATCTGGCTGCAAACCAGAAAATGAAAACTGTGCTAAATTAATGGCTTTACACCTTGGATTTTTACTGTATAAACATTAAACTGAAGTTTTAAAAATTCAAATAATGTTGAAGCGCATCTACAATTTCCCTCTGATAGTTGGAACAGACAGATGGTTGGAGCCATAACTTCACGTCAGAAGATGTTTCCTCTGGTTCCTCAAGTACCTCATCCTGGAGTTGTGTCAGGAAAAGCCTTGCTGAGGTTCACCTTCAATATTTCTCTCTTAGGAAAAAAATAAGCAACTAATGGTCAACCCCCATGGGTACTCTTCAAGGAAAGGCTTCAGCCCCACGTGCCCAAGCTACTTGTCACTAAATTAGTTGCCTCTCACAACTACAATTTATAGAAACGTGCCATTTTACCTGTGTAATTGTGACAACAAAGTACCTTTGTAGGTATTTCAATTTTCTCTACATTCAAACAAATTACATTTTACATTTTAATTTTCATTTTTCAATTAAAGACTAAAGTCTAAGCCAGCTATAGATTTCCACTGAGATTTTTGGACTGGCTGGCTGCCAGTTCGAGCCATCAGTATTCCTTTCTGCTGAGGAGAAACACTATACAGTCATTTTTAGAACAATTTCTACATTTTTAATGTTTAATGTACACAAAGGATGTAATGTAGAAAGTAATCAGAAGACATAGCAGAACTACACATCACCCACAAATATACATCCATTTTACTTACTCCTTTAGCTGAGAAAACTAAAGAAATTAATCTTTATTATCTTTGAAAATAAAATGGCTTGCTCTATTTAAGTAACAGAAACTAAGTGCAAGAGGAAGCCACTGCTCAGGTGAGATTTTATACATTAAATTCCCTTTTTCCCTTAAAGAAAGGTTAAGTTTTCAGGATCAGGCACATCCACAATAAAAAGGAATTCCCACCATTTATCTGTGCTATAAGTAGTAGAAATAAACGTGGCCAAACACCAACAAATAACACTGTTTCAGCAGTACACAGCACACTTTATCTTTCCCAAGTAAGTCACGAAAGAATGAAAAATCTCCCTTAAAAGTCTGAGCCAGTGCTTCAAATTCAAACCCAAGGAGCCATGGGAGAAGCACAACCATCCCTACACTGAAGGCATCTGAATCCAGAAAATGCCAGAAAATGCTTCTGGTTTTCCCTTCCTGATCCCATCGTTCCCTTTCCTGCAGCCCAGCAGAGCTCCTGCCTCGAACACACGAGGGGCTGGTTTGAGGAAGCTTTTTTGCTTGAATTTATGTCAAAAAGTGGATTTGTTAAGAGAGATTCTTAGAGTTCCATAAAGACCGTAATGACATGTGCAACAGGAATCGCAGTGCCAAGAAAGGAAGGGAAAATAAGGAATGATTTTATATTGGTCGCCCACAGCTCACACTTTCCTTGCTGTTGTGTGAACAGCTCACAACTCTGGGCTGTGGGAACTCAGAGAACTGTACCTGCCAATTAGTTTAATGATACTTGCATGTTCATTACCATGGCTGCAGGGAACACCCACGCCCCCCCGTGCAGGGGGATGCCGGGATCCAGCTGGAGAGAGGGGTTTGCCTGGGACCAAACAGGCAAACTGAGTAATTACAACCCACTGTGCAGCACCAATGCTCCTGAGAGCCTGGGCACACCTCCTAAAAACACACACAGTCTACACTCACCTGTAAATTATCTGTTACACAATCCTGTCTCCTTTGCTAACTCCTCTCTTTATGCCTTTTGTCTCACCAGTGGCCAGTCAGGAACACCGGTGTGAGCTCTCCGACTCCCTGCTTTTTAACTTCCAGCTCCTCACTGTATTTTTTATGATAACCATATGCTAGATGATTATTATTTAATGATGATCAAAAAACAAGCTCCCAGGTTAGTCTGGAATGCCAACAGTCCACAGATAGCTGGGACCCACTGCTCCTCCTGCCGCTTGTCGCCGTGTCCCTGGCACAGACACGCTCACCTGAGCTCAGCCAGTGTTCCATTTGCACTGGGCTTTATGCACACACCCACCCCCCTTCACACACAGTTCAATTCTGCTCCAGAACTTTGCAACGCTTCCTGCAAAAACGCTCTAGTACCTTTGAGAACCATCTAGGTGCATCTGAAGTGGTACTTCTCGAATCAGGGCACTGGGGTTACGAGAGACACCAGTACAGCCCAGTGCTGCCTGGGGGCAGAACAAGGCTGTTCTGGAGCCCCCCATGTCAGTGCTTTGTTCAGAACAGCACAAAGTCTTCAACTCCCACAGAAGTGCCAAAGAGTCTCCATTTCCCAGACAATGCCACACAACTGAGGCGCTGCTGCAGTACACTGTAAATAGCTAATACTGTATCTCCAATAAAGTCATTCTAAATACACACATCATATGTGATACGTGGATCTACGTATGTGCTCTGAAAACATCAGGTATCTCACTTTAGGTTAAAACACGGGGGCCAGGAGTGGCAGAACCAGAGGCAGAGAAGTGGCAGGTCTGACTCCAGCCTGTGCTGTGCTCAGCTCATGCCGTCACATCTGGAAATGCATCAGCACACAGGATCTGATTGTTGTTCCCTCCTTCAGTTTCATTTTGTGTCTCCCACTTCAGATATTAAATTTTTCAATCATCTTCCTTTGATGTTGTCTTAGTTTAATTTAAAAGCAATACAAACATGTCTGATTTACAAGATTTTTATCACCACAGTATCTTATCACCTCATTAGAGTAATTTGCAAAGGCTTTTGTCCCAGTAGATACGAGAAAGGATTTATTTTCACCTTCGGGCTCTTTTTCCTTTCTCAGTGTGTTTTTGAGCTGTTGTACCTCTTCTCTGGGCACTGTGGGAAGGTCCTGGCAAACAGGGAAGTTTTGCAATACTATAAAAACCATCGGGCTTGGGCTCAGACTCTGTTTGGCTGCTGACCAAAACTGTTTTTATCTCCAGCTCTCATGAACTTCCTTTGGAGTTTTGGTCAGGAGGGCTGCAGCTGCTTTGGGTGGTTATGAATGAAGAGGGGACCCTGTCTGGGTCCTAAGAGGTAACTGGGGTGGTTTGCATTTAATTGGGATGAGAAGCAAACCTGGGATGACATAGAGACGCACACACTTAGCATTAATTGCTGATTTGTACTTTTCCCCCTTAAAATTTGGTGGCTGATCACGCCTGGACATACAGAACAGGACAAGTGCTGCAAACAGCAGGCAATAAACACTGTGGACCCAGAATATTATGTGCGTCTGAACACCCACCCAAACCACAGAGAAGAATGAACTGCAGGGTAAATGATGTCGGATGCTGCCATTTTTTGCAGGATGAGCCACCGAAGGCTCCAAGAACTACCCTGCAAGGCCCCAGGGCATTCCAAGGTCCCTAAAGAGCCCCAAAAGTCCCTGTTTGCCTTGATGCTGGCGAACAGTAAGTCAGGAATGAACACTAGATCACAACAATAAGAACAGTAAGTCAGGAATGAGATCAAAAAGGTGATCCCAAAAATTAGTTTACCAGAAGGATTCCAGTAGAATCTTTCTTTTTAAATAACTGTACTGAAGCTAGAAGCATGGCATTGATCTGGAGCTACCAGGTCAAGATCTTGAAGAAACTTCTGGTGACGATGCCCTGGTAGATTTGTTTCCCTAAGATCAGCATTCTTAGGGCAAGAAGTACATTCAGGGAACCTCAGCCTATTTCCAGCTCCTCTGATGACAGGAGCTGCTTGAACAAAGCTATTTTATACGGACTCCGGTCAATTTTCTAGTATTTTTTTAGCTCAATTAATATTATTCTTTTGAGAAATTAAATTAGAATTTTTTTTTAATAGGTGAAGAACTATTATCCACTGTAAAAGAAGCCAATAGTAAAAGCACAGTATGTCAAGACAAATTTTGATCCTCCTCCTTGCTCCATGGCACGATGTCCAAGAAAAATCACATAATACTGCTTCTATGAATTTGTAATTTCATCCCAGAAAGTAAAGTATAAGATAAACATTTTCTGTTTGTTTTTCACTTTCACAGCAACACCATCCTTACTTGCTTCTAGATGGTCACATTTTGCTGACATTTACAAACATTTCATGTTGATCTTACATGGGTCACATCAATCATCTATACAGTTTCAATGACACTTTGTTAAATAAACTGTCATGAAAGATTTATAGAGAATTTGATAAAAGTAAAGAAGATGTAGTTTAGCTTTTAAAGATGCATTACCCCTTTTCTGAGGTGTAATATCAGCTCTAAAATACCATTAAGCTTTTCTGGCAGGAGATGAAGTGAGAAAATAAAATGCACTCTTTCATCAGCACTCGCTTATTTGCATCTCTGTGCTCCTACCGAGGGCTGTGAGAACAGAGCACCTGGAGGGAAGGGACCCTCACCCCATCCTGGGTGTTCTGGTGTCTCTCCTAGTGCTTGGCAGAAATCATTAATGCTCACTGGAGCAAAAATTACCTCCAGATTAAAAATGAAACAAACCAAAACTGCACTTCAGATTAACATCTTTCTGAAGGTAAGGTGATACTCCCAAATCCCCTCTCTCAAAATAAGGAGTGCAGACAAGTAACACACTTTCATTCAAAGCCCTTCCTCAGACAAATGTGGCCAGAGCGTGCTCATTAAGATGTATTTAAAATTTTCAGACTTTACTGTCTGATACCAATTTAATGTTTGGGAGCGGCTAACAATGGTCTCACTGTTGAGGAGAGCCTTAATCATATTTCGTTTGCCAGGAAGAATCAAAGTTTGACAAAACTTTTCATCAGTTTTTCACCCCTGACTGATCCAGTCCCCAAAGCCATTATTTGTTACACCTTGGAGTTACCTGCAAAGTCAGCTACTCCCCAGCAGCTCCGCTTGTTACGGAACTCCAGCAAGGAAGACGAGATGGAAAGACTTCTCCATTTGGCTTGAAAAACCACAAGTGATGAATTAACACTTACAGACAAAAACTAACAAGATGAGGAATCTTTCACCTTTCTTAAAGAGCATTAATTTTTGCAACTAAGAGGACAGCATGACACATTCCTAAAATACTTCTGTGTTTTTGAGTCTGATGCCTAATGACCAGCCCCGTCACAACCTCTTACCTTCATGTAGTGACTCCATCCCAAAAGCCTCACACAAAAGGTCAGATGGTGGATAAAGCCACAGTTTGGGCAAATAATTAAAGAAAACAAAGTATTATTTCAGCAGTGAAAGTCTCTTCACAAGAAACAATTATAAGATTATACTGGATCCCTACAGAGTATGTGTGACCAAGAGGCTGCAGATGCAGGAGCAGTGGTGTGAGGCACTCAACAAACAGGCCTGGCAAATCAATCTCCCTCTAGTCTGTGACAGCAATTTCCATACATATAACACAGTTACTTTGAAGGTTTTCTTCCTTCCTGTTGCCCTCCACCTTGCAATTTCTGTGTCAATAACACAAATACTAAACACATGGCATAAGCTCACAGGTAGCTGGACACCGAGGAGTGCCCCGTACTCACATTTAGGACTATCTTACCATCTGTGGCCCTGAGGCCTTATACAGGCACCTTCAACATCTGTCTGATGATGAAAAGCCAAAGTTCACCCTTCACGTGGCCCCAGAGGGCCGACCCCTCACAGACCAACACCCTGAACCACCCCACCCCTGCAGCCCCATCAACCCCATGGCATCACCCCCAGCGACTGCACAGCCCTTCAGGTGCCTGGTATGAAGAGCCTGAGGTCACCCCTGCAGTCCTTGGGGGAAGAGCACGTTGGTGTTTGGGGCTGCAGGACCTCATTCTCATAAAGAAAGGAGGAAGATGCTCTGTATCCATTCTTGGTGCTCACAGCAGTCACAGCCAGAACCCCTGGCAGGCTCCAGAACTCTCCCCCACCAGGGAACACCTCGGATCCAGCTCCCACAGGACTTGCTGAATTGGCTTTCCTCTCAGCAATCGCTTACTCAGGGGGAATTTGAATCAGTGATTTCAAAAGCCCCAAATCACAACATAAGTGGGATCTCCACTCGGCTAATTTGTAGATATTGTAGCACTGTGTTACCAGCAGTGCTCGGAGATACTGTGAATTCAAAGAGAAAAGGCTGCCAGTTTAAAGGCAGCAATTTACTCAGTTATTCAACACATCTGTCAAATATATTACTGAGTGGTAAATGAATAAATATTGGATTTCAATTGCTATGACTAGAAATAAATGGGAGCTGTTCTCCAAGCAGCAGCACCGTGAGCTCCAGGCTTTCAGTGCAGGCTCTTTTGAAAAAGAGCAGAGTAATTAAAGGAATTCCTATACTGTGAAGAAACAGTTTGTGAAGTGATAGATTAGACAGCTAAAGCACAATTGCCTCTCCTTTACCACACATCATGTGATCGTCAGCAAAAACCACACACTAAACCCAGGGAAACCATTCCATGGGATATCCCAAAGATGTCCTAATGGTCCAACACTTGAGGTCCAAAGATACATTCCATGCTGAAGTGAGTATTTCAGATATTTTCAAATATCTTCAAAATAACTTACATGCATTCTAATCTGCCAGAACTAGATACATTTTAAATGTTCAAATCGTATATTAACAACTGGTTACTGTGTTAGATACTAAATCATATTACTTTATATATATAAATACTTTCATTACTGTTCTGTCAAAACTACTCCAGTCAAACTTGTGACTACAGAAAATCAGTCAGAAAAATATCAGCTATCAAAGCAGAACTGATCCAACATTTGTAAGTGCCCTGCAACCTTCCCACTGCATCTTCCCTCTGAAAAGCACTGAACTACACTGACAGACACGGAGAAATTAGTGTCTCTCGCCATGACAACACACTCAGGAGCTGTTTTGCTCAAGTTTCCTTCAGATCTGCAACAACTTCAAAAACCTGTCGTGTGCTCAGGAACAGGAACTCACGGCAATCACCCACATTCTGATGAAGTTGAAGCTGCAGGAGGAGCCGAGGAGCATCCTCAGCCTCTGGGGATGGAATTGCCACGCCTGCCTCCTGAACACACACCCAGGAGAAGGTTTAACCACGCTCAGCAGCCAACACTGCTGTCAGCAGCAGAGCCAGAAAGCACTGCCTCGTCTCCAACACAGTAACAAAGATAATTAATGCTCTGACTCCTCTGACTGCACAGCCTCGGCTGCTGGGGAAAGACAAGGCTCTACTTCCCAAGCAGCCCTTCCACCCTAACACACAGAGCTCTGATAGCTCTAATGTACCTAAAGATTCAGCAGCTGTTTCACCACAAGCCCCAACTTCATCGATCTAACTCTCCAGGGATACCTTGGGGTTTGGGTTTTTAAACCATCACCTGACCCACGACTTTATACTTAACTTCAGTATTACTGGGAGGACTCAATACAAACTTCAGCTGTGTCTTCAGAACTATTTCTGTAACACCCAGAACTTAACTCAGCTGTGTGCATAGTGCACATTTCGCTCCATGTGCTCTGGCAGGGCTTGGCACATCACAAATCATCTACCCAGCTGTAACTCCTCCTGTTTTACCCACCTGTGTTCAAGCTGAACCCCACTGGGCACGGAAAGAAGGTGGCTGAACCATCCCTTCACTGGGAAACAATGAATGTTACTGACAATGTGCATCTTTCAGCCCAAAAGCATCACTGCAGCTCAGATCCAGGAGCTAAATCCTCTGGGCTGCCTCTGCTACAGCCTCGTGGTCAAGATGATCAGTGGCCTCTTAGTTTGACATTTCAGATTTTCCCAGTCTTTATCAACGTGTGTTACAGGCTGCTGAGGGAACTACATAACAGGATTAACTAATGGCAATAACCCTCTTTTGTCAGAGAGGATTACTGTCACTCAGCACTGGGGGAAACTGAAAACCAGGAGTTCCTTTTGTGGTATTTATTTAATATTCTACTCTGTAATCTGTTTGCAACAGTATTAGTGCAAAATGTCATGGGAAGATGTAAACACTCACCAGATTCCTTTTTGTACCTACAAACAAACCAATGAAAAACAAAAACCAGTTTGTTTCCTGTCGCTCAAGCCGTTCCAAGATCCCGATGCTCCATGTTATTTAACGTTTTCAGCTGACTTTGGGGACATTGTAGACTGCTCTGATGAGGCATGTTCCAATGTCAGCCAACACTTTATCCCTGGCACGCTTGTCAATCAACATAAAACTAACAGACGGCTTCCTTTGTTTCAAATGAGCTTTCCCTGGTCATTAAAATTCACTTTTTATTACAAAAATACCATTTGGAGAGAGCAAATTGAAATGTTTGTGGTTCCTACTGAATCAACTCCTCCTGAAGTTGACTGTTGCAGAAGAAACTTGAAAATATAAGAAATGCATTATTCCCCCACCTTTGTGCTACCCGTTCTCAGCCACATCACGGCATGGAAACTACAGAATGGCCACTTCATAGAAACCCTGTAACCAACATTTTGGCAACAGGATGACATGATTTCCTTTAGTGTTTCCAACAGCAGGATATAGAAGTCTAGCAAATTAAAATTTTCCTAGGACTGAGCAGCAGGAGCTGAGGTAGATCTCTTTAGACAGCATAAAAATATAGTAGGAATTGAGAACACCGGGTTTCCTATGTTAAATATTGAGGAAATGATGCTCTCTCATTAAATTTGGAAACTTATGGTAAAAGCATATAAGTCAATAGCAAATTACATTTAGAATATGTATTCCTGGCAAAATAATAAAGTGCTTCCAGCAACACCAACTTAATTTTGGGGAGATAAATCAAGAAGCTATCCAAACACATCCTGACCAAAAGCCCTGATTTCCAACCAGCCTTTGTGCCCCAGAATGCAGCCTGATGATTTGTAATGATGTGCAAATCCTGCAGAGGAAGCCATGATTTTATCTGAAGCTCCCACATGAGGAAGAGTTTAGACCGCTGCAAACACCAGATTTCCTTTTCCTTTTTCATAAAAGTATATTAAAAAGTCCAAACTAACAAGATTTTCAAATCATTATCTTTCTCCTCTATGGGGAAATCGTGCATATAGCCTCTAATTTTGTCAATTACGAGCACGTGGGATTTCAGTTGTTATAAACACCCTTTCCTTCCACTGCCAGTGATCCAAATCCCACCCTACAGGCTGATCTGCAGCCCTTACAATCACTCTTTGTTAAAGAGGACCATCCTCTGCAATTGCCCTTGGAATAAGATGGCCAAATGGAAAGGAGCATCTCCTCTTCTGACATCCTCCACAGAGCATTCCTGAAACACAGAGTGCAAGTACTGGGAAAGAATAACTGAGATGGTCTAAGGCACTGTCCTGGGCAACACAACATTCTCTCCTTCACCCCTTGCTGGTAAAGGCACATTAAAGACATCCAAACGCCCAGCAGTTTTGAGAGATCACAAACCCCCTGTCCTTGGGTTGGAGGAAGAAATCCCAGTCCTGACAACCAGGAACAAGGAGCTGAACTGTGCTGACAGAATATAACACTCTCACTGTTACAAGGAAACACTAGAAGAGGAAAATTTCAACTTACTACTAAACATCCAAGTTCTTTGGAGACAGAATTCCACACTAGATAGACTGACCAGTAAAGGTAAGCTTTGAAAACCAGACAACATTTGAACTTGCTCCACCTTGCAGATGCAATATTTCATCTCACAGCACCCAGAGCAGCCTCCCATGGTGCCATCAGCCCAGCCTGCTGGCCTGAATTTGGGGTACAACACAGTGGCCACCCACACAACTGCAGTGCTGCCAGCCTTCCCCTGAGCCCCATTTGGGCAGAGCACCCACACACCCTCGGACGAGTACACTTTTCAATCCTCTCTTGCATCCATTAGTTTCCTCCCCACTGCAGTTCCCACACCCTGTGACACCACCAGAAACCTTCCCCTCTGTCCCCCTGCACTGTCACTCTTTTATTGAAGGAAATTGGGTTACTTTGACTCACTTTCTCCTGACAAATCTACGTTGTCTGTCCTCTTCTGGGCACTCACAGACAGTTTGTTTATTAGTTGCAGTATTTTTCTAGTTGAGTTGTCTATAATTTCCAAGCTTCTCCTCCTCTTTTCTCCCCTCTGCTCTCCTGGTACCTCCCTCGTCCCTCCAGGACTTTGAAAAGTTAGCCATTAATCACTCTTCCATCCCATTCCCCATTCCTCAACCACATTGTTCCCAGACCCAACTGATTTGAAAACATCCAACCTAAACAAGCTTTCTGTCACACTTGTTTTCTCACTCCAGTTTCGTTCTTGCACTTCTGTCACTGCTATTAATTGTGTCAGACATCTAATTGAAGGTGACCCGGAGCCATAAAACTCTTCCATCTTCCCAGCACCATCTGTTGCTTCCCGTCCCAGCACAGCACATCAACCCTCGTTGTGCTCTTCCCAAGATGGACACGAAGAATGATTCCCTCTCACTCTGGAATTACGACTTCAAAGTGATCTGGAACCAACCCACCAGCCTGTTTCTTGTACCTGCTCCAAACTCATTAACAATAACCTCGTATCTCTGGTTTTTTAAAGGCTTGACCAGTTGTTTTGTCTACACTCACCCCCAAGCCCTTGCCACCCCATTCTAATTCTAACCTAGAAGCTTTGTGATTAATTAGCAAGGTAATATGTAAACACACATGTCAACTTTTTCAGGTTGTGCATTCCAGTGAACGTGTTTCTTTCCCTCTGACATTAACACTTCCACTTGTCCGAAACAGGTTGAAAGAGGAAGAAACCAGCAGAACAAACAAGTAGATCCTAAATCACACCATCAGGAGAGTCCCTGATCCACTGATGGAGAAATAATCACCCTGTTTCTTGGAAAAATAATTGGTCTGTGCAGAGTCTTACTCTTCCCCTTGGGAAAGGCAGCAAAATCCAGTGGATCCCAAGGCACAAGGAGCTCACGTCCAGTTTGTAACACCCTCTGAATGCAGGGCTATCACCTGCTGTACAAAGGCAGTGTTACCTTTCTTATCTCACACCTCCAAGCCTCATCCCTCCTGTTTCCCTTCACTTCCTCCCACTGCATTTCGGAGCACTCCAGACCATTCCCAGCCCATGCCTGTCCAAAGCAGCACATCCAGAAGCTTCCTCCAGCTCTCCTCACCAGCCCACAATGACATAATACAGTATCGATCCAGCCCTGCTGCTGTCACCCAGCTGACACTGTGACAGAGTGCTCAAAGTCACCAAGGGTCCCCCAGCAATGGCTGGCTGCAACGCAGCTGCCACAGCACCGGGTGTGCACAGCCAGGAATTATCCCAATCCAATTGTTCATTTATTGTTTTAATAAACCTTTCTTATTCTGCCTATGACCGTTTGGTTTAGTTTCCAAACAGTGCAGAATTCTGTGTAACAGGAATCCCAAGTTCGCCTTCCCCTGCTAGGTTTCCTTACAGCCACTCAACCAGGGAGCTGAGCTGAGCTTCTCTAATGATTTACTTTTTTAGGCCATGCTAAACTTGCATGCAGTTAAATTAGGAACATTACTTTTACCCAAATAAAGAACAGAAGAAAACGACCAAATGTTATGCTGCAGGATTTCTCTCTGATGCCACATGTATGTCCTTAAAACTGAGTTTATTCTGCATGACCTTTTCCGAAAAAAGTCACAATTATCTACACATTCCTTAAAAACACAGGACTTTTTATAAAAGCTAATATTTTTTCATCCATAGAGCTCTGACTTGAAATACAAATCAATTCATTTGTGAAGTAACAATGCTATAACATGTAATGCTCTAACTAAACCAAACAATAAGTATTTGTATTTTGTACACCCTGGGCAGGCACAGAGTCTTCTTTACACGTAATCCTTTAACATTCCCATGAAGAGATTTGGGTCTGGAGCACCCTCACAATACCTATTACTTGAAAAGCTGTCAAATTTTGAAAATCCATATTTTCTCAAATTTAATTGGGATTCCATAAAACAGGGCTGTCCTTTTATTAACATCCTTTCCCCACTCCCAGTATTACATGTGTGATAATTAGCACTGACAACCTCCTTTAAATTTGTAAAAAAAAAAAAAACACCACCTGGGGCTTCCCCTCAAACTGGTTTAAATTCCTGCCTGGGTCTCCTCTCCTAAATTACTGCTTAGATCCCCAGCAAGCCCATAGCCCACTTTAATTCTGCCTTCCCCTTCTTCTCCAATTCTGGCTTCCCAGCAGCCCCCCCACCAGCCCCGTCCTGCCTGACACACACTTTGCAGAAGAAAGGGAACATTTCGGGACACTGGGCAATGATCTCCTACAAAGGACAGGACCCTGGGATGGACACCACTGCTGTGGGGTTGGGCTGCTGAGCCTCATGCCCTGCACAGAACGATTTGTGAGCATTTAAAGGATCATTTCCCACTGCCCCACTGGTTCTGCACATGGACACAGCCTGGAGTGCAGGGGGTGTTGTTCAATGTGAGACACGTGGGGGACGGAGTTACAGGAAGGAGCCTGGCCCAGAGGGATGCAACAGATGCTGGATGAAGTTTCAGATTCAAACAGATCCTAAAGAACTGTGCTTCGGAAAACATGGAAAAACGCTCATTTGGAAGTATAATTCAGATTAGCATTCTGAAGTAAGGCTGAGAGAAGTTTAAGAGGAGTCTCATAAATGGTTATGTCCATTCTGTGCTGCCACTCGGGCTCCTGTGGCACTGGCAGGAGCACAGGGAGCAGGATGGAGGGATCCAGCCTGTGAAATCTCTGCTACAGCTCTGCTCCACCACCAGCACACAAAGCAGACAGTCCCCACCAGAACAGCTGTTATTTTCCAATTAAAAATCACAAGACCAAAATATTAATTTATTAAGCGAGTGTTCAGTTCACACAAGCACAACTACATTTCCAGCAATATATTCATTTTCTTTTTTTTTTAAAGAGAGGCTGTCAGGATGTCTCCGGCATAAATAATTTAATGTGACAAAACAGTTTATTGTCTGCTGCTGATATGCAAACAGTGCTGCTCCATATTGTGAAATACTGGCTCAGTATGTAAAGAACTGTAAAGGATTTTCCTTCGAGGGCAAAAAGAGAATTTGTTGACATTTTTCCAACTGTTTTACCTAGTAAAGAATTAGCTGAGTTAGGCTCTGAGAAAGATGATCTTCTGCTATCATAGAAGCAAGTTAATAAAGTGACAATAACAAACTGATGTATCTGTCAAAGTTTATAGATAAGGATGTCAAGCTATAGGTTATCAGCCTACAGAACTGACACTGTTCATATATCACAGCCCCCCAACACACACTCTGTCAGCATTGTTTATTTTCAGTCAGGAGTTAAATAATGACCATGTACTAAAAATGCCTTTGGGGAACTGCTTTGTCTTACATACTGTTCACCTGTTTACTTCAGAGTAAGTTTGGAGTTGCTTTTATTTAATTTTCTGTTTGAACAGCTGGTATTTATCAACTTCAAATGGACTTCAGGTCAATACACTGCAAAAAATTTTACAGCCATTTCTACACTTGCTGCAGACACAGGGCTTGTAAGATGCTAATGAGAACAGTTCCACACCCTGCCCAGCTCCAGAGGAAACCAGGGAATATCCTCAACATTCCTGAACCCACAGCGGCACCGGGAAAGGAAAAGAACATACAAAAATGGAGGGGGTTTTTGAAGGACCCAGTCACAGAAATCATACCCACTTTGCACTGTACATCCATAACAGCTTTTACTCCTTCCTCTTCCAACTCCCTGTATTTTCTTTAGAGAGAGTAAAACACGGCTATCCCTAAAAAGGCAGATGCTATGGGGTTTCTTCTCTGTGGTGTTTTGGAGCGGCCAATGGCAAAAAGGAGACCAGAAGCAAGTTCTGCTGAAGTCAGAGGATACAACCATGGAGAAGGAAACCACTGAATGCACTTGTTTCTATGAACTTTCCTTTTTTTCTCACACAGAAGCACATTAATCCTATAAAAATATCCCATACAAAGTTATAAAAAGAATAAATTAAACAATGTTTAAAAAAAAATTTAAATGAGAACTGAAAAGAGCTGGATATAAGCAGTAACAACATGAAGGGTTTCCATCTATTTCTTCTTTTCTCCTGTCTATAGCAGGCAGGGTGACTGAAGGATACTATTCTACCAGAACTGACAGCTCTTGCTGTCAGATTTGATGAAGTACAAAAGAATAGGAAAGATCAAGAATTCCTAATTCAAACAAGTTTTTACTCCTTTTTTTGGAGCAGTTGTCTGAGTAGGGATCTGAAGACGCGGGCTGAGAATTAACATCACTCTCAGAATACTTTTTCTAATCAGCGCTAATACCTCGTAGTGCTGTACTACCTTCAACCAACACTACAGGTCCTAGTTCTCTTGAACTCGATTTTATCAGCAGAAAATACAGTAATCTAGATCTTTTTTTAAAACATTCATTTCTTAATGCAATGAAGCATTTGTAAATAGAAGCCTTTCTTTTGCAGTCACTGATGTTCTAATCCAAATAAAACATCACTTATTTTAGGATAGTCAGTCTGACTTCTACACCAGAAGGCACAAAAAGGGCTGATTTATGCAACCAACACTTTTAAATACAACTCTTAGATGGCAGACCCCGAAAAACCAAGTGCACAGCAGAGATTTGGGTGCCTCAGCTTCTGTTCCAACTCCAACAGCAAATAAAAATTATCTGTTTTCTTAAAAAGCTTTAGATTGAAACCACTCCACTTTGGTAATTATTTACGCTGCTTTTACCAAAGGGACTCCAGTCCCTTTACACGCAGGATGGCTGCAAAAATCCCTGCAGTATTTGCCAGTCTCGTGGAGTAAGAGGCTCCCAGACCTCCCGAGCTTTGCGCTGGAAACTTTTCCAGAGGAGCCCAAGCCATTGTGTGAGAGGAACCAGGGGGCGCCGAAGAGGCTGGTTGCTATGGTGGCATCTCATAAATCATCAATTATTGTCTGTTATTATGAAGGTGACAGCCTCATAAAGAGATTTGCATTTTCGGCTAATTTTAAGATTTTTTTTTTCCTGCAGACATCATTTGCTTTGTAAAAGAAATGTCATGACAACCATGGAACACTTAAGCTCGTTATCGGGTAGTCAGGCACGGCTTGGCCCCCATCACTTTGGCATTTGAGCATCCCAGCCTCTTTTGCATTATTGAGTAGTTTATCTTTACAGTTCATAAATATATTTCTGAACGTGGGGATGGCATAATAGGAGGACGAAGGGAAGCGATGGAGAGCTCCTGGTTGCCACGGCAACCTAAACTGATCAATTCCCTGTCACTGTTTTAAAAGAGGCACCACTCTCCTGTGGCCCCGGTGCTAATTACAAATGCAGGCCCTTCGCTGGCATGTTCAGCTTCCAGATTAAAGCAGTTCATGCCTAATTTATCATTTAACATGTCCTCCCACATTTGTAGTGCCGCACGGAATGAATAACAACTTCACTTGTTTACAGCGTTTTCAACTTAATTTCACTAATTAGTTTTGCAGTTGCAGGAATCCGAAGGGGACAGTGGGCACAGGCATGGCATGGGCATGGCACGGGCAGGGAATGGGCATGCCAGGGTCATCCTCCCCAGGCCAGCTCCAGGCTCTGCCCCCCAGGACCACCACACTCCCCTCCAGCATGGCAAACACTCAATACGTTCCATATTTATATCCCCTTTTTCTTAAAAATTATTCAGGTGTCTGGGAGGCTTTTTATGGGAACGGGAAATAAATTCTGGAAATATTAGTTTTCTAGTAGAATAGTTCAGACTGTCCTGTGCAAAGTTTGAGATGACACTGCTCATCTGCCCTGAGAAGTGGACACAAGTGATGACACTCTGGTGGCCACTAACTCTGCCCTTCCAGCCAAGCTTCTGCTGCTTCCTTTAAGGAATCTGACCAGGTTTTATCCAAACTGAACTTTAACTGTGTGTTTAAACACAGCATTTCTCACGTCCCAGTCTCAGGCCACTCAGACTGTTCTTTAGGATTGTCATGACCAGCACTCGAAGATGCCTTGGAAAACCCTGTCCCACCCTCTGTGTTCCATAACAACACAGGACAGAGTGGGAAACCTCTCTGAGGAAAACCGAAACGTGCTGGACCTGCAATGCTCTCAGCCACAACAGCAGCACCTACTCAGACAGCAGGAAAATAGACCTACTGAAAGAAGTCAGCAATGATGAAAGCCAAGCTCGGGCATCCTAATATCTGGAATAGTCTCTGACCCTTCTGCTCCCAAGAATGATCTCATAAAGTCTGTATACTCCAAAACACTCTGTAATTTGAAATGGGAAAGAAAAAACCCAGAACCTGTAAGATTCACCTCTGGCACTACAGAGAGTTTCCCATTCAAGCCCTGCTGCCCCCAGGGAGCCCGGGATGAGAGAAGGGATTTGGGTTCCTTGGTAATATTTGCACTATTGCAGTCACAAAGGAGATCCTTTGACAGGCTCTGCCCCAGGCAGCTCCTCCCTGCCATCAGCTGTACAAAAGGGATCCTTCCCAGACCTCCTGTCCTCAACAAAAATCATACATCCAGAGGAAGTCACAGCCCTTTGGTGGGGCTCGGCCCGAGGGAAGCCCGTCCAGCTGCTGCTCCAGCTGCAGTGCCACCCTCGGGGGCCCATCCTGCACTCACAGGTGCTCAGGGCTCACCAGCACCAGGGCACTGCCCGGGCAGCAGCACCTCTGCACCACCCCGGTGCCAGGGGCACAGCTGCCCTCCCTGCTGGGCAAGCAGCGAGACCCATCCATGGCACCAGCCCACAGAGCATCCATCCCACCACACTCCGGCTGGAAGGGGCACACAGGGTTTAAGGAAATGCTGCTTTGTGCAGCTCTTCAGTCCTGTTCCACACACTCAGTGAAATCATCCTGTTCTCCCAGAGCCAGGGGACAGAGCACACGGATGCACGGAGGAGTGCACGGCACAGCCCAGCCAACTGCTGCCCGAGGGAAAGTGTGTTTCTAAAAGAAATTGAGAAATAAATCCCTAACAACAAAACTTTCCTCATTCTCTGCGATTTGCACTTGTTTTGTCTTCTATTATTTAGTCCCTAATACTTTCAGTAAACAGAGCAGGGCAAGGCTGGACCTCTGGAAATCAGCAGCGCTAAGAACAGCTTAATTCTACAGAATTGCAGAACAATCTCTGCTCGTGTCCCCAGTCACAGGTTTAGCACTTAATTTTAAATACACAAAAAGGCTGGAGATGCCACAGAAAAAAAGAACTAGCTTGAGAATGATTCTCTATTAGCACAGCACCAGAGTACGTGTATGGCTACGAACACCCCTGCGACAGAATGACTGCTAACAGTTTGTTTTCCCATATTTCATTCCTCAAAATTTGGGATGATTTGTCTAGAGATGACAACAGGATATTTTGTCTCCCCCTCCGAGGCCCAATTCCCAGGGAAAAGCACCACTTTTAAGGAAATCTTTCAAAGCTGCTGTAGACAGCTTTGTGGTTTCCAATGGTGGTTTGCATCCTTCTTCCACAGAGTGCCCTTAATGCTGACATCCATTCTTGAAAATCCCTACTAATACACAGAAAGCCTCCTTTCCCATCCCCTCTCCACAAGTAAGACCAATTCCATCAAAGGCAATTGCACCCAATTGATCACACTGGAGTAAGGAGAGAGAAAAGCCTTTCCGTGCCAGCACAAACCAACACCAGCCATCGACTCTACTCCAGTGCTCTCTCCTGTCTGTACACCAACATCACACACCAGCAGCACATGCTTTTCATGGCCAGCTTTCTCACATTGTCCTGTAAACTTGCATTTTTCAGTCCTCAGAGAGCTAAACCTTAAACTACATACCATGAGTTATTAAAAAAGCAGTTCCAAACAAAAGCACGTTACCCCTCCCAACAATAACCATGCCATCCACTGCCCTCGGTGAGATGTAAACCCAAAACTTGTACTTCAAACAACACTGGATCACACTGGGTTCTCACTTGTGGTTTTGAGTCCATCTGTCATTGCTGGCCACTGATCCAACAGCCCAGACAGCAGGAACACGGGCCAGGCAGGATCTGGAGAACGCTCTGGGCTCTCCAGTAGGAAAAAGGAAGAGAGCTATTCCCTCCCTCTGGTTGTGTCTACACTGCATTCCTGCAGCTGCTAAACAGCCTGTTTATTGCTCAAGGAAGTCTGTAACTCTGTTTGAGGCACGCAGGAGGCTGGGCACTACTGCTCAGTGTTACTCCAACACAACATTTTAGGAACAGTCACCACAGCTCTATAAAATGGTTACACACTGCTCAGAAGAGAACATGGCAAACACCTTAGTCTTTGTGGAGCACAGTAATTGCCCACGATTTGCCTTTCATGATGACATCCTCATTCAAGTCCCCACTCAGGTGAGTCTGTAAGGCTGGTGCACTACAGGCAAAAAGGTAGGAAGATGTGAACACTTCAGGAGCAGATTGTTCCAGTCTTGCAGTATTTAACACCCCTCTCCACTCACTGGTATGTTTGCCATGACACAGGATGTTTTATTACTGTCTCATTCCTTTCATTCCTGTTATTTATTGAACTTTAGCCTTTGTCACCTGCAGAAATCCCTGGCCCAGACTATACCACTAGATCAAGATGATGGCACAATCACTTCAGTTTTGTTTCACCTGCTAAAGCATAAATTCAAAGGAAGGTGGGATGTACTGTCAGTGGAACACATAAAGAAGTACATGGAGCACAGAATGCCTCCTGACCTGCTCTAAGTGTGTTTGCTTTCAGTTTAGGATAACTAAAAGTTCCCCAAGAGTTAATACAGCACCTTCAGGTTATTAAATGGAACACACAGAACATTACATTATTATGCTGCACATGGCTAAGGAATTTTAGTATTCACAGGATTATGGTAATTAAGTCTTCCTTCACTTTGGGTGATGTGACACTTGCTTGACTATAATGTCACTCCACTTAAAGTCTGTGTAAACAACATTATCTTAGTCACTCTGCATTACATTTCCAACTGTGAGCAAAATTACAAGGTCAAAGTGGACAAGAATGTAGGTAATCCCAAGGAAACATCATGTAAATGACTCGCTCAAGGTTCGAGCTGGGTTTTCAAGGGTGGTAAAAGGCTTATGTACTACAGTGATATTTTAGTCCTGTTCTGTAGAAGGTATCACTGGCAAACTGCATTTCTGCTTGTAGGGACACTCAGCTGGTCAGGACACTGCAAACTTCTTCTTTTTAAGGACTTGGCTGCCAAAGACACAGAGTAAGAGAGAACCGGCTTTGACCTAATGCTGTATGAAGCCAGCAGAATATTAATTAACTCTATAAGTGACAGATGCAAACAAAGAAATATATATTCCACCGACATCATTAACTAACACAATAAAACCGCCATTAAACTGTCAGTCAGAGAGCTGGGAAAAAATATTAACCTCATTGTTAAGAACAATTTTTTTTAACTCAGTTGAATTTGCTTTACCTTTGAATATCAAATAGGAAAAGCATTTACCATCTTTTCTGTGATTTCAACTGTTAAACAGCCAAATGTGCAACTGAATTTCTTTTACCCCAACAACTATATGGTAAACTCCATGCACAAAGAGATGTTTCAGTGTGTGTGGTGTGTGTATGTGTATATATATATATACACACACACAGAGACTTGTCTGGTTCTCAACCACCGAAGATTTAGTTTGATCTTAAGCTAAACAACAGGACCGCACAGGTGAGCAAGCTGCACCCTCCAATTATCACACAACAGCTTCCAAATCCCTCAGCTCTGTGGGTGTGGAAAGCACCAGCTCACCCCCTTCCAGTACCACAAAACTCCTGAAACAGAACAAGCAGTGTCAGCATTTCCAAAGTTGTTCCAACACTGTAAATCCACAAGCATTCAGCCTGAATACTTGGAGACTCAACAAAACCAGGATGGGTTGGGATTTAGCTATCCGTATCAGTAACAGGGCTTCAATAATTCCTGGGAATTCCACCTGTGGATGGTGGCACCCAGGGACATGTTACTGACATCCCAGATCCTTGGAAATGTCATTTCAGCCACTTCTACCTGTAAGAGCAGCTGTGGGAAATTTCATTAACGACAAAACTAAACTGTTTCAAGTTCTCTCAGGCAGGAATCGCATTCCGAAGTTCACTGACAAAACCAGCCTTTGCCAAAAAGCTACAGGAGTAGAATTCAGCTGCTCCAGCTTCCAACTTGTTACTGGCAGGGCCAGAGCTGCCAGCAGGAGCCACGAGCCTGCTCCTGGCTGGCTGCTCGTGTCCTCCTCCCAAAGGTCAGATTACAATATAATCTCATATAATCAACCTTTAATCCACAGTGTCCAATCAGCAGATATACCGGTGACAGACAAACTCCAACAATTACAGCTAAAACAATACACAAAGAAATCTTTTTCCCTTTTCACCACCTTCTACCCCAGTAAGGCACAAACATGCCTCTTGCCCTTATTCTTTGCAGTTGTTAACTGGGATGGCCCCACAGCTTTCCAGGTTGAGTCTTCACCTGGCTGCTCCTGGAGGAAGCTCCAATGAGCCACCGGTGACAAAACTCCCTCCAGTGAATTCCTCAGCAGGAGGTGCTTTGAAGGGAGGACACAGGAACTGCTTCCTCGTCAAACCCAAATTCAGAATAACTCAATCACAGCACTCACTGTACACCAGGAATTATTTGTAGCTTTTGCATAGCTGCAGGCACAGATAATGTCACAAACAGTGTTCAAAGCCATGATCCAAAACTCTGCAGTCTGTCACTACAGCCAAGGTCAGGGAATGATGCTCAGTGTGAAGGGAAAAAGGTGTTTCCCAGCTGGGACCATCTCAGGGCCACAAACAGAAAAGGATGCTCTGTGCATTACTGAGCACTTCCCCAGCAACTTACTGCTATCCTTGAAAAAATGCAACCCTTCCCTCCTTCTGCAGTGGAACACACAGGTGTCAAAGGAGAGGAACATAATTTAAAGTGGATTTCACAGAATTCAGTCATTTCAGCCAACTACCATAGGTGGTTGTAACAAGCAAATCATTTCATAGTTGACATATTCCCCAATATTTGGAATTAATCCCCAATCACACTTGTTATTTATCTTTGATGTCAATGATACTTATCACATATAATATAACTCAGTCTTACTACAGGATTTAATGAAAAAACAAATAAAAACTAAGTGCATATGATATTACTAATATAAACAGGCAAAATATCATCAAGATCTTGATGTCTATTTTGGCAGGAGCTGAATCTGGCTGAACGACTTCTGGTTCTGATTTACTGAGAGTTCCCCATCATGTACGACTTTGTGACTTCTTCAGTATGTTTTCTTTGAAAAGTAAAGGTTTTCTGTATGAGATTGGAATTTAATTGTTTCCTTTTTAGACAAATATGCTTTTGGATGAATGCTGATGGAAAGGGCAATCAGATGTCAAGAGGGCAGCAGTACAGTGAGATTATGTGCTGAGGTCTAGGGCAGGACAGGCAAACAAGGGGGATCTCAGATCACTTGAGCAGATCCTTATAAATAAAATCTCAGATAACAGGCTTTGTTTATTCTGCAAAAATGCCTATCGGTGGGTCAAATCAACTCCTGTTATGTTAACTACTTAAGTTACTTTCTTATTAACAAATATGCCTGATAGCATTACAGGATCTCATCTGTGAGCATCTGGAATGCAAGGGGAGGGAAAAAAAGAAGAGTTTCAGTGATTAGGAGTGAGATATTCCACATCTACAAGGAATGAGCTGTCCTCCTGCCATTTGCAGGGGGAATAAATAAATAAGCTGCAACAAGAGAGGGCTTGTGTGGTAGCAAATGAACGATGCCTAAACGATGTGGAGAACTGCCAAAGTCACTTCTCGATTTTCTAATAATTTTCTTATGCATTTTATTACAATTCTGTCAGCAACAGCACCACATTCACTTTGTTTGCATATATGCTGGAAAATATCTTTATGCAACACTCACCTGATTCAACACTCACACAAAGAATTGCACTGTCATAAATCCAAACTCATGTTTTAATTTCCACGTGTCACCCAGTGCTAAGTCCTGTCTCTTGGTGCAGGAAGCTCTAATGGAGACCCCTTCTCCTGCAATGGCATAAGAACCCACAACTTTCATGCTGTGGCACCATCAACTGTATTTTAGCTCTCTCTGTGTCGAGTGACCCTGTGTGAGAAGCCGCCTCTTCCCAAGCATCCCCAGCAATTCCACTTTGCCTTTATCCTGCCTTTTAGCAGGCGTTCTGTACAGACTGAGAAGCATATAGCCCTGATCCTACTCCCCACCAAAGCACCTTCCCCCAAGATTTTCACAGCAGTTATTCTCAACATCTGGGGCAAAGGGGTGTATTTGAGCACTCAGCAGGAAAACCTCAAGAATCAGCTCCCTCTGTGTGACTCCTCCACATGTAGAACATCCCCAGAGGCCACTTAATGACAGTGATGCTGAGCAGAATCACTGCCGGACACACTGCTTTTAATGGGAAAGTTTGCTGGGTTACAATAATCCTGTAGAACGTTTCTCACCTCCTGCATTTCTGATGTAGGGCAAGGCTAAACTCTCTTTTTTATGACCTCCCAATTTCTGGTCCTCAAAGGTATTAGAAAAAATACCCCTATGTGTGTGTTGGAAGTTGGGAGGTACAGGACAGTGAGATTTGTGCCTGTCCTTCACCATCCTCTGGCACAGAATTTCTCAGATTACCTGCCCAGCACATAAAATACAAAGCATGATTCTGTTTTCCTTGCAGAGAGACTTTTAAATGCATTTTAGAAGCAAAATATCAAGTAACTGCTCGGAAAAAAGAGGGTATTAACTTTTATAAATCCATTTCATTACGTGTAACACCAGTTTACTGAAATAACAAAGAAAATGGGGAGTGCAGGGAGGTCAAGGGGATTGACAGGAAGCCTTTGGGTCAGAGAACACGGTCAGAGATCTCCAAAGATTTAAATCCTAAAATGACAGAAAATCTGCAAGTTGTTCTCCATCACAGAACATCACAGCAATCATCAATGCCTTTCAAAAAAACACATTATTATAATAAAAAACATTGCATTCTTAAGACAATGTAATTTCCCCAGTCTTCCTGAACCTAAATGTGCCCCGAGCAAATGTAACTTAGGGATCATGAGCAAGGTTGGAAATGAAGAGCTCGCAGGGAGTGGAACTGCACTGCTTGCTCAGGGAGACCCCAGGTTTGGCCACAGCACTGCTGCATTTGCTGCCTTTGCTTTCAGGCACTCTGGGGGTGATCACAGATTTGCCCCTCTCTCCCTGGGGAGCAGATTTCATGGTGCCAAGGGTGGGATAATGTGGACAGAGGAACAAACTGGCCAATAACCCAAGCTCAGCCTTCTTCCCTCCATGTCCCATGGCACGAAATGGGCTGCAAAGAGCCATCCACCAGCTCACAGGCATGACCATTCATGGACAGTGTTCCCTGGCTGTGCTGCACACCTGAACAGGCACTTTGCTTCGGGTCAGACTGGAACAGCAGTGCAATCCTTGGAAATCTGCTTCCACTCTCAAAATTCCCAGCTAAATCCTGTGACTTCCAGTGTGAACCACACCCAAAGACCTGGTTTCCTTAAGCTGCGCCACACTCTCCTCCCAGTCATACAACCACATTTGGTTGAGACAACCATGAATGACATTCCTTCCCTGATTTTCAACCTTCCTTCCAAGAAGGATACAGGAACCAAAAGAATTCTGAGCTGCAAACATTTCCAATTCTTTTTTTCTTTTTGGAATTGCTGCAGCTTCCTTCACCATGTCATGAACAGCTTAAATATGTCCTGCTTTTTCCTGAGGGTACTTTAGTCATGTCCTCAAAAGAGAAACACATCCATGCTCATAATCAGGTGAGCTGCATTTCTACTTCTGTCTCTAGTATCTCCTACAGCTTCTGATAACCCAAAGTTGCAAATGGATTGCTGCAGGAAAGCCAAAATTGATGTGAAAGGAACTTGATGAGTCTTAACACAAATAATACTCTCAGTCCCAGCTTGTAAAGGCTTCAAAAAGCTTAATGATTTTCTCAGATGTGCTGTAACAACAAAGAATCTCATGGTTCAGTGTCAGATGTCTGCTAGAAGCCAATGCTCATCACAACTAGAATGACTTGTTCATCATAGATTCCATCAATAATTGTTTCAGTATGTGAATGTGATCAATGTCGTCTCATCAAGTATAAATCAAGCTCTGGATTTTCTAATGGGACTTCAGCATTCTCATGGATCTTGCTCCACAATGAGAGCCAATCAATGCGAGCTCAAGTGACCAAACATCTTTCTCGGAATGGTAGTCATTGACAAATACAGAACAATAAAAACATTCTAATGTTCTTGGCATAAAAAGTTTAAATAATACGACTCTAAATATCGAAAGAGGCAAATAAAGCCATTGTTCAGCACTGGATCCCATCAGAGCTGCCTTTAGAGCTGCCCAGTTTAAACTCAATTAACAGCTCTGATGTCAGTGGGAAAAACTCAATTAGATCAAGAACACAAGAAAGAACATTTATCAAAGATAAATCCACTCCACCTCCTAGAAAAGCGGCTCCATTTCCACAAGTTAATGGCAAAGTGAAGCAGATTCACTTCTCTGGTGTCCCTGGCTGAGCAAAGCCAGCCAGCAGGAAGGAGAAGCTGCTGCTCATCTCCCTTTCAGGATTTCTGCCATAGACACACACAGACTGACCTGGTATTTTACCACAAATACTGTTCTCTTTGGTAAATCACAAAGTATTTTTACAGGAGAAAAACTTTCAAGTCTGAAGCTTTAAATTATAAACATGAGGCCATAAACATGTGTTATTTTCTTGAGTATATTTGTTTTCAAAGACTCAGGCACCCTCGATTTTAATCTCTTCAGTGACTAAACAAAGCTAAAATATTATATAATTAGACAAAATATTTCTGGAATAGGATAATTTTAAAAACTAATCTTAAAAACAATCTTAAAGCCTGCTTATGCCTGTAATGAGTTTTAAATTAAATGCTGTATTTTGGTTAACTGCAGAAGAGTTTTAGGATCCAACAGTGCAGCACAGCTTCCCCCACACTTGGTCCCTTCCCACTGCTGGGTCAGCGGTGCCAGCAGGCAGATCCAGCCGTGGGCTGCGGAGAGCAGCACCAATCCCGAGGAGGGAATGCTGGGATCCAGCCATCCCAGTGCTTGGGAGCCTCGAGGAATCAACTCCTGAAAGGCTTCCTTGGAAGCCACACCGCGGTCTCTGTCAAAGACCCCGAAACAACTTTGATTTATTTATGGCACGGTCTGAGCACCCCCCAAAGCTCTGCAGCAGCCACTTCACCTGTGTCCCTGTCCTTCCCTGCCCCACTGGAAGGACATCAGCCACACTCCTGCTCCTACACCCTGCAAACAACACCCTCCACATCCCCTGGCACAGTCTTGGTCCATCCCCACTGTCTGTGCCCTCTTCAAAAGGACTGGCCAACATTTAAACCAGAAGAGTCCCTGCAAACCCCTCCAGTAGTGATCAGGAGTCATGTCTGAATATCTGGAAGCAATTCCAGCCTTTTCCAGAGGTTTTTTCCTTGCATTCATTTACCAACACATTTTGCATTTTCCCAGTCCAGCTCAAGTGACGGTAGAAGGGAAAGGGGAGCCTGATTTCTTTGGGAGAATGGCAAAATGAGCAGGCACACAGAGGTTGCTCAGCTACTCCCTCTCAGCTGACATATACTCTTCCTTTTATAATAATTTCTGATATAAAAGAAATAGAGTTATATATTGATATATAATTCAGGAGATTTTATATTTTCCAATTAAATGCCTTTCAACCTTTGCTCTTTAAAGGTTATAGAAATTCATGATTTTAGCCTCTCCTCAGAGTTCCTATCTTTAGTCATAAGGTCAATCAAATTCCCCTTTTCAAATGTTACATCTTTAAAGAATATGGTAACCAGAACAAAAACAATATCCTAAGTGAGGTCAGAAGATTTCCTAACCTTTACATGTATTCCTTACATTCTTATTCCATTACTGGCCATTGCACCCCTTCTCCTTCCCCTTTCTTTCTCTCTCCATGTCTCGTGTGTGTTTTCAGCTTTTACTGACATCTCTATAGTTTAAAATTATAAGTAGATTCAATTCCCTTCAGCTCTTTTGGGGCTGCTCCTTTGCTGTAACAACTTGCAGAAGAATTTCCAGGCCCTTTCCTTACCCTGTAAATACTGCTGATGAAATACCACTCTGTTTGATGGTTCAAAGCTATCTGGAGTTTACTTTTAGAAGGGATTACACTAAAACAAACTCAATAAACTTGCATGACTTACACTTGCATTATTTCCAAGTTGTATATATCAAATTCAGGTTTTTGAAAGAGCCACATTTATTAAAACACAACCTGAACCAGTAAAACTTGACCGTTCATTTAAAGAAATTCAATCAAGAAACCAATTTTTAAAAAAACAAACCACTGTTCCTCCAAACGGTCCCTCCTATATCACTGGTGTCTAAATTTCTAATCTGGTTAACATATTTTGCTGTCAGGGTTAAGATAAACCATCTGGACAATTCTGCTACAAATTCTTTCTTGGCTAAATGTAGTTTTTATTGTAATTTGCCTCATTTCCTCCCAGTATAACAACAGAACGTTGCTGTGTGGATACACTCGTGACCCGACAGACCTTTCCAGCAGCTCCAGAATGTCTCACAACATACTCTTTCTTGACTCCAACATCACCATTTTCTTCTTATTTATCTTCTTAGGAAAATGTGATATTGGAACCAGCTGCTACAAAACGCCAATTCCATCAAAGTCCTGAAATTGGTAAGGAATTCCCTTGGAGTTTATTCATTTCAGAAAACTGTCAGTTGGCTTTTGGGCCACCGCATCGGAGCAAGTTTTGCTTCTCTTGCTGCACCTCTCCAGTGCCTTCTCTGGGACAGCAACTCAGAAACACCCTGCCCGTGGTCCAGAGGCCTCCCCTGACACTGCACACGACTGCTGTCCCCACGGGTGACCACAGCAGCCTTTACAGCCACTCCATCCAGGTGTTCTCACAGCACCAACACACCCACAGGCACAAACAGAGTTTCAACAGACTCTCTGGCTCTTTCTTGCTTTTATTACTTAATCACTGAAATCGTTCTTTACAGTGTCACTGCTGAATTTTGTTCTTCCCATCCCAGCACAAAGAATGCAGCAAGTTCATTGCACTGGGAACACAAGCAAGGCTGTCTGGGAATCCCTCCCTTCTCCCCTCTTTAAGGCAGCCCATCTATTTATAGTTTAACATCTATTCACACACAGGGTCATGCAAAGACAATGCAGATGGTTGGACACTGGGTCTTTTCCAAAAATAAAGGTATCAATAAATCAAATATTTTTAAATCTCATCAGTTGGTTGCTTTGCTGTGATTTCGTTTCTTGCCCTTCCGAACTGTGTTAAAACCAAATTCATGGATCAAGGGGAAAAAAAAAAAAAAAAGAAAAAAAAAGCTCTGCTCTGCTCTTTCTATTTAAATGTTTGACTAACTAGAGACTGAAATTCACCTTTTTCCCCTCTAATTGCTAGGCAAATTAAATTTCCTTATAAAATGCAAATTCACGTCATAATCTAAAAATGAATACACAGAGGCAGAAAGGTTTACATGTCAAATGGCAATTTTCCTAAATGGCTCACACTTTAACTTGTTTTCTTTTTTCATATCTTAGCCATGACAAAAGATTTAATGGCCATCATTACTCAGATGTTTTGTCAGCATACCATGATGAATGCACTCTTCCTGGGTGTTATTCAGAGTTAGTTACCTCACAAGATTTCTCTTCTGTGTTACATTAACAACACCCTTCATACTTAACAATTTGATCTATCACACATTTGACTAATGTTACCCATTAGAGTTCTGTGCAAAGACTTCTTGATTCAGGGAAAGGTAGTTATTAAAATTAAATATATCCTTGCCTCTTAAAAATGTATTTTCTTAATTACTAATATACATTAAATAGGATCAATCCATTAGGGTAGATATCCCATAAGTTGTCCATGAGAGTAAGTGTGAGGAGAATGTATCATCCATTAATTATAACCACTCCGCCTGACCCGTGGTGGTGCTGCCTCCTCCCTCAGGACTCGGGAGTGTCAGAAAGGAGACGAGAAACAGGATGGAAAGAGGAGGCAAAGCCAAACTCCTGCTCAGCCCCAGGAGCAGCCCCAGGCTCCTGGCCCAGGTAACACACACTGCAAACTTCAGCTGCTTCCCCCTCCCAGTCAGTCCCACCACGCACACTGGAGCATGCCCAGGGTCAGTCTGTACCCCAGGAAAGCCCGAAGGCTGGAGCCAGATAAAGGATCAGAGGAGCTCACTCAGCACCACCAGCACTGAAAGGCTCACACAGACACATCAGAATCTACAGCCTGAGACATTTCTTTTTAAAACAGCCATTTTTGTTTAAAAACTTAAACTACCAACAGATATCAGAACATGCTTTGCACACTCATTCAACTAATGATTGACTTTTCAAGTAACTCCCAGCTGAGGGTGGGAAATCAATATGGATTTGTAATGGCACCGATACGTCTTGCTGGGTTTGACAGACCTTGCAAACAAATACAAACAATCTGCAAGAAACTGTTTTGTTTGATTACAAAGTGTGTAAAAAAGACAAATAACAACCAGCCAAACATCTTCACCGTTTTGCACTTCGCTCACTTGGAAGCATCAACAACATGGTTGAATTATTTAGAATTTTTTTACAGTTTTTGTTTTAGTTTTTAGTTTTAGAGAACTTCAGTGATGGATCTACAAACAAGCTGTTCATTCTAGTCCAAAAGATTATCGATATTTTATTTATATTTCTTTCCAGCAGCCCTTGTACTCATGAGGGTTTTTTCAGTCTTCAGAACTTTGCATGTGTGAGTTGAACTAAAGCTGCATAAAACTTTTTGAAATAATACACCAAAATACACAGTATTTAGAAAAAACCCTATTTCGTACATGGAACTATTTTGAGCAGAGGGTTCTTAACTTGAGTTGAATCCCCCTCTGAACTAACACCTTGAATTGCAGGTAACATTTTACTTGCAAAGCAAGCAATAAAAATGAAAATGTAGGTTAATATTCCCTAGAAACCCTCTCAACCCTATTTATTTTATATTATCTGTAATTAGAGACTGCAGCCCAGAAGCCCTGACCACCTATGTTTTCTCCTGTCCTGTTCACAGCGTTTATTTTCCCTTTCTGTCCTCCGGGAATTATTTGCACAATTAAATCTCACCAAGATCAGCACAAATTGTTTGCACAAACACCACAAACTAGAAATAAGAGTTGATAAAACCCAGCTCATTATATCTGCAAAAACTGTTTGGCCTTTCCTACACAGGTGAGGGTCTCAGTCACTCCAGGGGGCTGCAAACAGGGCACAGACAATGCCCTGCTCTGCCATGGAGAAAGGGCCAAAGCTGGCAAAATCACACCTCTTTCAGATCATCACTTAATGGCACAGATTTCTGCAATCTCATGAACATCCTAAGCATCATGTTATTGTCGGATTGCAGACAAAACCAGCTACACCAGATTGTTATTGTATTTGCCTACAGTTTATCTCTGGTTTGCTCACTGAAGGGTCTGTATTGCAGCCCCGAAAGCACAAAAATTATTCAGGACCTGAAATTTCTCAGGCAGAGCCCATTTCTACTGACAATCTTTACAGAGACATGAATCCCTTCTGGTTTCCTCCTGAAAGCAATCAATGGCATGGGACAAAAATGCCCATTTTAGGGGGGAATGAATCCTTTCCCCTTTCTCAGGGGTACCAGGATGCAGCCCTGCAGCACAGGGGAACTTGCCTGTGTTTTTATTATCTGGAGCGGGGGAAAACCTCCTCTCTGCCACACTCCACTGTACGTGACAAACTGGATTAATTCCCACATGTCAGCATCCCTTTCAAACCCCACCTCGGAGCCAGAAGTGCATTTCCAAAAGCAGACAGCTGTCTGCAGCCACATCCCAGCGAAGCCCTGTCACACACCCCCAGCCCTGCCAGCACAAAGCCACTTCAGCAGAAGAAAATCTGGGGAGCGTTTGTCAGAAGGAAAAAAGGGGGAAAAAACAGGAAAAAATAACTTGTGAAGTACCAACTCTTGCTTTCAGAATTTGTACCAGTGTCACATCATTACTTAGCACGAACAAAAATATTTATCCTGGGAACTGCAAACACACAAATACATTTTAGGACGACTTCCTTTTACAGACCCTGAGCTTATTTCTGGCCTGCGTTATTCCTGGGGAAGAATTTGCCTTCTGCACAGTGAAAAAAGTTGGGTGCAAAATGCAAAATAACCCAATAAATCCACTTGTTCACAAGGTCCAGACCTACAGAGCTCTGCACCCCAAACCCTCCAGGGTCTCTACCCTGGGCAAGGGGTGCAGCTCCCAAGCAGGGAAAGGCCAGCAGGGTGAAGGGGAGAGATGTTTTCCTAAGAATTCTCATTCCTAACCCCTCCACAAAGACCAGAAACAAGTTGTCTGCATGGATCAGCACCGAGAGGAAAGAGGATGCGTAGCTTCTCCCCACTCCTCGGGCAACGCAAACACTGCCCAGGCCCAAAGCAAGGGAGCATTTGCTGTATTTCAGTAAAATCAGAAGCAGTGGCCCCACAGTGAAGGGTTTAGGGCAGAGCTGTGCCTGGGAGGGCTGCAGTGCAGCTCCTGCCCTGATCCCGGGCTGAATTCCCTGCCGTGTCCTATCGGCCATTCATCCGCCCGCAGTTCATCTGGGACTAAACTTAGCACAGGAAAAGGACACTTCAAAGCAACCATAGGGAGTATTGTGAAACACTTGAAGAGGTTTCGGGCATTCAAGGAAGAATCGCTCCAACCTCCTAAAGAGAAACATCACTGACCCAAACGCGCTTTGTTCTCCTGTCACTGGTCTGGTCAACCGGGCGAGCTCGACAAATACACCAAATTGTATTTATCTCCTCTGCCCTTCTGCCATTTCCAGCGATCCAGCAGGCTTGGCATTGCCAGCCCCACCGAGGGACTGGGCTCCTGGAAGGAAGCAGCAAAGCAAGAGCAGCGAGGAGGGTTGTTTGACAGAGAAATACCCACGCAGAGCACAGCGAGGCTGACACGGCTTAGGGCAGACTTGTTGCAGTCTAAAAAAATACTACAACCACGACATCTATGATGAGAATGCTCCGTCTGAAAACCACCACAGGATTAAGTTCAAGAAAGGAATTTCTCAGGCAAACTTTGCACTCTAATCTGAACTTTTACTGTAAGCATTCACTTTCAGTTCAATTATATTTCAGGGGATATTTAGCCAGATACTCTGGAAAATTTGACTTGCTCTTGTCTACTTTAGGAATTAGAAAGGACCAGAGATCACAGCTGTCTGGAACAAGATTATGTTTGTAAAGTACAAAAATATTAAAGATGGGAATACTTTTTAAACAAACAAACATAAAAATCTCAAAGCAAACACAGATATCTTTCATCTTATTAAGCAAACACATGACTATTTCCTTTTTCATTCTGTAGAAAAGTCTTATTCAATGGTATTAAAAACCCCTGACAAATTCTGATGGGCTTTGCTCTTCCACATGAATTTCCACCCAGTTCTGAGAGTGTACATTGTGCAGCAAAGAATGTTTGGGGAATAAATGATGCCGTAGCAAAATAAAATGCACCGACTCCTGCACAGTGAGTTCTTGAAAGAATTCCAAGATTAAAGGAACATAAAAAATGAATTACCCTTTTTCACCTCTCATGAGAGTAATCCTCCAGGTCAGCTTTGAGGTACATCTGAAACAAATGGTAAACTGTTTGGTAAACAGAAGGATTTTTCAGCAGCCCTTTTTGAAGGAATCATGGGAAAGTTTAGATCTAATCACAGCATAAAGATGAGTTCAAACTAAGGTTGGATCTTTTTTACACATCCTGCCTATGAAGCACACTGCATGGAAAATCAGGGGCTCCAAGGGACCCATTCATACCACTGACCTACTGTCTTTGCTTTTACTTTTAGAATGCACTTTGGGTTTTTTAGGAACAACTTCAGCATGCTATTTATAATTTTATACCTCAAATTAGTCCCAGTAAGACAGACACTGGTGTCTCGCTCGCCATCACGTCATCAAAGGGAGGGAAAGAAAGAAAGTTGAAAGCCCCAGAAAAGAAGTGACGTTTTTCTGGTTTCCAGGACTCTGGTTTCCAGTTTGTGCCGCCACAAGCCCAGGCAGGGAAGAGGCAGATGGTGGCCCCAAAGCCTGCTGTGATCAGCACTGACAAAACACCTCCAAATGCTTCTTATCCTTATTCCTAATGCCAGACCCAAAGATGCTGCCTGCACACTTAGACAAGGTTTTCCCTGAATTCCTACAAATGCAAGAATTTGGAATTCTCAAGACTTAGGAAGAGGCAGAGCTGGGACACAACCCCCCGTGCTGAAATGGTGTGAAACAAACCCTCGGAGAAGCTCCCTTTTCTATTCCCTTATTAACATGGGCGATGGGATCCTCCAGGAGCCGACGGAAACCACCCCACCTATGCTTGAAACAAAACCACCCAACTCTCAGCTGCAGAAACAGCATTTGTATGTCTCTGAAAGGGGATGGCACGTCTTTAATTATTAAACCAATTGCATTTAGCAGATGGTCAAAGAAAAGTACTTTTAAAAAGTTGCCCAGAGGGTTATAAAAACGAACAAGCTCCAACAGCTGCCAGCTGGTGCGTGAAATCAATAATGAGAGAAGGGGTCCAACTGTATCTTTGTGCTCATTGTCTGGCCCCAGCCAGCGAGGACAAGGGACGGCCCGGCCCCGCTGAATGGATTACCGGGATCTAATTAGGGCAAGACAAACATGGGAAGTGGGGCTGGAAGGCCGGGATGGCCCGGGAGAGGCTGGGATGAGCCACGCTCTGAATTCACCCAGTCCCGCTCTGCACGCCCCGTCCAGAGGGTGGGCACACACATGGAAGGTTTGTGGATCCTCTGCAACTGGATAAATCCTAAAAAGTAATGGAAAGGCACAAAATGGCTACACTAAAATGTCAGGTGGAAGTGTTTCCGTATTTAATAAAGTGTGGCTAAGGATATAAACTAATGCTACATTTCAGGCTCCCAAGAGCAGCAACCTGGTAATCACTGATTTTTCTTCTCCAAACTGCACTTCAGGGTCTGTGTTCAAATTAGAAATTTTTAAGCCATGGGCCTCTCATCAACTTCAAAAAAATACTACACTTCTACCATAACATGACAAGAAATCAAGCAAAAATTTAAAGGATAATAAACATTGCTAAAGAGGTGAAATTCAGGAGAATTTAATGAGTAATTCTGTTTTCTTTAAATCATCTTAAGGAATAAAAACTTACCATAGGAACCTGCCTGCCTTGTACATAAAGACAACAAATTAGGCGTTTCTTGGCAGATAATTTATTGGCTGAATATCATTCCAGAGCCAAAATCTTTCCCTAAACGAGCTGAAACCATCAGTTTAGTTCAGCAACCCTTAAGACTGGGGTTTGGCTTGGTTCGGTTTTGTTTGGGGTGGAAATGGGAGGTTTGTAGTGGTTTTCTTTAAGGTTCACTCTGGAGAATCATGGGTTATTTGGTGAAGGGGGTGGAAGAGGGAAGCACTCACGTAAAAGTAAACAAAACAGGGTTGAGAAAAGCATATTAAAGAAAATTTCAGCTGCAGTAGCAGAGTGCTTAAAAGAGAGAAACACCTCTCAGTTAAAGAGCGGATCAAATCCCAGCATCTTACTGACTTGTCACACTGGTTTTTCCAATGAAGATCCATTGATAAAAAGACAGAAAAGCAGATTAAGCAAGGCAGAATAAATTATTAATTGCTGCTCAAGACAGCCAAGATAACTCAACACAAAAGCATACCCAATGTTATTTTTAGCATATAAATAGTACACTGTGTTTTAACTTACATCAGCTGTTTTCTTTATCAGATTTTTATCTGAAGATGGAAACAGCACACGTCACTCAGCTCCATCAGCTGTGCTGGGGACTGGTATCTCAGGGAGGAAGCCGTGCCTGTGCTGGAACTCCCTCAGCTGCCTTTCCAGCCCCTCTGCCCAGGACACAGGCAGAACTTGGCTTGTGCACACAAAGCCCCTGCTCTGTCCTAATGCATGGAAGTGGCACTTCCTGGGGACATCCAGACAGGGACCATGCGGTTCCATCAGCCACGTGGGCTGGGCAGTGAAATGCTGCTTTCTGCACGTTAGCAGCTGGGTTCAGTGCCCTTCCTGGGACAGCCAGGCACAAACCAGCCCACTGTGTGCAGGGTGCCCGTGGCCTGCATGGGCTGAGTGAATGTGATGTCCCATTACATCCCTCCTGACACGTATCTGATGAAAAAGAAGAGGGATGGCTTCTTGCCTGTGCCTGGACCTGGATTTTCATTGCCATCACGGTTTGGCTTGTGCTTTTTTTTCAAGAAGGCCCTGGATTTGTAAACAAGGTTTATTCTCAGCAGCTCAATTTACCTTCTGTTATCACATAAATTCTGTATCAATAAAGTGCCACCATCATTTTTCTTTTGTGCTGCTCAGCAAGGCTTACATTCAATCACACCATATATAAAATGTAGATTGCTGGCAGTGAGCATTAATTCTGTCTGTTCATTTATTTAGGAATCCTGAAGCAGGCTCCTGAAACATTGCTTACAGCAGGACTGTAAACTAAAAGGCACTGGAATAATAAAGATAAGGCTGTCCCATTTAGAAAGGGAAATTTCTACATTCTTGGGTAAACAGAGAGCTCTCATAAATCGAGCACTGCCTTTTAGTGCTGTCACTGGGACTTGGGGCTACATGGCCCATTGTGTTTCCCTCAGAAACTTACTTAAAATATTTACTGGAGAATTGGTTTTAGCCAGAATGATGAATAAATTCAACTCTTTTTAACAAAATATTTTGTTCAAAGTGTGCTTTTCATGAAGTTCCTTTCAGTATCTTGATAAACACATGACTTGTAAGAGTCACGTGTCCCAGGCTCTGTATCTGCACGTGCGTACAAGGACTACAAAGACACCCAGATGTGGGTCTGATTTGTGCCCTAAAACCATGAAATTTACAGGAATCACTTTATTTTCATCAAATTCTGCACCATTTAACTCCCTATCCTGTTCTAGTGACAGTCACACAACGTTCTGCCCTTGGTGAGCTCAACTAGGCCTGGTTAAAAACTTCCAGGAGAAATAAAGGTGATAGTTATGCTCCATCCTTTTTATTTGCATGTCCAAAAAAATGACACAAGTTTACAGGAAAGCTGCAAAGCCCAGGACCATGATGGGAAACACTGAATACACAAGACTAATCTCTGAAAAATTATATCATCTAAAACATTTTACTGATCACTATTATGTTGTTTCTTAACCTACAAAAAACACTTTCATAAATACAAGCTTTTTAACCAGGTAACACCTACCAGAGCTGCACATTTTGCTAAAATTAAATTAATCTTAGAGCATGTGACTAATTTAAGACCTGGTCATCTTTTCCTCCTCTATTTTTATTATACAAAACATGCACTTTGTGCAAAAAAATTGCATTAAGATAAAGGAATTTTGAACTTTAATAACACAAGTTACGTTTAGCACAGCCAAATAAAGGCATTTAAAAGTCATTGGCCATTTAGGTTGCTTTACAGCATGAATTGCTGCTTTCCCAGAGAATTAAAATGAGATTGTCTAAATTATTTTTTTAATTACATAATTATAATTATTATATATTAAAAAGTCTCAGGAGTTAGTTATGGCATAGCATGTTATGACTGTCATGGGGAAATGGTAAAAGGACACTGATGTGTGATGATTTTAATTTCTTTTCAGCACCATTCACAGAAAGGAATTTATAAGAATAACCTGCTCTGTAATGAACACAACAACTCTTCTGCACTGTAATTATAAAAACACAAACAGCCTGGCATGAACACAATGACCTCCATCACCTCCAGCCCAACAGCAGCCACCCCCTGCCTCATTTCTCGAAGATAAATGCAGGCAATTACAGAAATACACAGTGAGGACCAGCCAAAATCCAGACAAAAAGCAGCACAAGATAAAGTTGAAAAATCAGAACACTTACCAAAAAACCTGAAACTTTTCCCAAGTCATAATTATGAAATATATATCCTAGAAGTGCTGTGATTTAAGGAATCCAGGGGTGATCTGCATCCAAATCAAACACAAAGTGCCTCTCAAGTACCTGAACGTGTCCCCCAGCACAAGGGCTCAGACATCAGGACCCTCAGGAGACTGGGGGTAAAAATCATGCAGTTCCTAAATCAGGAATTTTAGGACACTGGGATAAAAGAACCTTTTTTCAACTTAATTATTGTCTCCCACAGAATAAGTGCTGGGGCCCATTGCAAAAAACTTGCCTCTATCATCATAACTTGGCCAAATCTCTTCAAGGAGATCAATAAAGCTCAAAAGGTGGGAAACCGAGGTGGGTCTCTGAGAAGCACCTGCTGTTGGATGAACTCTTTTCTTTACAAAGACAAGAAGAACAACGTCATCTAAATACTGTCCCTGGTTTCATTGGGAGCAATGGGTTTACTCTGGAAAACCCAAGTTTATCTGTGGTGCTTTCTGACTCAATCCTGCACCAACAAGGAAAGACCACTGTCAAAAATTGCACCTCCAAGTTCTCCACAGTTCCACTTCAAAAAACCCCAACTCACTGGCACTGATGGTTATTTGTTAAAGATTACATTACTTTCAATTAGTGATTTTCCAAAAGGTATTATTGCCCATGAGAAGGTCCAGAGCTAAGATAATGTCATTTTGTTCCCCAGGAAAGAATTTCAAAGAAGAAGGAGCTAAAGCCAGCAAGGCCAAGAAGAGGAACAAAACCACCACAACCATCAGTCCTGTGCTGCTGCTCTCCTCTGACTCAGCCATGCAGGAGGCAGTGACAGCTACACCAGTTGGGTTTTGCCATCAGTGACTGACCTTGTCATTCAAAACCTTTCTAAAACTGGGGCTTCTTGTAGGTCTCACACAAGGCAATTTGCCTGAGGTTTCATACAAGATCTTTTAAACTGATTTTCACATTACAAGTTCATGATACCGAAACTCAAGTAATTTGACTTGGTTTTCAATGCTTTTGATCACAATGAGGTGCACAGTGTAGCTCTGCTGAAAATGGGCTTGCTGGGCCCGTCAGGCACAGTTATGACACTAAAAACAGTGAATGCAGGTCCATGTTCCATGATGAATTCACCATGAATCAGCACACTTGGAAAACAGGATTTCAACTGAATTTCTACAGCTTAGTGGGGGTCTGTTGTCTTTGCTGAGCACTGAATGAGATCCCCACTACCCCTTTTCCCTATCCAGCTATTTCAGGTGTCTCCAAACTTTAGGATGTTTCCTTCATATAGATGCTCTACTCATACTTCACATTATTTACAGCCGTCTATAGTTTATTAATTTCTGATTTGGTAATTTCAGGCATTTGTTGTTGATCAGAATCGAACATGTAAATGTATGGAGGTGCTTCCATCAATGAGGCCCTTCCGTAACAGTGACTCCAGCAGGGAGAACAACAGACAGAAGGACCAGATTCCTCTAACATCTCTTTAATCATCTCCCTTTCCTCTCACCTTCTTGAAAAATCAAGATCTACGTAAGTGTAGTATCTTGTTTTCTCTTAACTCATGCCCAGATCAAGTGGAAGAAATTTCAACATATTTCTCACAAAAACAAGTACCCAACAGAGTCCTTGCAGAGAGCTTGGGTGGCATTGAAATACAAATTTTAAGTCCTGTGCCTTTTTTAAACTGATCAGTGAGCCTTTACCTCTGAGTGAAATCAAGTTTGCAGGTGTCACCCCCACCCTCAGTACCCTATACTGCACACTCTAAACACTTGTGAAAGGGGGCAAACTGCAAACCAAAATATGGATTTCTACTAACCAGGGTCCAGTTTCTGCTTCCCAGCCATTATGCACCTTTCTGTTCTTCAGGCAGTGTCCTCCTCATCACCTGATGAAGGCACAGAACCCACTGTGGAGGAGCAGCAGCCCACAGGTACGCCCCAGGGCCAACAGCTAAGGCACCACTGTGCTCTCCTGTGATCAACCTGCTTCCATGCCCAGTTAAAGAGGTGAAAAGCTGACAAAAGATGTTTTCAGAACTGGACATTAACAAGATTTGATTCACTTGATAAAATTCTGCCCACTAAAATGCTGTTGCCTGCAATGAGAACAGTTGGCACTGAGGGCTGAGCCAAATGGGCCAGGAGTTTCAGGTAGGAACACAGACTCCTACAAGTAATAAAAAACCACTTGGGCACTTACGGCCACATCTCACTTTCTGATTTATTGGAACTTGTATTACTTTGTAATTTGCTCAGTAAAAATCACAACCTTTCCCCCTGCTACTGCAAGAACTCCTCAAGAACCCACACTTAACCAATAAGCATCATATTAATCCTGGCTACTCCTCCAAGAGAGTTGCTTCCTCTGTCCTTTCAGAGCCATTAAAGCGAGGGGAGGCCGCCAAGAACGGCTCTGAACCCACGGGTCTCCCATGTACCATGGCGCTATAAATATTTTCCACGCTCAGGGTTCAAGCAGCAGCAGTCCTGAACAAAAAGCTGCATTCCCCACCGCATCCTAATGGCATCTCCGACTCCAGTGCTGCTGCTGGGCCGTCAGCACATGAAAGTCCCACGGCAAGGACTGCAACACCATGATGGGTTGCCATTGTCCTTGAGAGATGCCTCCTCCTCCTGCTCGGTCCCCTTTGTGAGCAGGGCGCTCACACAGCCCGCTCCAGCCCCGCTGCATTCACAGCTCACCAATACTCATATGCAGCAAGGTCAGAAATTTTTTTTTTTAACATTCTTTGATTAATGCTGAGAGCTGCAGCATGTTTAGACAGGGTCGTGACCCCAGGCATCCATTTAATCAAATTTCTCTGCTGCTTGTCCCAGCGGAGCCATCGCAACAAGAAACTCTCTCAATGAAAAAAAAAAAAAAGGAAAAGCAAAAGAAAAGGAAAAAAATGCACACTTCACATCTCACATTGTTTACATGCTGTTAAGTAATTATTTCACTCTTCGACCCCCACTGGCCATCAACAGACAAGTCACCTCCTTGGAGATTCTGAAAAGCTTATTCAGCTGTATATAATTCATTTTGTCTCTTCCCTTCATTGTGGAGCTAACTGCTTAGCTTAAAGACTTCTTTGTGAATACTTAAGTACATGGTGTCCATGCTAATGATCTCACTAATTATAAGCGTATTTATCATATACAAAGTGTTCTCAGCCACTCTTTTCCAAAGCCATCCTGCTCTGGCTCCACCATCCCTGTTTCTCACCACAGATTCACCCAAACACTGCCCTGTCCATGCTGCACTTCCATGAAATGCTGTCATTACCTGAGCGACCCAGCGAGTTGCTCAATATTTGCTCAGGAGTTTTCAATAGCACTCTGATCTTTTATGCAGCTCTTCTCCAGGGCAAAGTGCAGAAATGAGCCAGGCGGGTAATAAAGAATTACAGTTTGCCTTTATCTAATAGCTCCATCAGTCAGAGTAATAGAGTTGGATAAAATGGTCACCTATTCACCTGGTTCTTCTTAATTGCTACCCTAGGATGCAAAAAGTAGGGGCAAGGAAAAAGTTTATTTCTAATTGCAGTTCAGGAATTAAAGATGAACGACTTGAAAGCCAAGGAAAAGCATCCAATATGCTCATCTTGGAACTCAGAACTGACTGGAGACAGCATTGCAACCACAAAACTGAATCTGAGGGGCAAAAGGAAGGGGAGAGCAGTGTTGATTTGGAGGAACAAAAGGGTTTTTTTATATTCTAGTTTCTTTTTTAGTGTGTTCCTCCTTCCAGAAAGAAAACCCTACCAGTTACTGTGAATAGTTCCAACAAAGGTGGTGCCATGATCTCCCGAGTGTCCTCCTGATGACTTGTACACCCCCAGGGTACTCTGAGGACCAGACTTTGCACGCTTTATCACCAAAACTGGCCCACTAAATAAAGGACTCGCTGGACCAAACAGCACAGGGTGACAGGGAAAGGAAACAAAGGAAATAACAAAGTGAAACCAAAAGGGGATCCTGGAAGATTGGGCTCAGATAGAAAGGAATGTATGTAAGTAACGAGGATAAGTCCCAAGCAAAGCAATGGATAAAATAACTACAGAAATTCTACCTCATTTAAAGCAGACTCGTGCACACACCACAGACAGAAACCACCAGTTCTGGGCAGAAGGAACCAGTTTGCCACCTACAATGGAACACAATTCTCCAAGTTGTAGATATAAATATCAGCAATACAACATCATGTCCTCTACGTGTTTCTAGATAAACATTCCTGAGCAATGTTCGTTTCTTCCCCACAGTAAATGAGAACATTTAAAGCAAATGTCAGATGTATTAACTGAAAGCAAATTCCACAATTAAAATCAAAACACACTCTTATAAAGCCCTCAAAAGCTGTACTGTGCAGAAAAAGCAACTGGGAGGAAAAAGAAGTAAAATATCACTGAATGTCTCTACGTGCATCTGACCTTTGATTTCTTCAGAGCTCACAAAAACCTCCTCACTAGAATTTGGGTGAAGTTTTCTGTTTATCTGCCTCTGACAGGTTCCCTCTTACAAAACCCCCCGAGTGCTCTCGCAATGGCCCTGCTAACTGCCCACTGGTTTTCTTGTGAAACGCAAGAACTGCAATAACTGCGCTGGGTAAAACCAGCAAAACACGGCCTTTCCTAAAACACAAATACAAAACAACAAGGAAACCAATCTCTCCTTAAGCGAGAAGCCCCTCAAGTGGCTCTGGAACGGGCCATAGGAGCACTGCCCATCCATGTGCCCCATTCCCCTTGGAACCACTGCAGCTGGAGAAAACAAACCCAACCCAACCCACCCCAAAGAGGGTGCCAACCACACTGCAGGGTCTGCAGTAGAGGTGTCGGGGTGGGATTGATCACGGTGTAAAGGAATGGAATACGATGTGCCCGTGGATCTGCTTCCACACATTCCACTGTCCCATGAAACCTGGAGAGGGGAATTTCAATATACCCAGTCAGGGCTGGGGATCCTGCGCACTCCATGACATTCCCCCATGGTGGACTCTGACCCCACACGTGGGCTCTCCCCACCCTGAGGCCAAACTACCACCCAGAAACTCCCAATTCTCTTAGTGCAGAGCCAAGGAAGCCCCTCATGCCTGTGGGTATTGGTGCAGGTCGGGCTCAGCCCTGTGGGGCAGGAACAGGGGCCATGGAAAACTCCCATGACTCCCTAGCCCAGTGTATTTAACTATTCAGTCTCAGAATAGAACCTAAAAATAATATCCTATCTGCTGATTGAGGGCCCTTCAGACAGAAACAAATCTCAGCACATTCAACACACCTCTCTAGTTGCAAAAATGAGATTTTCTATTTCTCTGTGTACACATTTGTAGATATCACTGCACTGCTGCATTTCTTTTCAACCCAAATAATCTCTCAAAAAAAAAAAGACCTTTCACATTTAAGTTTTGTTGGAATAGGAAATCATCACTGATACAAAGTAAATTTAGGAATAATGGATAATTTAAAAATCAAAACTTTCCCCTTAATCTCACAAATTACCCGCTACTAGAGAGAAACATTCTCAACTGAAATAATTATCTGATATTCATCACTATCACCAAGGAATAACTGCAATGCACATGAAGAGTAAAATAATAATGTACTGAGTAAACTGCACCTGAACTGGTGAAATATACAACTCATGCAGATTATTAAATTAATGAAACATTAGTTTTAACTTTTATTTTCTTTGTATTCTATAATTTGTTGAGCTAAACATTATGGAATTTATGAGCTAACATAATACTTACAGCTCATGTAACTATCCAACATTAAATTCTTTTGTTTGTGTGATGTTCACTAATTCAATAAATGAACCACGGGCTGGACTCTTCAAAGAAACTTATTTTGGAGTCACGAAAAATTTCAACTCCTCTGCAAGTTCATCTAAACATAATCAAACTATTTAAGCTTTTGAGTCAATCTGATGATGTAAATGTTCATCATACAATATCTAAATTATCACATATTTTTATGTGATAGTATTTTCCTTGCTAGGTGACAAATTTTAAATAAAAAGAACCTGAGCCCACGTAACAGTTCTTTATCCAGGGAGTCCTGTAGAACAGCTGGGGGAACAGGAGCAGGCAGTGTAACCTCCTTCCAAGGAGGTTCCAAAGGAACTCAAATCAAAGGAAAAAGAAGTATTTATGATTTCTGGTAGGGTAACAGTGGCTCGCTGCAACTGCACCCTAAACCTTCACTTATGGCTCCCTAACAGCACTGTGTTGGGAAACAGCAAATCTGGGAAAAAAGCAGAAGGAAAAAGGGAGGGTGGAATTGAAGCAAGAGTGAACCCAACTCAAATTAATCAAACAACCAGCACAGGTCATGAAAACTGATGGTGTTTTCACACTCTACTGGAAAAAGAAAATAAAACAAGGAAAGAGACTGGAGATAAAAGTTACACAGAGTTTAATCCACAAAAAACCCCCAACCAAACACTTTAAAACAAATACTGCACATCAGGACAACGCTCTGCAGGATTTGGGAAGAGATGAAAGACCTCACCCTCCACAGCACTGCAAACTGCCCCCACTGTGGAAACGTGGGCAGAGTCAGGGGGGACCCCAAGAGCTCGGGTGGACCCTCCAGAGGACAGGGAGCCCTTGTCCCCAGGGCACATGTCCCAGAGAGTTATTAACTTACTGGTGACACCTCTCTGCCAGTGTAAAGCCAGGAAAAGCTGCACTGGCACCATAAGCAGTGGATGAAATGGTGCTGCTCATGGCAAAGGGGTAACTAGTGAAGGTGCACACATCCTGAATGCACGGGGAGGTACCAGAGTGGAAGGTTTCTGCTGCCCAGCACCATGGCAATTCAGCAACAAACAAAGAGCAGCATCCTTGAGCCCATCCCCTTCCCTTGGTCCTGTCCATGCAAAATTTACCCTGCTTCACAGCCAGTCTATAAAGAACTCAAACACCGCCATGAAACTCCCTATTATAGAGGAAAATGAACACTCTTGTCTGTTGGAAACTCCAGTTCCTGGAGCAATACATGACAGCAGCACAGACTGACTTCACCACCAGTACCGAAACACCCGTCCCATGCTCAGGGTGACCATGGAAGGCGAGCTGATCCATCCCTGTTCCACACCCACAGCATGCACTTTAACTCCAGCCTTTGTGTGCTTTCAGTTCCTTCTTCTGAACTAAGGAGCAACAGTTGAAGTGTCCATGTCTAATGCAGGTTTTCATCCAGTATTTTATCTGATAAAAGACACTATATTTTCCTTAGGGATACTGCTAAAAACAGAACTTCATATTTAATTACAGTTGAGTCTGAAATTCTTCAGCTTCATTATTTATTTTTTTAATCTATAAATGTTTAAAACAAGTCATGCCTTAAAGTCTCATTTCCAACAGATATTTTAACTACCCAGGCTTTCAGAAATTTCAGGAGCCACTGCATGCCTGGACTGCATTGGGAAAATTTAATATAGTGGAAGATATGCAGATAAAATATGAATTCCAGCCATGTAACAAAAATGCCGTTGACAACATGTATATTATGCAATTATGACTGTCATTTTATTACTGTTATTAATTTATTAGTATAATTGCAATTTTTTTCAATGTCATAATGTGATAATAAAGGACTTGTCATTACTACGTTAACCTCGGAACATCTCTGACCTCAGGGGAGGGAGCTGCACGCTTTCAGTCCAAAATGAGCTGTCAGTTACCACAACGAGATTTTGATGACTACATTATCTTGTAATTAAATGTCTCAACAAACTTCTCCTTTTGATTGACAGGTAGTTAAGACTATCTTTGACCACAGGGCAGTTTCTTTATTTTTCAAGAATAATTTTTCAGCGGTGAAGAAGAAAGACAGGAGTTTAAAAATTAAAGTGTTTTGAACTATATATTAATCTATATTTGGTACTTATAAGACAGTGAAAATTCCGCCAAATTGCATTATCCTTTGCCCAAGCTACGGCATTTCAGTGACAACTTTGATTGATTAAAGGAGTTTATGCTTTTCTTTATTAGCATTTGGGTCTTTAAAGAAATAAATTGTTTTGATTTTATACTTTTTCCCCTTTCGTGCTCATTTTTTATTTGTAAGACAGTGACAATGCTCAGAATCAATACTGATGCCTATGAGGAGATCCCATTAGTAAGACTGTTCAAGGAGATATTCATAAGGGTCTCTTTCTCATGGTCTGGACCATCTGAAGACCCACAAAACTCAACTCAGTTTGCAACAGCTTGAAAAGAACAGGCAACAAAAACTATAATCTACCAGGACACACATGACCTCAAACATTCCTTTTTGCCACACAGATCCTTAGTGAGACTGAGGCTGGAGGAGCATCAGTTCCAACAGGATCCCAAAAGGACACCAAGGGGAGAAACGAGCCATGACACAGAGCAGCAACCCTGGTCTCTTCCCAAGGAGAGGGTTTTTCTGGAGGAGGGAAGGTGGAACCACCTTTCATGGGCAGTCCTCCACAAAAGGATGTGCTTCCAAATGTCAGAAATATCCCTGGCCACCACTGTCCTGCACAGCTTTGCCCTCCCATGGAACTGTGCAAGAGGACAGAGCCACCCAACCTGGTCCTTCTCTGCCCCGGCAGCCTTTGCTGGAGCTCGGGAGGACAAAGGAAGCCCAGGGAGCATTTCAGGTGCCCAGACCAATTTCTGCCCACCTTCGCTCATGATCCCAACCAGTCTAAGTTTTAAAGTTCAGCAAGAACAAAGGATGAACAACATCCTTCCCAAACACAAATTTGCCAAGAATAACACAATCCTCCTCCACCAAATCAAATTTCAATAAACCGCAAAGTCCTCCGAAATGCAGAAAGTTGTACCAATAGTGAAATCTGATGGTAATAAAATAAACCCAGGGCTTTCCACAGCAAGGAAAAGGTCACACACATTCGGTACATCTGCAGCATGGCTTCAACATGGCCTGCAGTGACTCCATTTCTTTCCCATTTGTGCCACAATTAACATCCAATTATTTAGCAGGACAGGGCAGCAATTACAGGGAATTGTCACTTAAACTGTCAGGCCTGTGGGTTCACCTCTCAGGAAGAATCCAGTGAGTCACAAGTTGAGCCAACACCACATGGCCACGAGCCCAAGGAGAAGGTTGCCCTTATCTGCTGATGCACTCTCTGGTTTCAGTGTTTCCCCATTTCCCCCACAGGCAGACTGTTGAAATCCAAACCTTATCAAAGTCCTCCGTTCCCAAAGCTCAGGGTTTTTCAGACATTTCACACTCTGCAGAGCTCTATCAAAGTTCTCAGCTCCACAAAGGCACGTACATGTTTGGGAACCAGCTCTCATTTGGAGAAAAAGAAAAAAGCAGAAGGCTGAAAGCAACTAAAATCTTAACATTGATTTTTACGGCATTTATGCATTTTTAAAACTGTGTTAATTTATTTGCTGATACCCAATTTTTTTAACCTCTCTTTCTCTCACATTTCCTCATTTTAGCAGCACATCTTCCTGCAGACTGTTGGACCCCAAGAGCTGCATTCAGATATTGAGGGCATTTAATGAACAGTACAAGGAAAAGTTGGGACAAAAATCTGAAACTAAGAGAACATTGTCCGACGTGTTGCATCATTTCTGTAGATTATGAGGGTTTATGCTGTATTTGTGATTTCTCCGAACTGTTCAATATAATGACAGTGGCCACACTTACTTGTATTTTTAGGCTGAATTCCATTTGCCATCAGGACAACTGGATTCCTTAAAATGCATTGCATACTTCTAAAATCAAAAGTGGCTTAACCTCACAAATAGCTGTTCTTGCAGAAATGCCATTAACCAACTATGCTTGCACAAGGAAAACTGCTACTTATCAAATATGGTACTTGCAGTTGTTTTGCTATTAATTACATTACAATGTTTCATGTTTGCCCTAATATTCAAAATTTTGGCCACAAGATTTAGTAGAGTCAGTCAACAGGCACAACCCCACGAGCTGCCTCCACCTAGAATATGTTTCCTTCATTTAGGAAAGTGCAGTAATTCATCAGTGATTTAACCTATAGACATTTGAAGGTTGGAGAGCACCTCAGAGGGGCTGTTGACCTTCAGCAACTGAAAGAATTGAAGCTCCAGCCTCAGTCAATATATATTTATCTTTCTGTTGGGACTATTACAACTGTTCAAGTAATGCTGACCTTGAAACTTCTGCACACGATGCACGAGAATAATGATCCCTGAAGGAAGAGTATAAAAATACCTAAATAGGATATCTAAATCCAAAATGCACATAAAGATAAAAGAAAGCATTTCAAAATGTGAAGTCGCTTAAGAAGAGGTAATATTATTGAGGCTCCTATTAATTATAATTTGAATAACATTGCTAAAAACCATAATTACACATTTCTAAATATTTTAATGATAGGATATAATTTATGTCAAAGACCTTGTTTGTTTCATTGTGGAATCTTTGCCTATTTGTAATTAATTTCATGTCTGACTGACAGCCTTGTAAATCGAAATCATCTACATCTTCAACTTGCTGTGCACAACTGCAGGAGCACGAAGGGTTCACTCTGTTCCTTGTGCTCTTCCAACTTTGCCGCACGCAGGAAATGACAACAAATAAAATTGTTGGTTTCATGTAATGTCTCAGTCTCTTGTGCCCTCACATTCCATGTAGGACTTTCTCTCAAATCTGAGGTTCAAACAGCAGCGGGGATCAATTAATAAATATTATGGTACTACAGGTCCTGGTAAAATGAACCCTCCCTGAGTCCTGCCCCTTTCAACCCAACAGTTGCAAAGTCTCCAAACAGGAGACCAAACTCTTTTTGGAGATGGCTGGAGTGAAGACAACACTCATGGGAACGGAGCTGCCATGAGGATGAGGATCCATTTCTGGGCACAGAATATACTGATTCAGTCTCACATCCGTTCTTAACACAACCATATTTCATATGCAAAATTACAGGAAAAACCCCCAAAAGACAAACTCATTCCAAGGCTTGAAGCTGGCTGGCTGACTTCTCTCCAGGACTTTCTAGCCCACATCAACACAAAAACCCTTCAGATTCAAACTGCAGATACACACTGTCCAACAGTGACCCACCTGAGCTAGTGAAAAGGCTTTATTTAGAAGAACTGCCATTTAAAAATTCAGAGAAAGGACAGTCTATTAGTTTTTTTTTATTCACTCTTCACCACTCAGGCTGCTCCGTTCTCTTCTGCAGAGGCCAGGCCACCACCACAACGCTGAGCAGCAGCAGCAGAGACATCAGGGCACAACACCTACAGCTACCAAATGCATAGAATAAACATGTCCACATCCAGCAAACGATTTTCCAACCTCAGAGATTTCACAACTGCCAGCTTTCTGGCTGTCTACAATTTTCCATTGTCTAAAGGCCTGAATGACCAGAATTAGCATTATCCTTTCTACATGACTTGATAGGCTCTTGCTGTTGAAGAGGTAGAGGGAAAACTCATGCTCCAACTCCTTCTCTAATTCAGAATTTGGGGTATTTTTTTAATGTGCTCCCAACACTTGCAGCTGCCAGGATGCAGAGGGAGTAACAAAGAACTAGAAAGTAGTCTCCTTGTAGCTATGTCCAACTTGTAAAAACTGTTTTGGGTTAGTTACAACTTCCAGCACAAGCAGTGAGCTCTGTAACTGAGGATCACCCACCACAACCCCACCTGAACACCAAGGCTGGATGGACAGACATCACCACCACCACTGGGAGCATCCAACAGCAATTACACAAAAGCTTTTCTGTTCAGTGCATTTTATGTGGGCTCAGGAGAGCCAGTACCATTTTACTTTGCCTCGTATTACCCCAGATGCTGTCGTGTCTCCAATTTATTCATGCATTTCCCTTTGGAATACAGGAGTTTGCATGAAAAGCTGATCCCTCAAGCAAGTGTTGCTTTTCCCACTGCAGCCAATAAAAGGTACCTTGAAAGGGGAAAAAGGTAAAAATTGTACCTCTACAATGCAGTTCAGTGTGGCACACAGGGTTTTATTTCATCCATATACTGCATAATAAAATTTACTGTTAGATTAACTCTCCTCCATGATATCCACTAGATTAAGGCTGCAGTACAAGGGGGGGAGGTGTTAAAAAGAAACCTGCAGGTTTTTGAAAAATGAGGCTCAGATACAAGAACTGCTTTTGTAACACACTATTCCAGTATGAAAGCTGTTCAGTGCATGAGGCACTCACACCTGAGGACTGCTCAGTACAAAGAACCCAGACAGTTCTGGACACTTGCTGCCCAACACAATCATCCCAAATTCTGCTGCCAGATCACCCAACTCTGAAATCCAGGGAAAGGTCCACACAAGCACTGCTGCTCAGGATAACCCTCCTGGACTGCCTGGGGAGAGCTACTCCAAAGGAACTGCTGCTGGACAGACCCAGCAGGATGCCAGGGACACCAGATGCCACAGGATGTCCCAACCTCCTCAAAATCCACGCCCAGAGGGCCCTGCTGACCCAGTGCTGTGACTCAGGCCACGGAGAACCACCCAGGGACAGCTCAGAGCACAGCATACAATCCAGGCTTCATCCAGGTAAGGAATCACTGCCACTCAGACCATGGGAAAAACTCCTGATGTCAGAGAATGTCTCCTCTGAAAAGACAAAAATAATTCCTCAATGCCACCTTTGGGAAATACCAAGCTAACCTGCCAAAAAATCACCCAGCACACTCTCAAAAGGCCAGTGTTGGCTAAGCCAGCACACAAGTACTATTTTTTCCAAGTATGTTCTCATTATCACACATTTTAGACACTAAAGTTTCTTTAAAACTGTGAACAAGCCCCTTACATGATTCAGCCTACAGAATACCTCTGTTTTGCCCTGGACTTTATTTTAGCTTGGGTAGCAGAGGAAGATAATAAAGTTTAATGGGTACTATTTACTTAGTTGCTCCAAATTCAAGGTCACAAGGACATAAGGGGCCAAGAAAAAAAACTGCTGATTGAAAAAAACAAGTACATAAACGATTTATTGTAATTGCATTTCTTTTACTGGACAATATATTAGAACTTGATGCAAAATGTTGACTCAGAAGAGCTAAATATAACCAAAAGCTTCCTTGGATCCAGCATAACACTTTAATACTATTCACAGAATGCCTCCAGCCCTGCTAATTTGATAATGTTATTCTCCCTGTACCTTTTAAGCCAGTGGTATCGGAGGCTGGGATGGTTGGGATAGGAGTTACACTATTTTCATTTCTCAAGGATAACAAAGCTGTACCAACATATAAACTACGTTATACTGAATTTACGAAGAGAAAAAAGGTGATGATGAAGATTAATCACCACATCCAGGCCTGTCGAACTCCTCCAACTCCACAATATGAATTTATTATGTAAAAATGGCTCCAATATGTGAAATGTACTGGCTAAGACACAAAATGTCCCTTAGTCAGCAAGGCTTTGTCAGCACCCAGAGATGTTTCTTTAACTAAACAGCAAAGCAGTCCAGAATCTGAGGCAGCACAGCCCTTGCTCTGATACAAACCACAAGAACTACTGTCAGTATCTCTTACTGAGGGATCCCTCCGTTCTGAGGAGGTCTAGCACCAGCAATGGACGGAGGCCCCACTGTGTCCCCATCTTTGGGCTGGTTCCAAGGGACAGCCCTCCCACCTTCTCTCCCAGGCTGTACAGGGCAGACTCTGAAGCACAACAGCTCCAGCAGACAGGGCTTCCCTAAACTCAGCAATCCAGGGAAGAGCAGCTTCATTAGAAAAGGGTCATGCAGCTATGCAACTAGGAGATGGAAGGGGTCACACTTCCCTAAAGTTTCCATCTCCAAAGTTTCTCAGTGAAAACATTGATACATCAGGAATGTTGTACAGGGAATCCAATTCTGGAGCACAATCAGGCTCTGTATCTCCCCACTCAATTTCTACAGCTGTTTCACTTCCCAAATATTATGCAAACAGCCAAAACAGGGTGGACAGTTCTCCTTAAAAATACACGTATTTTAAAAACTGGGTTTGTGGGCAGATGGAACAAATTATTTTCTGTAGATTCCAGAGTAGAGTTAAAAAGCCAGCATTATACTGGCACATCATGGCAGAAGAACACACTTATGGGGAAATACTAATTGGCTTTTGTATAAACTGTAATGCCTTGATGTGGCATACACAATATGCCATTCCTCAAGAAGGAAACAGGGAGGAAAACAGTGATTCAGCTAAAAAACAGCATTCAAGAGACATACAGAACTGAACCCCAAAGTAATAAATTCAGAAATTAATAACTCTACTTTAGCTGTGCCCCCAATCTGAAGACTGTGGTATTCCATCCTTGGCTGCTTTACAGAGCAGCATTTGGGCAGGGGGAAGGTCCCCTGTTGGCCCTGAGCACCCATTGCTGCCTCCTGGGCTACTCACTGGAGAGCTGCTACTGCACAGCAGAGTGGCCTCTGCTCACCTGGGGCCAACAAGGCCCAGGAGCCAGCCTGGACAGCTTTTGGGTTAGGAACATATTCAGGAAACTAAAAACCACAGTTTCTAAAAACTACAGTCTTTGTAAGGCTGCTCTCCCATCCTCTGTTTGGTAATTTGAAACTGATACAGAGCTCAGAACAGATTAATTTCTTTTATTCCTGACCATTCAATTACTTATATACCGTAAATAAGACAATTTTGCAGTATGCTCCCCTCTTACATTGTTTTTGAAGCTTTTTCACGTTAGTGAGATAAGGTCCCATTTAAAAACACTGGCTCTTTAGGTGTTAAACACAAATAGTAAATCCACTTTGTCAAATTGCCCCATTTATAATATTTAATCTTCCTTCTGTAATCAGGAGAGCTGAAGTACACATTCAGAGTTGCTTTCCTTTGACACAGTTCCCTTATTACTGTCTCTTTTCCTCACATAATGTCCCACAGCAGCTGTGCCATTATGAGGATGCTTTCTCCTTTTTTTTCTCTTTTTTTAAACAGCCTCTCTAGCACAAATAATTAAAACATGTATTTACCTTCCATCACTTGGCTGAGACTAAGTGCACATTTTGGGGGAAGGGAGGGCAGTTGTTTGTTTCTTTTTATTTTACTTCTGAGCAGTGACATATTGATGTTTCGGATAATAAATCATTCCAATTTGTTCATCCCTGCCAACAATGGTTTTAATCTTCATTTACGACTTGCAAAGTCCGTTTTGTTGGAAGCGTTTGATAAAATACTCAATTACCATTTTTTTTTTACACTGCAGTTCAACTGCTGTGCTGATAAAGGCTTGAGCTCAGAAGATAAACTGCAAATAATTCCTGAAGAACAAATGTCAGAGGCAGTTTACAATGAATGGGATTTTTTTTTTTGAGCAGATTATTCTCCCACCAAAGTGACAGGGCAGCTCAATATTTATTTTGTTGAGAATGTCATTTAAATATTGTTTGACACCTGCTCCCTGCAGTCAGCACTCAGCACTTTCAAGGGGTTTAGGAGTGAGGTTCCAGCTCTGCTGCGTCTACTGACGTATTTGAGGGCCTTGTTTTAAGCAGAAATGGCATCTCCAACACATACCTGGCAACCCTTCCCAGGGAAATGGCACCAAAACGGGTGTGCTGCACCCACCTGTGTGCCCAGGGAAATCACACCACTAACGGGACCGGAGACGGGACCCTGCTCCAGTATGGGCTTCCACGGGGTCACAGCCTCCTCTGGGCACCTCCTTCTCCTCCTGGGCAGCAGGTGGGGCTCTGCACCCCCCTAGATCCCCAGGGGCTGCAGGTGGGTCCCCATGGGCTGCCCCACAACCTCAGCTCCAGTGCCTGCAGCACCTCCTGCCCTGGCCTGGGTCTCTGCAGGGATCTCACATGTCCCCATTCCTCTCTTCTCGGGCCACAGTTGCTGCTGCACAGCCAGTTTTTGCCCTTCTCAGATCTGTGAACCCAGAGGCTCCACCACCATCCCTGACGGGCTCCGCCGTGGCCAGCACTGGGTCCATCCTGGAGCCATCTGGAATTGGCTCTGTTGGACATGGGGCTTCTCACCAAAGCCACCCTGTGCAAACCCAATGACAAGGCACTGCTCGAGGGCTGGAGACAACCCACACTGCTGCAATTCCTCAGAGCAAAGAGGGATTCCTCTCTCCCAGCTGAGAAGCCCAAGTGCTTTGGACTGACAGCAGTTATTACTCCATCACTGAGTTATTCTGAAATAAAAGGATCATTCATACATTACTTTCAACTAATCAGCAGCTGACTCAGTCCTTTAAAAATCAGAGCATTCTTCCAAAAACAATCTCCTGAACTGCACCTTTACATACCCCGAATATTCCCAGGGAAAGGGTCCCCTGGTCTTTGCAAAAAGCAACTAGTAATGTACTGTTTATCTTAACAAATTACAGGCATAATTAATTACATATTTTGTTTCAGGTTCTTAATCTGTTTTCAACTGCCCTGGTTTATTTGCCCCAGTTGTGATTTTTCTTGTACTAAATTAATGTTTGTCTGGAGGGATTCAGAGCACACACTGAAGGTGGAGCCTTCCCCTTTTATCCAAAAGACTTGGAGTATGCAGGATTCACACACACAGGACTGCAAGGAACAGCAGCCCAGCACAGCAGCAAGATCCGAGAGAGATTTTAAATCAACACTATCTGAAACGTATCAAGTCCATTTAAAGGCCATAATCTGCTAAATGAAATCGAAGATCTACCTGCACTTCAGACACCTTTACACTCTCACAAGCAGCAAGGAAAATCCTGCTAGACCAAAATTATGCTTTAAGTTAATCAGTCATCACTCCAAATACATGTGCATGTGCTTTAGCTATAAACCTAACTCTAGTTACAAAATACTTCCTATATTTATATATTATAACGTTATAATATACAAATATTATAATATTTATATATCCATGTCGCTGTAATAGCCAAATATAAAATCAGAGCATGCATTTTCTGAAGTTCTCATCTCACCTTGGCTCTTCAATCAAGCCAAATTAAAACTTATGGATGAAAAACAGAGGAAGTGTTTTTGCAGCTAAAATAACACTGAGCTCCCTTTTAAAATTGCTATGAATCAAGAGAGAGTTATTGCAAATGGTCTGACCACAAGCAGCAGATACTGGACTTCATGAATACAATAACCAGCAGACACTTCAAATGAAGCACACATGCAAATAAATGGAAAAGGAGACACTCACAGGACACAGGCAATGCCAACCCCAGAAGGAGAAGGTGGAGACTGATCCCCAGGCTCACAGGACGAACAGAATCAGGCACAGGGCTCTATCTAATGAGAATATTCATTACTACAGGGCCAAGATGGAGTGTGCAAGTCCTCGGTGTATGTGCACATGTACACATGTATATCTGTAAATACCTGCTTTACAAGCCTATAATTGCTCTTCACTAAGCTCTCAGAAAAGTATTGAGATTAATGAATAATTGGGTTTCCAAACCTCTCCCTGTTCCTCTTTGCTGCTGTAGCTCAATACAGACATCATTACTTCTCCACCAGAGTAGTGATTCTGTTCGTCATGCCTGAAACAACTACAGCACGGAGATTAAATACAATCTATATCCACATAAATCATTGAATAAATGAATCATGAAATTAATATGTAAATTGTGTGTTTAACCTCTATTTATACAGCACTGTCTGTCACCATGTAGTAAATCTAAAACTAATTGCAAATTCACAACTCTGCAAAAAGAACACCATGGTAAAAGCTTGACATATTTATTAACTAAATGTTGAACTACATTGAGTAAGTAATTAACAGTCATGCCAGAACAGGGAGAGGAAATTATATTTAAGCACAGATGTCACCTGTATGAAATGGCTAAAACTATTTTAGATTAGATTTTGATATTAATCAAAGAATACTCCTATTTAATTTTTGACAGACAAATCTGTTTCCATTTATTCATGATTCCATTAAACAGTCCGTTTTTAAACCTGAATGTCATGTCCATTCTCAGTCTTTTAATATGCCTTTTAGAAGAAAACGTGAAGAAGAAAGTGGTAAGGTTAAATGGTAATAAAACCTTCCTACAGTCTAGACAAAGCCCTCTCAATAAACCAGAAAAATAACTTTCTATTAGGTTAAATTCCCTGATTTATTTCTTTGATACATAAAGAACTGAACATAAGCCTTACGATATCATATCTAATGTCATTCCTGTGTATTTCCTGTGCTTTCCAATGAACAAAAGGCACCTCCAGTTGGATGATCATGGAATTCCCTTGCTGCATGCACCAACACAGAGATCCTTCTTAAGTTTGCTCTGTAATTACAATGTGCATAGGACACAGAACATCGAAACAGGTGTGAAGATGTCCATAGTTTCCAAACCAGTCAGAAAGTACTGCCATGGAACAAAAGGCAAGGGAGGCATTTTCCCTTCAGGCAGCCAAGACAGATACATCAATCCCATGGCATGAGGAGAGTGATGCTCACCAGGAATAGCCACTGCTGCCAAACACAAACTTAACTGTGAAATTCAGGATATTAACCCTTTTTTCTTAAAATCCTCAGCTGTTCAAACTGAGCAAATTCCCTAAAAATCAACAAAAAAAATAGAAGAAATTGTATTTGCCTATGAAATCAGACTGGCCCCTTCCACAGGTCAGTACAGGTACTATTGCCAAAGAGGATGTGAGCACAAGGCAGGATCACAACTGTGGAAAAGTGAACCCTTGCTGAATACTGGAACAGCAAAGAGAAATCAATTATACAGCAAATACGTACTTTAAAACACAGCAACTGGCCCACTGGGCAAACCTGCTTTCTTAACAGGCACTATAAATTTGAAAAATACTCCAACTAAATTCCAGTAGATTCCAATGGAAAATGCACACTGCAAGGGAAGCCAGTCCAGTTCCAGGGCAGGGAAAGGGCGAGATCCTGAAACAGCCAAGACTAATGAGAAAACTCACAGGGAATTTTATACCCTTCTGTTTTGAGGCTTTTAGTAAAGATAAACTCAGATAAATTTTACTTTATATGGAATTTATAGACTTAAGCTGTCCTCTCACAGCAAATTCATCCTGCTTTTATCACTCCTCACTCTGTGCCTGATGAAGCTACACGAGCATTAGGATGCCCATCTCCCAACCTGCACATCAGGGGCACAGAGAGATGAGGTGATTTGTCCAAGGTCACAACACGAGTCATTTCCAGGGCCAGCAATGACACTTGAGTTCCTCGACTCCTGGTTCTGGCAACTAGACCATGATGTCTTTAACTGTATTGCAGCAAACACTTCCCTGTGCCATCAATCTCACACCCAGGAGCACTTTAAATCACTCGAGGATTATGACATTTTTATGGGAGGACAACACCTCATTACTGACCTGAAAACTTGGGGGGAAGAGCAAGCAAAACTCCCGGAGCTGGTGGGAAAGGAAAGGAACGTGCAGCAGGAAGGCTGGGCTTGGGGAACAGAGGTGAACAAACCTGTCCAGCTCTGCTCCCCTTCCAGAGCACTGCAACAACCACCAGCTGCTTGTAAATCTCAGAAGTCACATTAATGCTTTGAAAACAGCTGTCTATAAAGACAAAACATGAAAACTGCTGGTTACTGTTCACTATTTCTTATCCACTTACCCATCTATTTTCTCCAATTTTTAGCAGTTTCAGGCACACAAAGAGAAGTAACAGCCTGTGACCCGTGTCCTATGGCTAAAAGAAGGAGCGGAGAACAAAGTGGACAGCACACAGGCAGCTTCAAAACAGAGTCTGAACAAACTCAGACTTCTACTGCCCTTCTGGAGGAGCAGATCCTAACCCTAACCCGACCCCACACTGACAGCAAAGCCCCAAAGCGAGCAGAGCATAAAGAGCCAAACCTAATTGCAGGTAACAGAAATTATCCAGGAGAGAGTGAAGCTTCTTGCAAAGACAAAAGTATTGATGCCTTTGCTCAGGACATTGGCAGGGCCCCACCTGAAAAAGGTTTAGTGATCTGAGTTCTAAAGGCAACTGGAGCTCTCTCTCCCTGATCTGCAGCATCCCCTTCCCTCTACCTCTCTTTTAGTCTTTTAATTAACTCCATTATTTGGCCTGGCCTAGTGTTTCAGGTTTAGCAGCCATCCTAAGTGAATTACTGGCCTTGTAATTTACTAATTTTCATCCTATTTCAAATAATCAAGTCCTTCGAGTGCCCAAATTGTCATCTTTATTCTTCTATATATTGACAGTATCTTCTCGCGTTTGTCATCAGAGCACCGTATTACCACACACCCACTCTGTGCCAGGGCTGATCATTAAAAATATTAAATAGGAACAGGACAACACAATGCTTGGAAACTCAACTGGTAACCTTCTTTAAGCCTGATAATTTCAAATTACATTTTACACCCTTGAGACATTTTCTCCATTTTTACCAGCCTCTCCAGGAATTTCCTACACTACCTGCTCTACAGAAGCCCAGATGGCCTAAAACAATGAGTAATCTTTGCAAACCCAGCTATTAAGTCAGCTCAGCACGATCTATCCATGGAAAACCACACAACATTGTATCTAACTACTCACTTTTCTGCCCAGTTTCAATTACATTAAATAACAAAATTTGTTTCAAGTTGCCCTTTGTGAAGTAGACAAATGATTATCTCCAAGTTTTCCATATTTCCTACTATGAAATCTCCCCTGATAAGCTACCTAAGTTTAATCAAAGCTTATATAAATTTGCCAAGATAAATAAATTTATGTTTGCATATCAGTCCCTACTGAGGAATAAGAAGGATCCAAACTTCCCTCCCAGGCAACCAAGCCCTGTCGCAGCTGAGCAGGTTTGCCTCCACCCAATAAAAACAAAACCACCAGCAGCATTTTCAGGACTCCCAAAGCCTTTAGAACCAAGTCAGAAGGATCTGCAGCAGACCCTGATGTGGAAGCTCTTCATACCAAACACAAGAAGAAACACAGGGAGCAATGAGGGATGGGGAAGCCTGTCTGCATCCACTGCCAGTTTCCACAGGCCGTGCCCACATGCCATGGGCTGATCCCCAAATTTCTGACACCGCAGCAGATGAGCCAGTCCCAGGCAAGCAGGGCCACAGGATCATCACTTTGGTCCTCTCTGGGACCACTGACCATGGAGGCCCCTTCTGGGGCAGGAGGACAGCCCACCACACCTTCATTGCTCCGTATGTGAAGGCAATGAACAGGAATCACAGAACCATTTAGGTTGGAAGACCTCTGAGACCATCAAGCCCAACCTGTGATGATGCCCACCTTGTCACCTGGAGCAGAGCACTGAGTGCCACATGCAGTCCTTCCCCCAACACCTCCAGGGGTGGGATTCCGAACCTCCCTGGGCAGGCAGCCCTTTCCCCAGCTTCAGTGCTGCCCAGCTGGCAGCCCCCTGAGCTGTGCCCACCCTGCAGGAACTGAGAGCAGCCCACCCCTGCAGCCCCGGGGAGGGGAGAGGCAGAGCCATCCAGCCACCCAGCACGGGCCCGTGGCGAGGATGGGGCAATCCTTCCAGGAGACACGTCCCCATTGCCCGAGCTGCTGCTGCTCTGCAGGACCCCTGTGAGAGCCCTGCCAGGGGCCCAGCCCCGCACATCTGTCACCTCCATCTCGGCCAGCTCCTCCTCAGCAAACCCCTCGCACGCGGCTCCGTCTGCTCTGCAAATGTTTGAATCAAACGGCACATTTTCAACTGGGACTTTATTTTTCAGCTTATTTTATGCTGAAGTTATTTTAGCTTTTATGAAAGGAAATAATGGGGAAAGATGAAGGCTTCATTCCACTGTGCTGACAACATACTGGGGGAGAAATGGTGCAGTTAATAATGTAAACTTGATGTATGTAAGCACAGCTGGTTTGGGAACATCTTTTCAGTAGCACTAATTTATACTTTGCCTTTATTTTGTGTTTTGGTTTATGATTTTGATTAGCCACTAGAATGAGCTGTCTTAATTGCTTTCTGCTAAACTGCTTAAAAGCAAAAAAAAAAACCTGAAACCATAAGACCTTTTTTGCTTTATTAGATTTTTACTAAATTATTGGATTCAAAAATCAACACCCAACCTTAAAGGTTGCCAGATACCTTCAGGGCTCTGCAGGAACGGGGAAAAGAGAAGGGAAATTCCAAATCCTCCACAGCATTTTCAATCCTGTGTCCCACTAACTTCCTCCAGTGATCTAGTTTACTTTTTGCATCTTAATTCGAGGTTTTATGCACGAAATACACACTACTACCAGTATTAAATGGCTACTCCTTTCATTTCCTGCCCTCTCAGCACTCTTTAAATTCATTATGTATTTACTTATCAAAAAAGGCAAACACAGGCAAGGAAGAAAAAAAACAGCAGTAGAAGAGTGGGAGATGCCTTTGAGAGTCACACTTTAACACACAGCCTCTTTGCCTCCCTGAACAGATACTCTACAGATTTAGTATTTACCTCTTCTGACAACACTGCTTTAAAACTCTATTTTCTGGAACTACTTTTATTTTAAATTTAAATATCAAACTGTTATGAAAGGCTTTCAGAAACTTTTGCCTTTTCTCAAAGACATAGTTATTAAAGCAGAAGATGCAACCAAGCTCCTCTTTGTTGTAATCAGGTAATAAAACTTCTGAAAGACACTTAAAAGTATGGAAACCGACCAAGGCTTATGAAACTGAAACAGTCTTTGCAGGATTAGAAATATATAATTAAGCTAAAACAAAGACTTCCTCCTGTAAACAATGATTTTTCATTACAAAATACTTGCAGCCTCTACCTCTGGCAAAGTTACTCTGAATTCGGTCATGAGGTTTTTACAGTGACACTGGGATGATCAGTGTGGCAGTCTCAGGTGTTAATACTTCATCTACCTTGAAAAGCAAAAGTAATAACCCAGAAAGACCAATATTATAAGTTTGTTATTCCGTGTTAAATTACTGTGAATTCCCTGCATTATTACAGCATCTCAGCAGTGGCACTAACCACAGCCCCAAAAGGGTAGTGCCAAGCAGTGCCTCCCAGCTGTCCTACTGGGGAGTATCAAACCCTGCCAGGTAAGAACACATCACAATATTCAGCCACAGCTTTCAGCTTCAATGCAAACTGCAAGACAATCTGCTTCAACGGGTCAAATACCCTTCACTGAGGAAGAATCAGGCTGGAAACTCAAGAAACCCAACTCCTGAGCTACCTCTGAGATTCTCAGTGCCCTCAGTGTTTGTCACAGTCTCCCAAAGCCATAGTTAAGCCTCATAAACACACACTCTACTACTGCCCTCTTCCTATAGCCAAATACTCTTAACAGGGCTCACGTGCTGGGGAAAAAGGGCTCTTTTAATACAGAACAAGTCAAACCTTTTTTGAAGGGAGGGAAAAAAAAAACAACCACATTTTAATGTAACAATCTATTTTGCAGCCAAGCCAACTAACTTCTGCAAGAAAAACATTTAGTCAGTATTAAAGAGCAGAAAGCACCTTACATTTTGATTAATTTGATACTCCTGTATTATGCATAAAGCCACTCATTCATTTTGCCCTGCAAACTATTCTTATCCAAGAACAGATACGATCAGAGAGAAGCAGTGAAGGATTTTATTAAAGTAAACACAATCCCAGTGGAACATGCTCGTTATGGAAATACACCAGCAGTGGGTAAAAAATGGGCCATTTCATATGTATGTAATAAATATTTTCATGGACACATATCTACTGTTCTCTCAAAGGTTTAAATGCGTAACTATTAAAAAGCTTTTCCTGGTGTCTGTCTAAGCAGATGTCAGTCATCTACCACTTTTTAGACATTTTAGAAGCTTCCCAGGTAGGAAACAAGAACACGGGTATCAAGCAAAGGCAGCAGGAGAGCGTGTAGACTTCTTCCCAAGTGAACACAGAGCCCATCCCTTCCTATGGAATCACATCCTGATCCTCCCCATGGATGGCAATGCATCTGCAAATAAATGCCTTACACATTAACTTATTAGGAAAGGAAACAACCATGAACAAAGCCAGCTGCAGCAATAGGTGTTCTGCAGTAATAGATGGGCAATGCCAGACAGCAATTTCACAGTAAGCCACAGGGAAGGAGTTAATCCATCTCCTAACCCTGACGGATGAACTTCCTCAACATGATAAAAATATGAGTGCTGCTTTCTATCAGAAGCTGGCCAGCAGCTTCGTGCTTGTGAAACGCTCAGGTCACAATTCAGATTCCTCATTATACTCCCTAAATCACTCTTTTAATGAAGCTCCAAGGCCTGTCATACCTGCTACTGATAAAACCAGATAGGTCATCCCAGCACAGCCTTTCCCTGGAATAGAGAAGCCAAAAACAGCCAAATAGCAACTGAGGTACCTGAGGTGGTGCACTGCCCAGTTCTCATCCTGTCACACACTCCACATCTGCTCACTCCTCGGTGGGCCCCGAGTTTGATGTGGGAGTTTGATTTTCTTTGTTCATTGAACCATAGAATGGTTTGGGTTGGAAGAGACCTTAAAGCTCATCACATTCCAACTGCCTGCCATGGGCAGGGACACCTTCCACTATCCCAGGTCACTCCAAGCCCTGTCCAACCCAGCCGTGGACATTTGCCACAGCTTCTCTGGGCAACCTGTTCCATATCCTTCCTTCAGCAAAAGATATGGCAATGGCTATTAGGGATGGCTGGTTCTCTACCCAGGATGGATATACTTCTCTACTCCAGACATGAAAAATCCCCCTCTGGTGCCACCCATCACAGCAGAGTCTCACAAGACAACTCTCCCAATGCTGATGGGCAGATCTAGACAGCATAACCCAGGAGCACACCACATCCTTCAGCTTGGTGATCTCCCTACAAAGGAACAAGAGCCACCAAGCACTAACAACACAGGTTGGCAGATCTCTCTCCCACCTGCCTTTCCCCCACCCTGAGTGCAGAAAAATGCCTTGACTTTTAGTATGAGAGGAAAAGGTGAAGGAAATGCAAGCCCCCAGAGAAGGGTGGTGCCCATCAGCTCCTGTGCAGAGCTCAGCTCCGGCAGCATCCACAGAGGGGACTTCACACACTGCAGAGGCACCTCACCTGCTCCAACACAGGTGAGCTGGACTCGGCCAGGACCTGCCTGTGGCACAGCAAGGACAACGGCGGGAAGCAGAGAAGCCTCTCTGGAGCAGAGACACAGCAGTGAAGGTTCTGGGACACACAAGGAGAGATGTGAAGCCTCAGAGGTGCCACCCCGACAGGGACAGCCAGGCAGAGCTCCAGGCTGGGCACTGCCAGCTTCTCATGGAGACACAACCTCCAGAGTCCCAGAGCCACTGCTCATTAATACCCTCAGAAATGAGGTTCCCAGCTCTGGGCTTTGCTTAACTGAGAGACAATAAAACCAGAACTGATAGGAAACTTTTTTTTTTTGGTTTGGAAAATAATCAAGTTCTGTACTACTTACTCCCTAAAAAGCTTTCTCTTTTTATTAATTCGCAATATTCTAAATCACCTTCAATTTTAGTTTATATTCTTATGCTAAAGTTCAAAAAAAAATTAAAACCAAACAAAAACCACCCAGACCTTTCCCATAACAAGGACTAAATGCCAGCAAACACCCACTCTCACATTATGGAGCCCAAGGCCCAGGCACATAAACTAACTTTACTAGAGGCACTATGAATCTTGTTTGCTTCTAAACACGGTTGTGGTAGTGCACACAGATATATGCGTGTGCACACACCACCCCAAACCATCTCCTGCTTCCATGAAAACTCCTGACCCCTCTTTACCAGTCTTTTTGCAAATACAGCCTTGGTGAAAAATGTATAAGAGTAATGAAATTCCTGGCCAAGGCTTTAATCTCGAGTCACTTCTATAACAGGGGGTGGATCAGAGAGTATAATTTGCTGTTATCACACTGCTCATCTCCTGTGTTGACAATAGAAATCCTCCTGTTAGTTTTTCTTAGACAAACGTGACCCCAACCTGATATGACACTTTATTTTTTCAGCTGTGTAACAACAGTCTTAAACCAGGTGCTTTCTAAGCTGCATTATCCCATTTTGGGAAACTTTTGTGTTGCAATCAGCAAGGCAACAAAAAATTTTGCTTAAATTTGTAGATTTATAACTTAAATTCTGCGTACCAACTTCTTGATACTTTCACATCTTGCCAGTAACAAAAATATTTGACTATTTCATGTTTTCCACACTTCTAATTAAAATTGTAAAGTATGGATCATACCAGTAACACTCCAGCATAAACTCAAAGCACTAATATGTTTTAAATATTTTTCTTTTCAAATAATCGATCATTAGTGTTTTCTGGAGGTTTTTTGGTAGGGAATATATGTATTCTCTTGTTTTTATGCCTGCATATTCATCAGTCTAAAACAATTTTAGACCCCAACCTCTTTGGTATTGTGTTTTAGTACTTGCTGGCACTAGGATTTTGCACCACAGCCCTCGATTTATAGCCCTCATTTAGCCATCATGCTATTCAAACCCTGACTTTAAATATCCGCCACACAGATATGAGTAACAAAAAGAGACAGAGTATGGCTATTGTGCCTTCAAAGAAAAGCAATAAACCATTCTGCTTGCTCTCCTTCATGTTCTTTAATTCATTTCATTTCATTTTAACTACCCAGAACAATTTCACCAGCCATTAGCCTGGAATGAAACCTTACAAAGGCTGATTGTTGTTATAAAGATGGGTCCCAGCACTCCCTCCCCCTCCTTTTCATAAGTTTTAGGACAAATAGGCTACTTCATAGCCGCAGCTTTGTTTTTTAAAAGAGAGAATTCTTGCGAAGCAAAGGACAGACAAACTGCTTCACATCCACATTCAAAAGGCTCCAAAACAACACGCACACTGAGCTGGGCTGGCTCGGAGCCCCAGAGCCGGCCCGTGAGCAGGGAAGGCACAACAAAGGATGGATCTCGGGCATTTTCTGCACGAGGTGCGCCAGCGGCCACCGACACGCAAACACTGCTGCTGCCCTGCAGGCTGTGGGAAGGGCTGGGGGAAGCACCAAATGCTCAGCTGCGCTAGGGCCAACCTGAAACGGGGGGGGGAAAAAGAAAGAGCATAAATTCCACGAGCACAGTTTTGTATTTTGCAGAAATAAACCTTTGTGAGTGTCATCTCCGACAGCCTACGCCAAGAAAAAGCCGCACATTTTTGTCTCACTGTAGCCATGTCTGGAAAACAATCTTAGCAAGAGAAAAAATAGAGACATGCTATTTCTTCCAATTTGTAAAGAACGGCACACCTTACATTTAGCATCTTCTTGGAAAGCTGTGAAGAGAGAGATTCGTTCTAAAAAAGGGCTCAAGTGTTGGATTGTGCTTTCCCCAAGAGGCTGGTGGCAGCTCCCCAGCCCTGGCTGGTCCCTGCTCAGCGTGGTGGCCCCAAACCCGTAACAGCAACGCCCCAAATTAGAAGGTACGTATATGGAGCAACATCCCCACAAAACGTTCACAGCCCTGTCCAACAACCATGTATTTCTGATCCTTCCCAACAAACAGATCAGAGAAATCTTTTCCAACAAAGTGTCAACAAACTGTCTGCACAGACAACTCCCTCCTCGGCTGGTGTATTATGTGGTTTGTATTATTTTTATTCCTTGGTTAAGTGTCACACTTGTCAAAAGAGTGAACGCCACTTTTCCATAGTAACACGGTTTTGTGATGGAAGTTGTGAAACCTTCAAGGCTTACAGATATTTCCACAAATATCCAGTATCTGCTCAAACATTGACACGGCGAGCTCAGAAATCAAAGGAATCATTTCTCTGTTTTCTTCTCCACAAAGATATCAAAACTGCTCCTGAAATTCGGACATTTTCTTCCTCTGCCCAAAACAGACAAAGCTTAACTAAACAACTGTGATTTCTTTCATCATACCACAAGAAAAAGCAGCTTAAAAGAAAGTCAAAGTAATGATACAAGCCAGAAATTACTTCTCATGTAGTGACAAAAAACTTGGAACATGAGATTATGTTGAGTGTGAGAGTGTCTATAAACAGAGCTGCTTTATCCCATCTGAGCTGTTATTGGTGATGCCAATAATCAGAGTTTAAAGATGAACTCTGCAAAACTGCATGTTTTACTACTCACTTCCAAACTATGTAAATGAACCCCATATTAAACTGTGGCATATTAGAGGTAGGCTTGGCACACAGCACCTTCTAGAATGTTCCTTTATGTCATCTCACCACTAAGTTACATCACTAATGCATGGCTTTCCTGTTTATTTTAAATACAAAGACACTGGAAAGGGTAATTGTCAGAAGCTGTGCAAGATCATTTATCAGTACACCACCAAGAAAAAACGCCGAGTGCAAGGCCTGTACCTCTGTTCAGATTATTCAAATCTGATCTAGTAATGATAAAGAAACCACAATAAAATATTTCACGTTCAACACTGTGTTGATTCTGCCAGAACATTTAACTAAGCAGGATGTATCGAATTTTATTAGCTGTGCAAACAGAAGTAGTTGGGAATTCCTACAAAACAACTGCCCATAGAGCAACAGAACACGCCAGGTGCTCGGGTACTGCTGACACCAAACAGCATTCCTGCACCCTTTTGGGGGATACCACTCACAGCAACCACCAGAAATCCTGACAAGAACAGAAGAGACAAGTTTTATTGTCTTAATAAAAGTCCACAGACATGAGCCAAATCTACACAACTGTGGATTTGATAAAGTACCAGCGACTTTGGAGTCACTGCAGAACCAGCTGTATGGGACCGACAGGACAGCTCAGCTTTTCCTTTTGGAGCACATGGCACCACTGAATTAGAATGTTTGTGCCTTATTACACTGTCACTTGGTCCAAAAGTTAACACTGCAAGATTAATTATGACTCTTTAAAGGAAGCACTGCTATGCACATCTTCAAACGACCACTTAATCCTCTCCCTGACATTTATTTAAATGTGGACTTTTCACCTTCATGCCCCCCCGCTCCGCAGGACGTTGTTAGTGAACTCAATTAGCAGCATCAGAACTTTGCAGTCCAAGTACCCCCACTCTCACCACTCTCTGCAGCAGAAAATACTGTTTCCTTCCAGCTTCACAGTTTTCATACAAGCCCTGGGAGCTGTTAAACTGAAATCCTGTTCTCTCCCGCAGGAGAAAGGGATGGCCAGGAATAGCTGCCCTGAACAGACTGGCTGTTTACACAGCACTCTGCAACCTGCCAGGTAGCAACAGTGACATATATTTTAGCATCTCCAGCTTCCCCACACTCGACATGTCTTAATTTCTGTTCGGAGGCTGCTGCGTTAATGAGCACAGATGCAGAAACTCACTGCACTAGAAACTCACTGCACTGGCTGTGTGCAAGTGGCTGAGGCTCAGAGGGGTCCACAATCTGCAAGACCTCAGTGTTTGGGAGCTAAATATTCCAAAATTGCACATCCTTCTCCATCTCTAGACTGCTTTAAAAATATGTTTATATATATATGATTGCATATAAACATTAGAAAAATAATCTTTCAAAATCCAGTGTAACAGATGTTGAAATATTAAGTCAAGTATTTTTAAAAAATATTTTTATAGTTCATGATAGAACCTTGGTGTCCCTTTACAGACTGTCTCAATAAGGTATGCTATGGAGATGCTGATATTTCAAATAACTTCAGATCTGCCTCAACAGGCCCTCTGCTGCATCTGCTGCATCCTGCACATAAGCACGTAGTGACAGCAGAGCCAATCCAAATATTAAAGTTTACATATTGCTGCACAGCCTGGAGAAGGGGGGACTCGCCAGGTATTTCTATATATCTATATGGACAGACAGCTGTAGGGTCATTCTGGAGCCCAGAACAGCACTGGCAGCACAGCGATGCCAGCAGACTTTAGTGGGGTCATCTCAGCATCACCCCATCACCACACACAAAAAACCCTCAGAAATTAAAACCCACCACTCCAAATCAGACCCAAGTTTGTACTTCCCTCTCCCAAAGGCTGTTCCACTGCACTGCTGGCATTCCCAGGTTTCACTCCTCGCTCAGTAAATCCAGACAATGAAGCTGGAGGCATTAAACACTAATCACACAGTGGCCACACGGGGATGAGAGGGGAGCGAAGCACCAGCTCCCTCATTCCAGCAGCATGGATCACAGGTACTGACACCGAGGAGAATGGCTTTCACAGAAGGGCACAAAACCAGGAAAAACCTCAGATAATTTACAATGCCAGCTTTGTAAAATTATTTTCACACACACAGAGCTATCACAGAACTTCCCCTATGAGAGCAAGAAGCAATTCAGCAGCAGACTGTAACCTTAAAATAAGAACTACATTAATTATCCATGAGGGGGGAAAAAAAAGAAAAGTAAAAAAACTGTTCTAAACAAGCAGAGTTCCTATAAAACAGCTTATTTGTCCCCTCCATCCTTGCCACTTACAGTGACACAAAACACAGATTGGCACTCGGGGAAAGCAGCAATAAGGAATGTGTCTTCTGAAGCATTGTTTCCAAGTTCAGCCCAGTCCCACAGAAGCTGTAAAAACTTCCAAGTCTGCTAAATCTGTTATATTATTGTGCATGCTAAGATGCTACACAAGAAATGCTTTTAAAAAACAAATTTTATAAATAGCATTCCAATTGCTTTGAACTGTGGGATGCAGCCATCTCCTGCTGTAATCAATGACCAGAATCACTGACCTAAGCAGCTGCAGGTCACCTTCCAGACCCAAATTTGGGCTTGCAATCACCGCATGGAAATAGCCACACCCTTGTTCAAAACTCACGCTATAGATATTCCTTCACTTCATTAATATTAGGAAGTCCCATAAAAGAGGTGGAGATGGATTGTTTTGCTGTTACCTAAGCAAATATTCAGTTTTATGGGTGAAATATACTTAACTGGTTTTACAAAAATAGACTTAAAACCAGTGAGTCTGTAAACCAGAACATTATTTAATACTCTTATTAACTGCAGTTTGCTTAATCGTAATATTTAAGTCATGAGTAGATCTAAAATTGTCAGATGCATTTAATTGAAATACTATCCCTAGAGCTAAACACTGTGTGTTTTTATAATAAGATACATGTTATTCATGATTAACTAACTGCTCCCTTTCCATGGAAAATCCCACAGAAAAAGCCAGGAGAGAGGCAGGGAGCAAAACCACATTATGGGGCTGGGGGGAAAGGGAGGTGTTTGTTTCAGTAGGTTTGGGCTTTTTGGTGGGTTTGGTTTGTGTTTGATTATTCTGCATTTACTGAAGTCACCTTTGGTCCCTTTTTTTTTTCCCCTCTATTATCTCAAGAAGTTATGTCTTCATGTAAAAAATGAAGAAGCATTCTTCCTCTCTTCTTTCTTACTAATACTCCTCACCTTCCCTCCATCTCCAATTCTAATCTGGTTTGGATTAATGTCAAAGTTCTAACAAAATTCAAGTAGGTCTAACTAAGAGACTACAAACCAAACAAAAGCACTTTTTGAAAACACATATTTCATGGGTTTAGACCAAATGAAATAAAACCCTCAGAGTATCAGATTCAATTTCACTTTGGTGAAAATGGGGCAAATGAGAGAGAGGAACTTGATTCAGTGCTTACCTCTCCCTGGCATACCACAAAATTATCATGTATACTCTTCATCATCTAACAAATGCTGAGTTCAAATAATTTCCAACTTAGCTTTTGTTTAAAAAATACTTCCAAAAAAACAGTGTATATGAACTAGAAAACATCTGCAGTCCCTGCACACAGTTCAGACAGAAACTACTCTGATTTATCCTGTTGTTAATCTCAAGTACAGCACAGAATTAACAGTATAAGCATGGAAGGCAAAACTAAAATTTCCACTGTATGTACAGATCAAGAAGAAAACTGTATTCTCTTAGAGAAAATAAATTAATAGTATAAAAAACCAGGTATTTCAATAACTTTCTGCCCATCTAAAGAGTCTATCCTGATGAAAACTACTTCAAACAAGTTCTGTTTCAAATAATGAAGACATCTACCTAAAAAAATAAAAATAAAAAAAAAAAAAACAACCAGCCAAACAAAACCTTTCTATTTTTTCCCCATTCATGGTCCACAAGGAAAATGAGAGCAGTAGAAGTAATATATACAGGGCAAGATACACAGCTGAAAAGCTGAACAACCCAGTAATACATACTTGGTTAATTTGACTTTTTGTTATTTGCTTTAAGATCTCCACCACAAAAGTTCTACTCAACATGTTCTTGCCTGCAACAATCTGGACCAGAATTAGTGTCTCTCAAGTAGCAAGTGTAGCATACACAACAATCTCAATGAGAGAGGCAATTAACAACTGCTGCAAAAAATAATTATATATAAAGATGGTTGGAAAGACAATACTCTATCTAAAATGACCTCGCTGTATTCATAGCACTGATAAAACAGTTTTCCTTTAAAAAATGCCGCTTTTTTTATTCATCAAAAGAGAAAAGCCCCAAGGTCACCTGTCAATAACAGAACAAACCCTCAGTAAATCACAGTGCTTCACAAATAAATTCCTCATCAGTAATTAAAACCAGGCCTCTCTGGCCCTGTGTTATCAGCTCATCAAATTCATTGCTCATCTAGAATAACAGATCCACATCTGCAGTCATTACAGCATGCCAGATAAATCAATCCTCTCAATGATGCTTTGAGCCATCTCTGCTCCCTTTTAACCAGCCCGATATTTATTTCCCCCTGACACTTCTGACATTCTATTTACTGTAGGCAAATGGAACTCATACGGCACCTTGTAATGGCTTTACCAAACCCCATTGTGGGGCATATCTTCCAAGAGTGATGGGCGCAATAAACAAGGTTTTATGGGCTAAGTGTGAGCTTCCAACTTCTTTTTTTTCCAGGAATTTGACTTCTGCAGTGAAGATGGTTTATTACATTTGATTGCAGGTGGAAAAAGCTATATCCACTTAGAGAGCTGTCAGCTAAAAGCAAGCAGGAAACTTTTGAAATAATATTATTTTTGTAATTTTATTTTCTCATTGATAACAATACCGAATAAAGCATCTCCCTGTCAGGGCTTGGACAGGGAGCCCATAGTTTATCATTCCACCTCCGCCCTCCCTCCCACCAAATCAAACACAGGTCTGCTCTGTAAACTTCAAAAAGGTACAACAGCAATATATAATCACCACATACGTACAAGGCACATCCCCAGCCCTCCCAGCACTGCTGTTTCCATTCAAATCTGCACTAGGGGTGCTTAAGCAGGTACCCTCATACTAACAGATGAGGTCAATCATCTCTTGTGTGGCATCTGAGCCCAGGAAAGTCACAGGTTTTCTGAATTTACTGCACAGCCCAAAACTTTCACCGTTTGGTGTGTTCTCCGACAACAAGCATTTGTTGCCTTCAAAATGAGAACATAAATTGTTTCCTTGAGAGGGAAACAAACAGCACAAGAATTACTTTTCAGCAAGAATTCTGATTGTTTGTACACTATCACAGCTGCTCTATTTAAGGAAATTGGGTGAAAATCTGTTTAGATGGAACGAAGAGGCATTTGTAGGATCTGAAGTCTCCCAGAATGGAACATGTGTTAACAGCTCCACGTTCAGCCACTTCCAGGACGTCAGCAGAGACCCCCTTCCTGCATGAGGGGGTGTTTCCATGTACATATGGACACTGCTATGGGATCTGCCCAAAGCATATGCCGTGCATCCAGGAGCCTCACTTCTGTCCTGGAAATCTGCTGTAGGGGAATCACACTGAGTGTAACTCGGCTACAAAAGTGGCTCTGACGTGCAGGGGGGCCGCAGTGCACAAAGGCAGCCCAGCTCCCATTTCCAGCTCCCCAGTTCCAGCCAAGGCTCTGCCCCTGGATCCAGCCCTGGGAAAGAACAGGGCTCCATATCATGCCCCCCATCACACACAGCTCCCACGGGACTGGCATTAAATGACTGTCACAGAGCCCACGGAGCTCTCCCTCAGCACAGACTGGGGTGTGATCTCTGTGCCAGCGATGCCTCGCTCGCAGCAACACCAAAAGGCTCTTAGAAGTCCTTCTTTGCAACAAAAACAACACTCAGGACTACAGGAGGCTATGAATTCTCAGATCCTCTTTCCAACACTGATTCAAAAATGACAGGATATAGTCTTTTCCTTAATGAAAAATCTATATTTATCACTCTATTGTTCTTGTGTACTGATCCTACTGCTCTCTGAGGCCAAAGTTTGAATATATTGGATTTTGAAATAATAGCCCAAGGCTCCGAGATGCTGGGTCATGATACATAAATGATGAGAGGGTTGTTCCCTATTTCTCTGCTTCTCACACAAAACCAAAATATAAATTCCAGGGTGAGAATCTTCAGAAGTCTACATTATCTGTAAAGTGCAAATTACGTGGCATATTCACAGAACTATAAACGATAAAATCAGACTATACTGAGAAGGATGATCTGCCTGCTCTAGAAATGAAGAGTAATTTGTTGCTTTAATATCAGAACGTCCTATTTTTATAAAAACATAGATGGGACAAGCTCAACTTGTTTGGATTTTTTAATCTTAATTCCAATTGAATTTGCATATAAAAAAGAATTAAGTGTTTGAAAACACTGATTTAGGAGAAAAGAACTGCCTTTATGAATCTGTTATACCTCACACTTTGATTCTCAGGTATAGCAGGGGTTAAAAAAGAAACTCTCAGCCATAGCCTGTTGGTACTAGGAGAATAAAGAGATAAAAAAACCCTTTTTTTTCCTATAGCAAAATTTAAGGCTGCCATTATGATGAAAACATAAAGGGGAGAATCTGGGAAGTATTTTTCACCTCCATCCCCTAATAAAATAGAGTTACTGTTACACAGAGTTCTGTAAAGCTGCACCTCTACACCGCTGTATTTTCAGAGTATTTTCAGAGCTGCCTCCCCACATTTTGTTTCTTGGAGGTGTCCAACTTTCCTTCGACCTTGAGTGACTCCGGCTTAAGTTTTCCAAACCAGCTACTGAAATCCTCATCTTGCCCCAACACCCAACAGAACATCCTGGGTATATTTTTGGTCAATTACCTGAAAATTAGGATCTGAGATTCAGAAACTGCTGGCACAGTTTAACATCCAGTACTCAGGGAGAATGAACACCTCGGGGATTTCCTGAGATTACCACAACACTAAGTGCCAGGAAAATGCAAATAAAACTTAGTTATGCTTAACAAAAATTCTTTTTAGGAACTGTTTAATTCCCATTACAAATTACATGTCTATAGTACAAATACAGCGCATATATATAAAAATAAAATTTAAAAATAATAATTTATCATGCAGCAATCCATGCTTCGCTGTTTTGCCCAGGCATACTACGTTTCTGGGATTTTTGACATGTAAAAAACGCTTTGATTACACGAATCAAATGCAACCTCAGTTCTGCAAGTCCTAAAGCAGATACTTCCCTGAGCCTCATGCCCTTCAGACCCACCCAGCTCCTGCCTGACAACCCACCACAGCCACCCAAGGCTCTTCAGTCTAACCAAGTGCCTTCCATCCCTCCCTCCCACCACTCCCACAGGGCAGCTGCTCTGCTCACAAGAGTACATCACTTGCAATGATCTATTATTTCTTTAAAAAAGTTATAGGGAAATGCTGTTGCCTTTCAAGTTTCTATGTTGCCACATGAAAAAAATTTTTCAACGCCTAAAAATTAATTAAACTGGAATCGGAGTACTCTCCAGCCTAAGAAAACTGCTTTATGAAATATCTATGTTATTTTTCTAGATTATCATGTGTGTATTATACATTATACATACACACACAGAGTGATTGTTTTGTTTGGGTTTTTCAAGTAACTTTCTTTGCTTACCCCGGGTGAATGTGTTATCCTGCCAAAGGAGCACTTTTCAGTGCCGGCAGGTAACAACAACAAGATCACAATGCTCCTGGACAGCTTTGCTCCCATGCCCTCTAACTTTTCCCCCTAGAGTTTCCAAGATGAAAGTGTCCCCTGAATTTACAGAGTCACACAGCACTGCTTGCTGCTTGTTCCACACACTTTTCCGAGTCATTTATTACTACCTGTCACTTGTGAGGCCTCACGCTGCTCCATGTTAAGAAGTGCTAAGACAGGTAATGTATATCCCTGGTAAATATTCAGATGCATAATTTTACAGGCAGGTTGCCTACCCGGGTTCACAGCCACGAGTCTGATCTCCAAGGTAAAGAGACAAGAACTGGCTGTGATCTGTGTAATACCACATTTCCTGAATAAAGGTAACTACACAGAGAGCCCTCAGGCAATGTGTTTATATTTAAATGGATCCAAAGTCGATGTGCCCTATTACTATTTCATCCTATTTCATCCCTGGCAGAGGGTTGGAAGCTTAGCAGCCAAGTAAATAGAAGACACGTGTAATACCAGCACGCTTCACAAAGGGGAATAAATAAATAAAATCCCTTTCATAAAGGGAAGGTTTAGGCACCCTCATCACCCCCCAAACTATCACTCTGCCCACTGCCAAAATGAGACATTAATTTCCTGAGATACCAGTAACAACACTAAGTACCTTCTGCACACAGAGAACCATTAAAGTGCAACTGCAGAACTGGCCAAAGAATCCACTCAAAACGCATGAGATGAGCACTTCCCCAGCACTGCTGTCCGTGCTACACAGCTGGTAACAAGGGGCTGTGAACACCAAAGCCTGCAGAAACCAGAACAATTCCTAGAAAAGCATTAACCCACGTGTCTGTACAGCCCTGAAATCCCAACTTTACCTTCTCATGCTTCACTAATTCTTTTAATGACTCCTTATTTCTCCTGACTCTTAAAACACGCAGAAGAGATTAATTTGGCAGAATATACACTCGAAGGATAGCCTGTGTACAGCCTCCAGTGTGAAGGGGACATGCACATCCTCCCAGTATTCCCACTGGATTTTTTCCCCTCTCCACTTTCCCACAACACTTTCATATACAGCTGCAATTTGCAAACCACTGCATATCCCAGCTTGAGCAGCACTGAGTCATGGACAGCTAATCACAGAGCCATGGTAAGGAGAGTTGACCTCTTTAATGTTTGTAAGTCATCAGAAGTACAAGTTCAGCAATTTCTGAAAAGCCAAGATCAAAGATTGTAACTTCTAAGAAACAGCAGAGCTATGGCAATACATTAAAATGATCACACAAGCATTCTCAGTGTGTCACTTCACACTCATGCACTATTAGGTTATAGAAAAGAGATGGAACAGTGTCCATCCCACTGCTGTGGGAAGCAGGACATTGTTGCTTTCAGTTCATCAAACTGGAGCTTCACCCATATGGGCAGAGAAAGCTTGGTCACATTATTTTTGTGAAGTCTAGGAAACCTGACCAACATTCCTTATTCCATGACTCCAGAAACAGCATCACATACTGTACACTGACAGGCTGCAGCCCTGAACATTTAAATCTTCTACTATTTCCCAGGATTTGCCAAAACCTCATTCCAATGACAGGATTTCATGTTTCTTCAAAAATATTCAATTACCCCAACCCACAATAAGACCACAAAAAGGAAGTCATTTGGATTTCTGGACTAAGCTCATTTGAAATTAGCAGCCAAATCAATAACTGAGACCACTTCTCTGTAAGAACTCTCACTGCTCCTAAATGTCACAGTTGGCTAAGACCTTACCACTGAAACAGGAATTTGTTTAAGTTCACACTAGTGGATGTGCATAATGGTTTAATATTTTATGTGTTAACTTCCCTGCCTTTTACTTGAGTATAATCCTTTCCTTCACAAAGTACAAGGTCAATTAGCAGTTCTAGTAATTGAAACACACTCATCCCCACTTGTGTCAATATGCCGTGCAGGGGCAAGAGGCAGGTTTGAGAACATGCAGAGAGGTCAAAATTGGCTAAAAATCTCTCATTTAAGAAACTTCACATTTTGACTGTGTTAAGAAAGGCTGCTAGATATTTTAGCAACCATCATCTACCTCAGCACAGAGACCAGGCCATGCCATGTTAGTCCAGCACTTAAACCCACCAAAAGGAAAAAACTCATGGGAGTAAACTTAAATGATTTAACACTTTGTGAACACAAAGAAAAATCATAAGGTGGCTCCACTACTGTATCTATAAATTGTGAAGTCTTAGAAGAATTCTTTCCACTTCAACTTCTTGTAAGACCAACAACTTAATTCATAAAATGAGTGGCTATCTACCATCTGTTGTCACATGTCATTACTCAATGGAAACTGCCCAGTGCAGAGATAAGGGAAACATCTGAATGAGCAGCTGGGTAAGATAAAGCCCTGAGCATGTGCAGACACAGCGAAGTAAAAGATATCTGAGTCCTTACTACAGATCACCTTCTTCCAATCTGCCCAAGCACAAGAGGTGGGAAAGGCAGGCTACAGATTACAAAAGCTTTTAGATTCTTCACTGATGCTAGAACTTCAAAGATTATCATCTACAAATGGTATCTCAGCAGACACCCATCTCAGACATCCTGACCTCAGGACCACAGTCCTACCAGAATAAAACTCCCCAGCCAAAAGCCATGAGGGTTAGGAAATTCAGCCACCTGAAGAAGGGCAGCTGGATGGCCACCACCCTCTGCACTGGCTATCACACACTACCAGCCCAAGTACAAAGCCTTATTGGGGAGGGGACATCTGGATCCAGCCACTACAAAAGAAATAAAGTAGCCTAGGATTATTTGCTCCTTAATTATCACAGAATCTCCCACACTAAGTGGAAAACAGTTCTGCTGAAAACCCTCACTGCGATTTAAACCCCCAATGAATCCCAGAACCTTCTAATCCAATGAGAAATCCTGTCTTTTCGAGTCTCCATTAATTCTTACAAAATACAGTTAGACCTTGAGTACTGGAATTATTTACACAGACATTCCTGCACAGATACTGTGTGCAAGAGCTCTTCAACAAGGTCTCCTCATGTTTCCTTTGGAGAAGAATTTGGGGGGATAACCATGAAAGTGCACGTGAAGATGGATGGGAACTGATGAAATTCCCTCTTGTTGCTGGAAGGCACAGCAAGCAATGCAGCCTGCCTGTCCATGAAGTGTTTAGGGAAACATTCCACCAGCCATTTACATCTGTGGCAGACAAATGGCAGCGGTGTCGGAACTTGCATCCCTTATGTCAAATCCTCCAAGAACAACAGAGAAAAGCCAGATTATCTACCCCAGTCAGCCTTTTAATTGCTTTCAAATTTCATTTGCGTGAGGGTTTTTTTCCTTTCTAAACCCCTGTGACATACACCTAAGCACTACCAAAAGGATTATTCTGACATCACTGCTTTTGGCTTCTCTTGGGGGATCCCTATGTCCATAAAACAGTGTTTCAGACCTCCTCCTCCTAAGGTTTGATCAGTAAACCCGTGTCTGACTGATACAGGAGCACGAGCCCTACACACACAGGGAAGCTGGGATTTCCTAAGGAACGAGGCAAACGCTGTAAGATGTTTTAGGGAGTGCGGAACCTACTGCTTCTCTACAGAGAGCATCCTATGAGTTCATATCCTCTCCTGCATGGATACTTTCTCAGACATCCATAAAAAGAATTAATACATTCTTATGTTCATACATTCATATGCAAAGGAATATCTGAAATTTCAGCTGGTCTCCAGAACATTCTTATTTTATTGGCTTAATCGTGTATAGTAAACACATCGATAACTGAGTCAAGGGAAAACAAGAGCAATGTATTACCAACTCTTACGGCTATCACCCAGTGTGAGTTGCTTTGTTGTACCTTTGGCAAGAGTAATAACACTCTGATAGTCTGAACCCACTGTGGGTAAGTGCCTTAAGCAGGAGGATCTGCTTATAAAGGCACCACTCAGAAAAAAAAAAAAAGGATTTGCTTATGGAGCAGGAAACAGAAACAGAAAATTTGGCTGTAAGCTCTTGGAGAGGTGAAGACAAGACTTTTTTTGTATAAATATGCTAAAAATATAAATTTATGATCACTTCAACATCTAAATTCAAGGGTTTTCAATCATACCTCAAAGGCAAACTCCCCAGCTAGGCAGAGGACATGACCAACGACACAAGCATTTGCTTTACTTGGGCACTTGCATTTTTATATTAAAAGGCAACAATTTTAGGTTTTTAGCCAGCAGCTAAGTATTCAAAAAAGAGAGAATGAGATACATTAGCAGAAATACCTGGCAGGTTCGGGACAGCCAGCAGTACAAAAACAAGCACTTCTATAAAAAACAAACTACAAATAAATGTATTCTGTCTTTCAAACATTCTACTAGTGAAGCCAAATAGAGAGACACTTGCACTGCCTTGTTTACAAGAACTGGAAGACAAAGTACTAAGTGACTCAATTCCTGAACCTTAATAATTGAATTTAAAGTTAATATGGAAAATTATGGGCAAAGATTAGACAGAAGAATTATCCTCTTATGAAAAACATCACTAAAGCAGGACTAGAAATAGCACAACAAGGCTTTATTATTGCTTTTTGAACGCATACACAGATTTATCTTGTACCACTATACTACCTTCAGCAGTTTCATTGTCAGGTCCCATTTTCTGCTTCCTCCATTCTCCCCTTCTCCTGATTCAAAACCATCCCTTTAACACATCATTCCTAATTAGATGATTAGTGCTTGGAAGGGCAGGAGATAAGTCATTTGCATAATTTAATCATAAAAAGAAGTTAAAGATACAGATTTTGCTGTTCGTTTGTACAATTATCTTCACCAGCCTGGGGGGCTGAGATATTAATGTGATTAAACAGTATTTCTGCAAACAGGCAACTGTGTGTCCTCTATTAAAGCAGAGCTGGAGGCAAATGAAAAATTAATTTTAGAAGACAATCAATTTTATTCTACATGACTGTAATAAATAACAGCCCATCTGCAGACAAGTCATTAGGCCCTGGGAGGCTACATGTGTCACAAAGTCTAAATGACACACAAGGCCAAATTTTCCACCAAAACCAGAGTGAGCAATAAATAGACCACCAAGGGCCATTCCCTTTCAAAGAGTGCAGAGGATTCCCAGGAAAGTCAGGTGCAGGTAGGAAGTACTAAGCACTGACCATCATTTAAGCTTGGACAGTATTCAGAAATACAACTACTTGGTTGTTTCCCTTCATCATGTTTTTAGTCTTTCCTGAATTCTATCTCCAAGAATAAATCAGGAGTTCATTAAATACCCAGCATGCTATTTATGATACTGTAAAGGTGAAGAAATGCATGCTTATTAATAATAATTAACAATTTCAAAAGTAATAAACTGATAAGATATGCAACATTATTTTTCATTGCTCTTTACATGCAGTCATCTCCACTTAGAGTAATAAACCCCCTACAAGAAATAAAAATAAGACAGTCTCAAATACAAAAATGATTACGCTTAAGGATTTCTGAGTATCAGCAATGTAGAATACATGCAGAGCAACAAGTTTATAGTCCTCACTCTACTGAAAATATTTTCTATTACCATTGATAAGCACTTCCCTCAATGGGAAAAGTGAATATTCCCATGCAAGTTTGCACAAACAGCCTGTAATCCCTGATTCCTGCCAAGAGTTTACCAGGCAATGCAAGTGTACATTTGTTGGCTCTTCCTACTTGTAATCTGTGCAGTGCCTTCTGTCACAAAGATCCAAAAACAAACTCCTCACTGGCATGGTCTGGGGTTCTACTACCTACTTCCACTATGTTTATTTTCCATATAAGGACTTAAAAAAACTATCCAAATGTGAGATTAGCTAAGTACATCTATTTCCCCAGGATCATTTCATGATTCCACCTCCAAATTTGCACAGAGTGTCTCCTGACATGGACCAAAGCAGCTCACACATTGATTCATGGATATGCACCGAGGTTTGGATGCCTTTGGGGCTGCTGCTCCAAACCCACTGACATCAATTGACAGACTCTGGTTCTACAAGAGTTCCACTGCAGAATTTCACCTGCAGTGAGGTCAAAAGGACAAAGCAACCTCCTCCTTCAGGGGAGATCCGAGGCCTTCCAGTTCATTCAGTCTCCCTGTGCTGCACAGGAAGCGATGGCTGGGTCAGCTTCTGACCACTGCTATTTGTTTTAAGACCCTCAGCAGCATCACTCCAAGACACACCAAGAACTGAATAGAAAAGACTCTTATCTGTTCTGAAAAAGGACAGTTGAAACCAGAGTTTCAGAATAGGATATTATGAAAAATCAACAGCAGAAAAAGGAAGTTCCCAATTTTGCCCACGGTCATACAAGAGAACTAAGCACTCAAACAAAACTGCTCCTTGCCAACCTATTGCCTGTAGATTTGTTTACTATCACTCACAGTCTCATAGCACTAGACATCAAAGGGGATTATTTTAGAAACGTGACATCATCAGATAAACCACTTCATGTGCATAAGATGCTAAAAAGAGCTTCTAACCAAAAACCAGGAAAGTGCACAGCAGCGTAAAAAACCACTACAAACACACACCAGTATCAAAATATGGTCAAGCATATTTAACTTGAGTCTAAAAGACACTTCTAACCGTTGAAAGACAACTCAATGATCATTCAACACAATAAATGAAACCTGCCAGTGTGTCTGCCATTTGTGTCTTTAGTTATTCTGTTGTTATTGATACAACAATATTGATATTTTCATAATAACAGGTCAGGCTAGATGATGGGAAAAGTACCTGAAGATGTCAAGGAGAAGTTCCATGACAGCCAAGGAGGGAGGGAAATAGCTGTCAGAGAAGAGGCCCATTCAGACCCTAGTACAACACACAAAATGCCATGCAGTGTGGTAGGACAGGCCCCTTACGTGCTGCACATGCGAGACTGAGCAGCAGAGATGCTCATCCCTGCCAGGTATTTAAGTTGCTGTTAACAGCCAAGTGTAGAAAAACAACAAAAAACCCGAGTTTATGCTATCAGGAACTTCACACTGAATGAATGAAAAAAGAGTTCTTCTGAAGAGCTTCTATCTGGATTAAATACACCAACTGATCTTCATTCAGGGAATATAGGTACTAAAAACTGTATTTAAAATAATGGCATACTCTGAACTGCTCTCACAATGACTTCATTACTCAGTAAAGATGACTAAAATAAATATATCACAAACATGGATACAGATTTTCTCAGTGTAATAAGGAGTTAATTTTTCAGTCAGCAAGATTAAGAGCTAAAACCATAAATCTCTAAGAGGACTAACTAGGATGGAGCAAACAGTTTGTAAGAGGGCTGCTGGCTGGGTGGATGGAGGGGACACAAAACTAAAACTTTGAGGGCAGCATATTGAAAAGGACAAGATAAGTCAAGGACCAGAAACCCCTCTGGGTTAACATGAAAGAGAAAAGTAGTTCATGAAACTGCAAGACAGAAACATTACTGAGTTCCAGAAGGAAGAATTGCTTGAACCAAAAATCAGTTGTGCAAGTAAGGCACTTTATAAAACAAGAGCAAGAAGAAGTGGCAGAGATTCTGGTTCTGACCCAAGACCAGAAATCTTAGCTGCAGCATACAACAGTGGGATAATGAACCCTCCTAAGCACTGCTGAATATGAAAGTGAGGTTTGCAGCACATTACAGCAACAATTCTGGCCAAACTCTTTCTGAGATGCTCCACTCAAGGTACTGTGGTAAATCACCAATCAGATACATGAACTGCCATATAAAAAACACTACAAGTAAAGCCTTACGAGGCAAAAACTCCCCAAACATACATCTTTCAGCAGCACAGGGAACAGAACACCAGGTTCACTGCCTTGGGTCCTGCTTCAGGATCCATATTCTGACTGCCAGCACTTCACTACCTGGTTCTCTTTCAGCCTTCTGGGGGAAGAGTTTGGAGAGGGGGTTGATTTTTCTTTTTTAAACATCTGGTTTAGTCTCATTGGAAAGACTTGAGTTTTTTCCTGCTTCTGTTTCTCAGTATCATCTCAGAAGCCCTCTAGAAAATTGCCCTCCTCCAGCACAGCCCAGTTGGAAGCAGGAGAGGAGAGCAGGCAGCTGCAGACACCTGCAGCAGCAAAGAGAGATGCCTTCATCAGCCTCACAAAAACCAACGGGAAACATTTCACAGACAGGACATTCTCTGATTAACTGCCATCAAAACAGGCTATTAGCTAGCACACAGAACTCCTACCAGGCAAAAACAACTGCTGCATGTGTAACAAAAAGCCCAATGTATTTTAAATATACTGATTAGAGGTTCTAAATGAAGCTCAAAATATTTTTTTCTTTCAACTAGCTTTATCTTCTTAATTAGCAACTCCTAAATTACTGTTAACATACAAGTAACTAAATCCCCCTACTGGCACATCGATTGTGCCAAGACCTTCTGAACAGCTACTTTTTTTTTTTAAATTACAGATATACCAATACTCTTCTCAGGAAGTAGTGGGAATAAAACAAGTCTGCTCCTGAGGACATACACAGGATTTCAGGAAATAATTTGAGAGACAGAAATGGCACAGTCTGAACATGACACGGTTGATTCCCAGGGAGGACAAACAGCAGACCTGCCCAGGGTGCCAGTCAGCAGGGCGGGGACCACAACAGGGTCCATTCCCAGCTCCAACAGCTCCCACGTCATCCAGTCATCCCAGAAAAATCTTTCTTCCACAGCACAGGTATTTCCATGCTGCAAAGTGCCTGCCCAGAAAGGCTGAGAGTCTCGACCCTTGGGCATATTTAAGATCTAACTGGAGACAGCTCTGGACAACCAGCTCTAGCTGCCCCTGCTTACACACAGGAACTGGTCTGGATCATGGAATCCCAGAATGGTTTGGTTGGAAGGACCCTAAAGACCATTCAGTCCCACCCCTGCCATGGACAGGTACACCTTCCACTACCCCAGCCTGTGTTTGAGGTTGTCCTTTGAGTGTGACCATCCAGGCAATTCCTCATCCACCCCACGGTCCACCCATCAAATCCACATCTCTCCAGGTCAGAGACAAGGATGGCCATGATCCAGATCCACCAAGATGAACCCAAGAGTGCTGACCTAAGCAGCTCTGCAAAACATGTCAGATTTGGAACTCTGCACACATACAGGGTGAAATAATTTTGAATAACTTTTTTAATTAAAAAGTGTTCTGTTTAAATTAATATTTCGTGAAGGTTTGGAAACAGGAGAGAAAAATGACTCAGTGTTCTGTTTCATTTCAGGTACCAAAAGGGCTTCCCAGGCTAAGAGTTCTCTTGCCACAGACTGGACAGAAACCAAACTACAGTCTGAGAATGTGACTCACTTACATGGCTGGGAGAAGTATAAATAAAATTACAGACTTTTAGTCAGGACACCAACATAGCTCACAGAGCCCTTTAAGTTCATTCAGCATATTTAGTTCATGTCCATAGCCAATGCAATTTAAACTAAATTTCTGGATTATTCCAAAGGCCCTATCTCTTACAAATATGCATAGTGAATTTTCAAAAAATCATAGTTGATTTCCATGGTTGAGCCGGTTTGGAATAGCTCAGAAATTCAGCTAAAATTGCATTTATATATATATATACACACGTATATAGATATCACCTCTATGAATGTGTGCATAGGTATATATTAATTGCATAAATCCTATTATTAAATCTAACTTCCACTTTAATTTGTAGAGTAGTTGAAATGTGCTATCTGATGGAATATAAAAACTGTGACCACAGGAGCCTATGGCTGGGGACAACAGGGAAGAAAACTAAGAACACTGAAAGCAAAATGATCTGGAAAAGCAGCATTAAGACCCTTTCAACTAAAAATCAGAGCTACCTGTGCTCAAAATACTGTCACCTACCAGAGACAGCAGGAATGCAGAGCTGGCACTCCCAGGGGGAAGCACAACCTCCTGGATGGAGCACGTTTCTGCTCCTCAGCACAGGAAACCCTCAACAGCCTCCCAGGCTGGTGAGATGTGTCGGGCTGAGGCCTGAATAGCACAACTGCAAGTGCTCTGATGATGCACAACACAACATAGTTCAGTATATTTTAGTCATAAACAGACAGCACTTACTTTTAGACCAAATAAATAGGTAATATCTTGATTCTAAAAACACGTTTTCCACCCAAAGTCATTTTTCCTGTGGTTCTCCTTATTTAACCACCAGATATTCAAGGAAAATAATACATTTTATAGAAGGAGCACAAGCAAAAAAAAAAAAAAAAAAAAAAAAAAATCATTACAGGACATGACCTCAAAATTCCAGGTCTACCCGACACTTCGTTATGTCACACACAGTAAGAGCAAGTGTTAAGGGCAACTGAACTGTTGAAGTGGAAAAATATTTCAAAATATTTAAGATTTCCGCCTCATTCCCTGACATGATACATCACAGAAGGTACCAGCTCAAGGACAGAAAACAAGCTGAATTGCAGGGAAAATTCTGAAGGAACATATATTAAGGATCTTTTCAATACTTACACTCCTATTGTACACTATAAAATACATTTCAATACTTCAGTACTATATGCCAAATCCTTAACTAATCCTGTCACTAGAAACCTTCAATTAATGACAATATTAACGGAGCTTTATGTAGCACAGATAATAAAGCAGATGCATAATATAGCAAGATAGCTCAAGTTTTACACATTACTAGTAAAAAGCCCATTAATAAAGAATAATCCAATAAAAGCTCTGTTTGTCCTGGCATTACCATACTTTTTAGTGCTAGAAAAAAAGAGTCTCCCTCTTAAATAACTACTAAATGCTTGGGGTTCTAACATATTGCTGCGAGCTATAATGGTTATAACTGTTAATCCAATACACCTTTTATACAAACCCATAAACACACGAGTGGAAAAATAGCACAGATGTTCATCTCTAATGCAATTTCCATCCAATTTCCTAAGTGCAGTCCCTGTGTGCAAACTAGCTTAACGTTATGTTTAGCTTGCAAATTCTTTTAATAAATAATGAATGCAATAAAACTGGTAGATCAATGGCAAGCTGAGAAATCATAAAAAAGCCTTTTGTGCTCGTGCTGTTGCCGATTTCAAACTTTAATCCAGCGACAGATCAATACTACTTTTTCTTTTTAACCCATCCCACAGATAGCAGGCACACGAGATGTAGGTTAAATGCCAGTGCCAGATATCAATTTCCAGAAACTTGATAACATCAGACACAATTGCAATCGAACATTTTATACCTTATCATATGAACAATATACACTGCTGAACATCACACTTGAAGCCACTGTACAGTAATAAAGTGAGCACTTTAATTGGGTTTGCTTCTCACTTTTTGGAAAAGTGATATTTGTGAGTGAGTCAAGAAAGGCTCTGACACAATCTATTTTAATGAGCAAAATGGGCTCAGCAGGTCAAGATGTACTGACAAGGAAATATAATCTCCCCACGCCTGCCAGTGACAATAAACTTTATAAGCACACACAAAACAACAACACGGCTGTGCTACCAAAAATTCAAGGAAAGCAAACAAATTTCTGGTTTACAGGATTCGGATATTGGAACCTTCTGGGGCAGGTATCAAAGTGCATTAGTTAATAGGTATCAGTGTTTCTTACAGGTTGTGGAGCACAGGGAGGAGGGAAGCCCCATTACTGAGTCCCTTTGGGTAACCCTGCTTTACCAGGAGGGAACAAAGATCAAAAGCGTGTAGCCCCGAGGGACAGTTCTAATACCAAGCAGGATAAATCTAAATCACCAAGAATCAGTACTAACTAATGTTCTTGTGCTTGGGAATGCAGATTTAGCTGTAACATATAAAGACCCTGCCTTGGCTCAAACCAAAGGAACACACCACAGACAGCAGTGACTCTGAAGTAGCCTCATTACCTTTGGGTTTGCTATTGTTTATGCAAAGAACCATTCAAATTATTTCCATGCACCCACAGGGGTTTATTACACTGATAATCACACAAAGAACTTATAAAAGAAACTACATGGGAACTTTCTAGGTACTTTAAAGTAAGGATTTAGATAATTTTGCTCATAACTTCAGAAAATCCTTAATTAAGATTTCTGGAAACGGCACAAAAGAGATTAAAGGTCCCACATTCAGCAAGTACCAGATCAGCCCCCAAACCTTCGTAACACAGAATTCCTTCAAGTGCAGGTTTGCAGGAAATATGTCCCACCTTCAATGAGAAGGGCTCAGATCCCAGGAACATTTCTAGGTTCTTTGCCCTTGTTCTGGCAAACTGCCCCTGGCACAAAAGGGAGGTTCATCTCAGCAAAGTCGAAACAGGGACTTTACAGGCCAGATTTCAAGCCCTTTTTAATATTGATCCTGACAAACAGCCCCTGCACGGAGCCAATTCCAGACTGTAAGCAATGAAATAAACAGGGCAATTCTTCAAAGCATTTCACAAGGCACAGTTGAAATATTTTCTGCAAAACTACTACAGTAGGTAGCGACCAGTGTCTCACTCCAAGGCCGCTGAAATACGCGCTTCTCTAATTCAGTGGGGTTTGCTGTGCTCCTCAACCCCACCGAAGTTGATTTTCGCTGCCTTTAGAAGCAGTGCCCAAACAGAGGCTGCATGTGCAGCCCCAGCCCCAGCGTGAGAATCGCTCCCCATCCCCAGAGCTGGTCCCTTCCGGAGCCTTTCTCAGTATAATGCCATTGCCACACATTGATATATTGGTGAGAGAAAGGCAAATATAACAATGCTAAAGCTTAAACTCATTTGAATAAACTGTGAATTTCTATTACATATATTGTTTCCTTTATCAAATTGGAACTACTGGAGCAAGAATGCCAACATAAATCTAGATCTGTTACAGCCAGTTTCTCCAATTTATTCTCAGAAGCCTTAACGACAAAAAGTCAAAGTTCTTCTCTTTGGGGGAGAGATTACAAAAAGGAACATTCCTGATAATTTTTAACATTAAAACAAAAGCTTTGCAGAAATCAGGTTTAACAAAATGATTGCACAAAATACTATTTTATCCTCTGAAGAAAAACAAAAGCAACTGCGAGTGGTTTAATAAACACTAAGGAATAAAGCCAATAAAAACTGTGTATAGCCTACGTGGGAAATAGATCTTCATTATTCATGGCAGAGTCCTTTTCACTTTGTGCAATGTTTTCCAGAATTAAAACCGTTCCACAAAGATACATTCCAGCCTCCTTTATGATTTGTGTTCCACAGGTTCTGCTCCAAGATAATGGATACCAGACTGAACCAATTCCAAATTAAGAGAGATCAACAACTTTTCTACCATATCTGGCCCTAAATGGTAAGTAGGAACAGAAACATAATAAACAAGTACTTTAAATCTAACAGATGTTGAATCCAGGCATATTTAACTTTAAAAGAAAATTATTAATGAGGTAAAAAAAAAAAAAAGAAGAAAAAAAATGAGAAAAAGCCTTACTTCAGCCTGTAATCAATTGGGACACAATGATATTCTATTTATAGCAAGACTTTTTACATGTTCTAGGCTTGTATTATTTATCTGGATCATTCCTATTACAATGAAATATTAATGTTGAGAAAGTGGTTACTCTATTAAGGAGCTATCCTATGTTTAGATTTTAATATTGATCTCCACTATTTGGGAATAATTAATCATTCCCTAAGAAACTGCATTTGCCTGACTTTGTGCTACGCTGTGATCCGAAGTTTCGTGTGTTCCCCACAATGATGCCACGATCAAATTTATATTTTGACCTATTCCTAAAGGCAATTTAGCTATTCCAACAGAAGGGGGAAAAGGGGATACCGCCACTTTAAAAGCTTCAATCTCTTTGACATTGCTGGCAGTGTATGGGAACATTAATGCATCTGTCATGATAACAAGCTAAGAATAACATCTAGACATCAAACCGAGCAGAGAATCCATCTGAAGTGATTCATTCAGATCTGTCTCATTGATTTATTAAACACAGGGCAACATCTGCAGCCTCACAGAGCCGCTTGGCAAAATTAATGCAAGATCAATTCAAATGGAAAAAAGTGCAAAAGAGATAAATCAAAACACAATTTGCATGCAGTTCCACAATCAGGCTTATTGGGTGCAAATGCTCAATTTTCCTCCCAAAGCAAATGAGTTTAAATGTTGTTTTATCTCTGTAGAATTGTGTGATTTGAAGTGACAGTGAAGAGTTCTGCAGGTTGAAATGGTGAAAAGAAAAAAAGGAGAAGAAATGCTTGCAAAGACCTTTTGAATATGCAACAAGAATATCATTAATACCTAATTGTTTAGCTTTTTTGTCTTTGCTACAAAAACACAGTTATTTTTCAGTTGTAGAAGTCTCAGTAGAAAATTACATATGTATTATGCATATCCACATGCAGGAAACACACAAATACTCCATTTTGGAGGAAAAGCAAGTTACACTTCAAATGGGGAGCTCTAGTGCTAGGAAGAAAGAAGGGAATTTTAATCAAGGGTTCTCCAGATTAGATATGCATCTGATGAAAATATTCAAGTATTTTAGGAGTTTTGAGCAAGCATAAGATGTCCAAAATGAAAGGGATTTTTCCAAAAGTGGAACTCCTCTGCCCAGAAAGTGGGAAAATTCCTTTCTGTACCTCAAGCAGAATCCACTGTGCTCCTGATCTCTCTCCAGTGCCTGAAGTGAGCCTCCTCTCCAAGGAAGACAAGCAAACTGAGAAACTCATCTTTTTTGTTTAGTTTAAAATGCTAGCTCCTCCAAAATGCACAACTTTGGTCAAGCCTGAATGCAAGCTAAATATTCACTTAGTCCAAGCAGCGTATATATAACCAGATGCCCACATTTACTATCAGTGTACTCTGTGCAGTGCTACACAACTGAATTGCTTTAATTATAATCTTGCCATCAGTCTCCTAAAAAAAGACAAAGTATTGCTGACTATAAGGTAGCTTTTAATAGAAAACATGACTAGACCTTCATAATCTCATAAAATAAAATGCCTACATTTACTGCTTAAATTAATTTCTAAAGCCTTTTATTGTTTCTGAATAGCCAAAGCAATACAAAATATTAGATTAACCAGACACTTTAAATCCTAAAACATACGCCATGTACTGAAATGCTGTTTTCTGGAAGGCAGTCTGACTATCCTCTGAATAATCCAGATCAACACGGTGCTTTTTCAGTGACAACAGCACCCAAATACTGAATCCTCTAGAAGAGGTTATGATCATCCTCATATAATCCTATTTTAAGGACTTATATATTTACAATCCTAAGTATGTTCTCACTACAGTTTTAAATTTCATTATTAAAAAAAATCCTCACTATAGTTTTTTTGTTTCAAGTAAATATTACACTCTACTACTAAATTTAAGCGTGTGTCCATAATTTAAGCAATCCTGTAAGGTATTGCCCATCAGGAGCTAGATTTTGTCAATATATTTGTACTCACTACTCACTGGAAGGTGCGACCTGGAATGAAACGAACAGTTAGTTTCAGTTTACAAGCCTTGTTTCCCAATTAGGCTGCACGATGATGGCTAAACAATTTAGGAACATTTTGTTCCCATGTGAATGAAAAATTGAACAGCACATGTGAATATGCTAAAACCCCACACAGGTCAGAGCTTCTGGGTACAGGTAACTCCTGTTACACTCAGAACATGAACACACCAAAAGACTTTCGCTCACGGGTGCATTTCTCTGCAGGTCTTATGAGTCCTGTAGATAAACTCAACTAAAAAAAAGGGCATTAGAGTAAGAAGGAGAAACAGAATTTACCTATTCTTCAGTTATGTATCACTGATAGCTTGCATTCCAATTAAAAAATAACTGCAAGTGTACACTAACATAAGAGATGTACCTTTTAGAAGTCAACTAATAGTGAAAATAACGATACCCAGCAATTCTTACTGCTTTTTCTGGCAGCTCTTGAGTTTAATGCAGCATTTCTATAATACTCAAATATTTATATAAATCCCTATAAATTAAAAAAAAGATGTACTTTTTATGAAAGCAACACACAATATTGCTAGTTGAAAGCAATGCTTCTGAAGATGACTTTTTTCCAAGCCTTTACTTTCCAGGTACAAAACTAAATCCTGTGTGCAGGGTTTTAACAGCCCTACCGCATTTGATTTGTTTGGCAACACTGCAGGGCTTCCCAGGTCACTTCACAGCAAACACAAATAATTAGAATACTCATGTATTTAGCTATTTTTATCCAACATTCTCTCCAGTAAGTATGGAGTGATCAAGGGAAATAACAATCTGTAAATAAAATGAGGTATGAAGCATTTAATTAGCACGAGGGAACACAATTAAGTTACAACCCTTGAGCAAAGTTTCAGGTGTGCTGGTAACGCTCCTCATGCTTTACACCTGAAACAGGGAACGCAAATTGGTATCCACAGGTTCTTCCAATCAGTGCCATTTTCACGAGACACAAACAAAGGCTGAGCGATGTTTCAGTAAATATTCTGGGAAACGTAATGGGATTTGTTTGTCTTGAGCAGGCAAAAAAACTGTTTTCAGCCAGGGCAGGAGAGCTTGTGCCTCAGCACATTCAACACGTGTGTTGCTCAGTTGAGAGCTGGCTCGGCTGCTGCCCGAGCCCCCTCACTGCTCCTGCCTTATCTCCTGCCTTTGGCCAGGGCTCTGCTCCCCCGGCTGCTCCTTTCAGAGCCCCCAGAGCATCTCTCAGCTGCTCACCTGCCTCTCCCCGCGCAGCTGCCTTACCTATTCCCCCATCCTACCACGGCCAGAAGTCTTTTGTCAAAGGGAGGGGGAAAAGAAAAAGAGTTGTGAACCACAAGTTTTAAACGTTTACCACTTCAGGGTTCCCAGATCTTAAATCACTGGTTGTAAGAGAGCAGAAACCAGCAGATTGCATCTACAGGCTGCATCATCAAACCAGATCCTGCATTTCCCTACGGGAAAACTTTGGCATGGTCACAGAAATTAAAGAGACAGATTTCTTTAATCGCCAACTTTCATGCTAGCTGAGTTTCAGAAACATTTCAGAGAAGCATTTCCATGTTAAATGTGTCCCTTAGTAATTCAGCGTATTTGAATAAAATTAATGTAAGTCTCAGACCGTACTTATAACCCCATCACTTGAATAAAGCAGGAGGTGTGATGTCAGCGAGGTGCCTGACATTGAAATGGGCACCAGGAGAAGGTGTTACAGAAACAGAACAAGGGCAGGAAAAAAGCACAGAGTTCGTGTTAACATATCTAGGAATTAAACGCATCTCTAAAATGACACCTGCAATATAAAACGTTTTGAAACAAAGCAAGTAGTGCATTCAGGAGCGGACGCGCAGTGTGCTCCCGCTTCAGCTCGCAGCAGCGAGCGCAGGATCAGGCCCCGCATTAGCACGAAACTAAGTTGTTATTAAAACAACACCCACGTTCGGTGCTAAGCAGTTCGTGCCCCGAGCCCCGACGTCCCTGCAGACTCGCTCTAGCGGGTCGGGCACGGCACGCACAGCCCTGCGAAACCCCAGCAAAGTTTGCTCCGGAGAGAGGCAGCGCTGCGGGGCAATGCTGGACACGGGGCGCTCCCCACAGCCAGAGCCATCCCCACGGCACAGCCCCATCCCCACGGCACAGCCCCACGGGCCGTGTTCGCCGGGCTCACCCCACCGCCCGGGGCTGGGCACGGCCCGGCAGCCGCGGCTGTCAGCGGCAGCGACACAGCGGGGAAAACTTTTCCGCTCGTTTTTTTTTCTTTTTTTTTCCCGCAGGGAGCCTTCCCGGGAGCCACTCTCGGGGAAAAGTTTGCGGCGCCGGTGCCGGCCCCGCGGGGCGCTCGGGGCGGCCCGGACAGCGATCCCCGCACGGCCCCGCATCCCCAAATCCCCGCATCCCACATCCCTGATATCCCGCACCCCCGGCGTCCCCGCGGCCCCGCTCGGCTCACCTCGCGTTGGTGCAGTCGTTGTACAAAGTTTCGAAGTCCTTCCTGGTGATGAGCTTGCAGCGGTTCACGCCGGGCTGGATGGCCCCCAGCCCGCGCAGGATGCGGACCTGCTCCACCGTGCACACCACGGGCGATATATCCAGGCGCTTCAGCTTCGTGTACACCGTGTGCAGCCCTCCCACCAGGTGCTTGAGGAACAGATCAAAGACCTGCGGCAGGCAGATCAGCTCCTGCCCCTCCACGAGGAACGAGGCCACCTTCACCCCGTGCAGGTCGACCATCTTACACTCGTTGCCGCCGCCGCCGCCGCTGCCCGGGCCGGCCCCGCCGCCGCCGCCGGCCGAGAGGAAAGTGTTGACGAGGCTGCCGGTGAGGCGCGGGGACTCGGCGGGGCTGGAGTAGAGCGGGTCCGCCCGGAACAAGCCGGCCGAGCCCCCCGCGCCGCCGCCGCTGGAGGTGGCGGCGATGACGGGCGGCGCGGACACCGCCATGGCCGGCGCGGCTCCCGCGGTCGGGCCCGGCTGCGCCCCGCGCTGCCGCCGCCGCCAGCGCCCAGACCCCTCCCCAGCGCCGGCGTCTGCGAGCAGCGAGGGAGGGACGGGAGGGACGGACGGCGCCCTCCAGGCACGGCGGGCCCCGCCCCGCCCGCACACACCGCCACTGGCTGCGGGCTCGGCCGGGGCGGGGCGGGGCGGCCGCTCCGCGCACCTGGGGGGGGCTCGGCCCGACCGAAACTGCACCGAAAGTTCCCCCCGACACGGCACGGGGGTCCGCGGGGCTGCCGGGACCGGGACGGGACCCCGAGACGGGATGGAGCCCCGCTCGCCGGGCCGTGAGGGGGTCCCGCTGCCCGGGCCGGGAGGGGAGCCCGGCCCCGCACAGGGATGGGGTGCCGCTCCCCGGCTCTGAGGGGACCCCGCTCCCCGAATGTGAGGGGTCTCCCCGCCCAAGTATGAGGGGCTCCCTCTCCCCGGCCGTGAGGGGCGGCAGGACCGGAGCGGGCGGGATGGGCGCTCCCCGTGCTGTGCCCCGTGCCCACCCGGGTGCTGCAGCACCTGTGCCGGACGGGGCGGGGAGCGAGCCCGCACGGGTACCCACGGCACGGCACGGCACGGCACGGCACGGCACGGCAGGGTGAGCCGGGGGGTGGGCCGGGGGTGAGCCGGGGGTGAGCCGGGTGCGGGCCGGGGCCGCGGGCCGGGCACGGCAGCCCCGGTGCTGGGTCAGAAATGGGCAGCTTGTCGATCTCCCGCAGGATCCGGAGCCCCTGCTCGGCGGGTCCGGCACGGAATGGCCGGAGCTGCCCCGGCCCCGGAGCCACGAGAACTGACCGAGCAGAGCCACAAGGTGCTCAGACAAACTCCATACAAAGCAGCCGAGTGACGGGATCACACCCAGCAGCAGCCAGGGCACGCTGGGTGGGTTGGGCATTGGCTCCTTACCCTCTCCAGTGTACTTGTGTTACACCTCTTTTAGCCTCTTCCCTTTTCTTCCTTTGTTCCTCTCCCCTCCTGTTTGTTTCCACTGTTCTTCAGGGTTTTTTCTTTCCTAGCCCTTTAACTTTTTCACTGCCCTCCTTTCTTTCTCCTAAGGCATTCAGTGAACAAAGCAAGCAGTAAAGTATAAACAAAACTTTTCAAGTGGATACCGAACAAGCAACACCAACATAGCATTTCAGCTATTTCCATGATTCCATCTTCTCTTTCTTTTTGTTAACTTGCTTATTTAGGCACCTTTTCTGCAAAGTTGAATATTTTTGCATTATGAGTAATGAGGCAAGATGACTGTGTGCTAACCAAATCGCTATATTTGTGAACATAAACCATCTAAATCACACTGCAGGAACCTCCCCTTCTCCCCATTGGTTTCATGTGTGTTCTAAGAAGCCTGGCCACTGGGTTTAGGTCCCTAACCTCACTGCCTGGAACTAAGGCAGAATCTTCACCTAAGGTAAATTAATACCTTTCAATGAGAGTGCTCATATTTTAAACTAACTCACGGATCTTTTTAGGATCCAAACCTTACATTGGAAGCTCTGTGGGGCAGGGTCTACTTACTTTGGCAAAGGGTTTAGGACAACAGAGCGCTGAACTCATCTGCAATTTTTATATAGTGAGAATTACAGAAATAATAAATAACTGACTTCAAATGGAAACTTTGGGGCGTTAATTTTCTGGACATAATTGCTATTAGGAGATCTAATAAATCAGATTCAAACATTGCCCTTTTAAAGAGATTTTTTTTTCCTTTGAGATTAATGTGACAACCAAAATCCACTGTGAGAATTCTTTTCCCTTTTTGACTTTAATGTCTTCCATAAGCTAAACATATTTCTAAATAAGACGGAATTTTTGCAAGGCCAGAGGAAGCCTTGCGCATCAACACCCAGCAAGTTGGAGTGGCATGAAGCAATATAAAATCATAAAGGCTGTAGTAAAAGCAGTACCCTTGAGAGGTGACTGTCCATGGAGAGAAGAAGTGCTCAGAAACTTAGAAAATGCTCAAGGTTTGAGAATTAATGCCAGGCACCTGTCCAGTTCAACTAAGCATGTACAAATCAACTATATCCATGAATATTATTATTTCCCTATAATTTTCCTAAAGACAAGGCAAAGTTACTAAAGCCTAACAATCATACAGCAATATCTTCTCAGTTATAAAGTACCCAGATGGTTTATTTGAATGGAGTCCAGCAGTACGTAATTTGAATGGGTACGAACTACTAAGCCTCCCTATAGCTGAAATAAGTAGAATATTACTTTAAAACAGGAGTTTCAGTATTTTTGTTCCTTTTAGACTGGTATGCAAACTGTTTTGTTAACACTGGAAACTGCAGCAGTATTGGGGTGTTGTGTATTAATCCTGTATGAGAACTGGCCGTGTTTGCATGGGGAAACGTCAATTTGTTTGGGTTTGGTTTTTTTCCCCATTGGAGGGAAATGGAAAAGAGCTCTTTCCTGAGGCAGGACAGGAGAGGAAAGCTCCATCCATTCCAGACAGGTTCTGGAAACCACTTACTGCCAGCTGGCATAGACATGGCTCCTGGTTCCCAGGGATCCCACAGAGGAAACGATGGGTGACACAATTGACTGGGAGGAGACAATGATAAAAACTAATGACAGCTTTTTAAGTGAGCAGTAGGATATTAATTAAAAATAATATTTTTGTTTATAGAAGGCCGGAAAGCTCAATAGTGATGTTTGTGTTTCATCTCAGTTTACTGTAGCCAAACAGGAGGCAGGACAATAAAGAAAGGAATTCAGTGTGAAGCTTCCTGGTGATTTTTTTATTAATATAAAGAATTTCCTCTATAGACTTCATATAGGTATGTCCAATGTGAGTAGATTGTAGGAGAAAATGCTGCTTGTTAGTGAAGAACTTTGGTCATCCCTAAAATAAGTGTGAGGGAATAAACGTGAACATGGATTTATGAGGGTCAGAGGTAACTGTGGGCCCAAAATGAAGGATAAAAAATAACTGGAAGATGCATTTGCACTGCACCCTAGTTAGTCATAATGAAATCAAACACCATTTTTTGCTGACATCTTCTCCTTGGCCTTAACACTGAAATTTCTCGGGGCCCAGTCTAAAGCGCTCAGCCTGCCCTAGTGATCTCTGAGCTTGTATCCTGAGCATGCAAACCACTCATGGTGCTGATTCTGACTAAAGGCTTGAAAAGGCAGAAAAAACATCATCATTTTTTTGCTGGGTTAGTGTTTAGTGCCTTGGATTACTTGGCAAAGAGTAACCACGATTATATTAACTAATGTAGGCCACTGACGTGAGAAAGAGACTGAAATTAGTATGTCACTCTCAGTGCCCACATTTTTCTAGATGCACTAGTACTTGACACTTGAATTCAATTTAGTTCTGACATTTCAGTTGAGGTTTTTTTGGAATTGTGGATTAAAACTTCCCACCTAAACATCAAGGATTTTACATAAAACTGATGAATCTAAATGCCTAAGTGTCAATAGAAAAATGATCCCTTCTCTTAGGTGATTAAATGTATTGTATTAATGTGTGCATAACGCAGAATCAATAAATAATGAATTACCACTGATTGTAATTGAATGTTTTCATAATTTTATTGTCAGCCATGATAAATAATCAGTACGTTTATACTGCATTAAATTAATTAGTGTGTCATTTCTATTACATACATCAGCAGTGAAGTAATGCAGTGACATCTGTTTCTAATGTTTTAAAGATGTGGTATTCCTTATTAAGTAAAAGGAAGAGTTATTAGAGGTATTTCCTGTGATTGGCAGTTATACTGGTACAGTCAAAGGGATCAAATAAAGGAACTTGCACTCTTGGCAAATGCTGCATTTCAGTCCCTCATGGCAGCAAGTTACAATGATTGGAGTGAATTTTGCTTCTTCAGGCACTCAGAAAATCCTGCCCACCTTTCCAGAGAGAGAAAGAACAGATCTTGTCTCCCTAATATCATCAGGGAGATTCTAACATGCAAAATAATTAAGGCTCCACAGAAGAACTGAGCATTCACATCCATTTCTATATCCATTCCTCTGGCCCAGTCCTCGGCACATACAAAGGAATTCCCCTGCTAAGTGCTCATTAAAAAGTCTCAGATTAAGCCTTTTTTGGCTGTGATGTTCTTAAATGGAAGTACTTGGACTAGTGGGTCCATAACCTTTCCTTGGAAATCATACTGATTTGATATCTCAGCACTTTGATGCTGTTCATGTATGTTACTTGTAAAGGAAGAGGGAAGCTGAGCAGATGTTACAAACGTGGGAATGGAAAAGTGAAAGAGTAGAACAGGAGGAACAGTATAAATGGAAGGGAACAGACAGCAAATGAACATGAATCAAACTGTGCCAGAAGGAGGGTTGTTTTCTAAATGACTCCAGGTATTATGGATGGGGTGACTGCCTGGGAGCAGGGTGATAGTGGCAAAGCACACTGAGCACCAACAATTACAGACTCCAGCGGAGGGCTAGGATTCTTGAGTAGTGCTGTCTTTTCCAAGACACACACAGACATCCTTAACTTTTCTGTACCATTACATCATCTCATGCTAGAGCTTATCTGACGAGAGGAATTCATCCATAAAGCAGCTCTTAATTTTAATCTTCGATTTTTTCATACTGCCAACAGTCATCACGATATTTAAGTGAAATTAAACCAATTCCGAATTATTTTATTCCTTGCTCAATTCCTTTTGCCTGGTCACTGAGTGTGTTGCAGAGATTTGGGAGGGTGGTGTAAGCACAGCACATGGCAGTTTGTCCCCACGGACACAGGGAACTCTGGCCTGGCTCTGACCGTGTGTGTGGGCAGGACTGGCAGCTGCTGGTCACTGCCAGTGCTCACACACTGAATGTCTGTGTGAGACAACCTCCTTGCACAAGGGCTGGGTGTGATTTGGAGCCTCCTCTTGGTCAGTCCTGGACAGGCACAGCCTTTGGGACAAGTTCTCCAGCTCACAGAACTGCCCTGAGGTCACAGCTGGAGCTTTACATGAGGCAGGAAGGACTTGACCAGTTGCTACAGGAACCTCAGATACCTGAAGCACAACCATAAACTCTCCTCTATTTTCCCGACTCATTGAAATTTCCCTTGACTGTTCTCACTGAAGAGATGTGATCTGCCATCCTTAGACAACATCACTTTTTGTCTAACTGATGTGTAAACACCTTTCCCTGAAAGCAAGGATTACATTTGTCATACAAAAATGTGAGTAGTACTTTCAAGCTTGTTCCAGTGAAATACATGATACAAGATGCAGTTGTTGCTAATGATTCCCTGCTTTAATCTGGATTTTGACTGAGGACAGACGGCAGCAAAATTGCAAAGGCAGGACCTTGGTGTAACAGGGCTGTTTTACATGAGATACAACCATCATTAAGGTTCAATGTTGTTTGCATCTTTTCTTCTCCTGGAAGAAAAACTAATACTATTAGATGTGTATTGAAGGTAAACCATACTTTACAGCAAACCACTGTGAACACAATTCCATGTACTCCAATATATGCAGTAAGTCATTACTATCCCCAGAGGAACAAGATTATCCTCATCTCTCACTCTCTACATTTGCAGGTCAGTTAAAGAAAGGAAAAGTTTTCCTGCACTGACTGTTTGAGCATCTCAGCCCCAATCTGAAGGCACCACCATCTAGTGGGACAAGAAGGTATTTAATTTTCTTTGTATTTTTTTGGTATTTTTAATCATGGACATCACATTCTACTTCAAGTAACCAAAAAAAAAGTAATTTGTTTTTGTTTATTTGTATGTAAGGCTCATGTGGACCTTTCATTAATTCTCATATCTTCAGTTTCAAATGCAGAGCATTTTCCAATAAAAATCTTGAGTCGTTTCCTTGAAAATAGATTTTCATAAACAGAATTTTATCAATGAGAAGACAATTTATAGCTATCAGGCTCAGCAGAAGTGTAATTGATTTATTGAATGAATATTTTCAGTATTTTATTGAATCTACTTTGTAGAAATCCAATTGGCAGAATTATTAATATTGTGAAAGTAATTATCTTGAGCTCCCCTTTAAAACCAGTCTGTATTTGAGACAGCAAAGCTCTGTCCTTGCAGTTTTGCACAGAGCCATTAACTGCACGGCATTTGCGTGGAAGTAGAGTCTGACCATTAAGTCCCATCGAAAACAAATTTCCAACCTGAATGCAAAGCATTCCTTTTACCTTGATCTAAGAGTGACCATTTATTGTACTTTGTGCTGATAGACTGACTGCTCCCTGCTCTTATTTGGTTTTCCTTTCATGCACTTACAGTTGGGCAGGATAATGGCAGGGGTTTTCTGGGGGGAGGGAGAAGCATCAGGGGGAGCAGTGTGTGTTCATTTATTTTTTACCAGAGAATGTGTGCATCTGCAGCTGTTATCCTAAGATGCCTCCTTGTGTTCAGGTCTCATTGATCTTGTTACAGCATTTCACACACACAGGGATAATTGACTTACATCATTCAGGAGTCCAGATCTTTTCTAAGCATGGGAGTAAATATTAAGGAATTAATATATTTTAAAATTCCATAGATATTTTGATTTTTTTTTATATCAAAACCAGTAATGCAATAATAAAGATTTAAATACTTCATGACACAGATAATATTTTAGTATTCAGGATTTGGGCCTGCTTCTGTTTCCATGGCTGTGAATGGTATTTTTGTCCTGGGTACAACCAGACATTTCGGTGTTTTAGTGTCTTCAAATTATAGAAATCTCATTGACAGAAATGGGGATCAATGGGTATTTAGCACTGTACATCAATTTTATGATACTGTCTTTTAAGACACTACCTTTCTTCTGAAAGCCATAACGTGGTATCAGTCTGTGCTGCCAATTCTAACCAAAATCAATCTGGAGTTCTGAGAAAAAAATCAATGGAACTGGTCCAAACTGGTTGAGGTAGTAAATGCCATTTTGACCCTTTGATCTCTAAACCACGTGCCTGAGAAGGTTCCAAGCATTTCATTTAGAATGCAAATTTTAAAAATTGCAAACACTTTCATTTGGGATACTGTTTGCAGCTGATCAGGTCCAGGATGTTCTCCCTCCCATTCCCTTAGAGGAACAAAATTCTCCCTCAGTAAGAGCTGGAGGATGTGTGGGGAGTTCAGACAGTCTAGCATGTACAGGGACATTAAGGCCCTGCTCTGTACAACTGCTGACTGCTGATTTCAGAGCCTTTGCAAAAGCCTCTCCCTCAGAATTCCCCTCTATTTTCCACTCCCCAAAGAGTGAGCCTGGTTCTGAGGCCTTACTGGCACTGTCTGCCAGCTCTTGGTCACAATTTTTCCCAGTGCTGAGGAAAATATAGGAAACTTAATGTTTGTTTGTTTTTATAAAGAAAAATCACTATTTAATGAAAAGAACTACTGGGGAGCCTGAACCCAGGCAGAACTGAGCTCTGCAAATACAGGAACACAGAATGGCATCAGGATCAAATATTTAAGAGCTGGTTTGTTTCTAACCTGACCAGAATCCCTCTCAATACAGTCTGTGGACTTTAGGATAAAGTGAAAAACAGTCACATGAAACAAAGTGTGTCTCTTCATCTCCAGGTGACATTGACTTTTTCTGGTGTTTTCCTCTGCCTTACTTTCCCATCAAGGGGGATGTGACACACTGATAACCTACACAGAAATAGGTGATCTTACATACACCTGGCTTTATGTGCCTTGACTTCATTGACTTTCTGATGGAATTACTGGTGACTTGTGGAGCCATAAGGATGATCAGGCCACAGATTTAAAGTACAGGTTGGAACACCTGTGATCATAATTATTTAATGCATAACCTTCCTGTAGTTTGAGTTTTTAAAAATTCTCCTTACCCATATTTATAATGCTAAAACATTTTAGTATCCTGTGAGACCACTACTGATATCTGTGTTATGAATTTTAGTGTATTTTGAACTGAGGAAGACTCTAAAGCAAAAGTATTTCTTCAGAATATTTCCTAGAGGGATGTCTTAGCACTTGATTCCATTATACCTATCATTATTGTAAATATACTATGACAAGATCTTCCCTTTTTTTTTCCACAAAGTCTATGAATATAAAATAGAGCACAGTTTAATATAGACCTTGGAATGTAAATATTTTTTTCCTAAAAGGTAAATGTACAATATAGTTTTAAATACAAAAAAATTTTGGACAGTGAGTTCTTTTATGGTTTAGATAGTATTGAATTTGATATAAACAAAAGAAGAAAATTGTTGAAAATCAAAATAAAATGCATGAAGTTAGCCAGAAATCCTGGGTTTGCTAGATATTATCCATGAAGGGAAAGTTATTTGAATCCAGTATCTCGCAGTGCAATCCCTTTCCATACAAAGGATATGTTAAAAATTCAAATTCCTGGGCAGAGTGAGGAAACAGAAGACTCTCCAAACTTTGAAGTCTGTCTTTTGGCCAGAGGTGTTAAGTAGCTGTGCTGCAACCCACCAGTTGTGAGTCCTGCTAATAGCAGGCACTTCAGGGACATCCTTACTACAGGTTCTCCCTTACTCACTCCATATCTTGGACAGAGGCCTCTAATCTGTGAGTATTTACAGCTCAGAGCATGTTTTTTGGAAGTTGTGTCTTTCTGTATAGTGGCATGAAAATACTTCCATTCATCCCCAAAAAATAAGAAAGAAGACATGATAATTTTATTTAAAAAGAAAAATAAGGCTTCCACTAGACTATATATTCCCTCTTCCTATTTAGGGAATTTCTTGTCACATAGAAAACCATCTGAAAACAGACTATCAGGAATGTGCCTTCTGCAAGACTGCAGGGAGCAATTGTTTCCACAAAGCACAGTAACCCTGGTCAGAAACAGGATTTTAGCACTTGGGTCACTAGCCCTTATGGAAGAGTAAAGGAACCAAATGAAATGAATTAACACTGAAGGTTAAGTTGTGGAAGATCAAGCCCTGTTTGTCACAGATGCCAGGTATGAGGAATTGCAGCTCTCACACCAGCTATGGTGATCCTTCTGTTGCAAAATGCTTTTCATAGTCATTTCAAAGTCATCAGGGAAATGGGAATTATGACACTTTCACTTTGCTATGCACAGTGTAAGTAAGACTTTTGTAGTCCTGATTGCTCACCTCTGGTTTGATGTGATACAAATTCAGTAAAAAAGAAATTGCTTTCACCAACAGATACTGGAGATCTGAACTCTTCGTAATTGCCAATGCTGATAAACTCACACAATATGGATTTACTCCCTGTAGCAGCATTAACAGGAAATACAGAATAGCAGCTGCATCAGTATACATTGCATGGAAATAAAACAAATTATTAGTAACTTTGAAAACCTTTAGGAGCTCAATGTCTACAGTTCCAGTTTATTAATGGACATCACAATGGAATGATGTCCTCATCTGGATGCACTACCACTTAAACGAGCTCAAATACTAATTTGGAGCAACTCTCCCTGTTTAACATCCCTTGTCTGGTCAAAAAGTAGCACCTCGCTATTCATAATCTCTTTCTTAGGAGCCTTTCAAAGGGCCAGCCCACAATATCTATCCACAGTTTTTCTGTACAATTTGATTAAATTTTAGTGAAACAAATAAAATGCACATATGTGGTACTTCTAGATATGACTTCTTTTGAAACATTTTTCCACCTTTTAAGAAAATTACAATAGCTTCCGTGAAAAGTTCAGTCTGAAAAAAGCAAATGAAAAACCCCAAGCACTAAAGCACAAAACAGAAAAGAATTGCACTGACATGTGAAATGTGTTAAAAATTCTTCTTTGAATCAGTCATTTAGACATACAAAGATAATGATGATGATTATGATGACAATAATTATAATCAACTAAAATTTAAATTCATCCATTTTCTTCCATGCAAATACCAATTATATTTCTTTTCTTTAAAATGAATGTGACCATTTTAAGTAGTTATTCTTGCAAATCTTCATAATAATCTGCCTCAACATTTACAACAGCCCTGCATTCTTCTGAAGTGGGGGGGGAAATTCTGTCTCTTCTGGCTTAACAGAAGGGTCGATATAAGGGTCTACATAAACTATATAGAATTAATAGTCAGATATTCAGACACCCTCAGAGTGTGAGGAGAGACAGCCTATTCTTTTATTTCCTTGGTCAAACCAAGCAGGAAGTGCCACTCCTAAGGTGCTATGTAGGTACAAAAAGGGCAGTGGTCACTGTGCTGCCATTAGTTCTGGGTTCTGAGTCACTTGAGGCACAGCAGAAGTGCAGTGCAATGGCTCAGGGTCTCCTGGCTCCCCTCAGAGAGCCTGTGGTGCAGGATGGCTGAGAGAGGTGCTTGCTCTCTCAACGTTCTGCTACTGGAGCAATCGCCCTGTCAAAGAGCTGTACTGTAAATATTGTGTGGGGCTGGCATCTGCCAAGGCTGACAATGGCCAAGCCAACTCTTACCCTAACAAAGGGGATGCTAAGACTAAGACTAAACAAACAAACAAACAAAAGCCTTCTACTGAGTACTATGCATTATGATTTGTTACATTCAAACTTAACATTCTCGCTCAGACTACAAGACTTGACCACTTATGTTGTCATTTTACACGTTACCACTCTAAGAACACACAGCCTGGAGAATACCCTGTTATCAAGGCAATGGAGCTGACATTCAGGTTGCAGATATGCTCCAATGCTCAGTTGCATCATCCCTTGAAAACAGATTAAAATGAAAAAATCTTATAAAAACATTAAATACTTTAATATAGCTGGCCCACATAGTGTTTACAGTAGGAGCATTCTTTGCCTAGACAAATACAGTTTGATTGGAGTTCAGTAAGTACAATGTGGAATTCTTTTCTGCACAAGGAGAAGCAGCATTTAAATGGCTGTTAAATCATAAGTGTCCATCCTGAATTCTCAAAAGCATACAGTCTGGTCTGTGTTTCCACCACTGCAGCTGCAAAGCCCAAACTAAATCTTTGCAGAGCTCCCAAGTGGAGCACTGACAGACCCAGCACATTGGAAATGAGGCAAATCAACCTCAAGCACAGACTTTCTCAAAGTAAGAATGTTTGCTGTAGCAACTTTATCCATCTGCTTACACAACTTCAAATGTAGTCGTTGTACTTCACCTCTTAACTCAGTGTTGTCACTGACAGTCTGCCCTACCTGAAAGCTGGTCCCTGGCTGTTCCTCACTCCTGACTCCTGGATGTCTCTTGGCTACAGGTTCGTGTTTGGGTCCTTGGTGACACCTGTGTCCTCACAAGAATCCAAGCTGGGAAGAGTTCATTTCATCTGAGGCCTTTTGAGTCTTTTGTTTATGGTTTGTCTGGTGAAGTCTAGGTAAAAATACTGCATATGAGACACATCAATTCACATGGCTTTATGGACTACTTTAAACCCTTTTAATTATATGAGAATATTTATAGGGAGTTTCCTAAGGGACCTTTGTCAGTTTCAGAACTTAAAATCTTGGTATATCCTCTCATTTAATTTCAGCCAGGTGCCATTTATGATTTTCAAGACTCAAGAATACTGCTTTTTTAAAAATTACCCAAAAATCCTGCTCTTGCTATTCTCCTCAAATAGGGAACTACAGCCTTCCACTCTGTGGTTGAGTGGGTTTTTTTTGTTTCATCTGCTGCATCATCCATCTCCCAGATCAATCCCTGGGTTTTTTCACTATCTCTATGGGCACATTTTTAAATACATCTATACTGTGAAATGAGATGATTATTCTATCTCCTGTTTAAAACAATATACATTTCACCTTCAACTGTAAGACCAGGATGTAGAGGCTGAACTTTGCATGGTAAAACCTGTGCTGACTAGAATGAAGTAAGAACGCTTTAATGGCTAAAGGATCTGTATTCATAAATTGGCAACAAGTCAAGAGAGATGAATAAAAGAAATGCAATACCTAAAAGAACAGGAATAGTTCCAGAGAAAAGAGATTAGTTCCTTACATAAGCCACAGTCTCCAGATGTGCTGGAAAAGGTACCGTTTTCCTAAACCTGGAAAACAGAAGTATGAAAAGCTTACTATGCAATAAAGCTGCTTCATGTAATATTGTAAATGAAATAAGGCAGTAACTGAATACCATGAGACGCACTTGTTCATCTTTAATTAATCTTGATTAAATCTTAATAAATCTTGATTTATTGCACAACTTTATACAGCAGTCCTTATATATCCAGTCTGTTTCTTTTTTCTGGTGTTTACTGACAATTTCAGAAATATGATTGATCAAGACTTTTAGATGTTGGAATATACAAATAATGGAATTGCTAGGACACAAAGCATTAAACTCTGCTTTGTAGCATCCTAGTTTATAATGGCGTAATTTCAGCAATTCTTCTCAATTTATATTGATGTTTCTGATACCAAATTTTGTTATAACGATGTAGTTTTCAGCAGATGAGCAGAAACAGAAGAGATTGGTTATTAAAAGAGTATTTAGAAATGCCAAGCTTGGAACATGTAATTTAGGTATATAAATATTCTTGGATACCCAAACAAAATGCAGATATTCTCTGAGAGTTTGTACTTTAAATCCTTCGAGGTTCAACTGTGGTCATTATTTTAGTGACCACTACCGAGCACTGAGAGAAGTCATCAAACCAAATAAACCTGTGAGTGACCCCACATAATGTACATAATGTACATAATAACAAGGGGTTAGGCCACTGGAAATCAAGATACAGTCTGATTCTACCACCAGTAGTTTCTCCATGTCTCCAGTTCCTAAAGTGAGTTTTCCTCCACGTCTCTGAGAGACAAGCAATGAAAACTGCAGCATATTAGTCATCATCCAACGTTCACCAGCTATTTTAAGATTAAAGATTATCTTCTGGTATAAAAAAGTATCTGCATTTTTGGGCTGCTGCAAAGACAATCTCCTTCACCCTGCACATCTGCAGTTTTAGGAGACCTGTCAAACTCATAGGTAATCCTTAATTTAGCTGGATGGAGCTTGCTTTCCATACTCTGCCAGTTGTACTGGGCAGAGCAGCCTGATTTAAGATGGTTTTTTCCTCCTGTTTTTTTTTTCTCCCCTGTGCTTATTTTACACGAGAAAGTTTTGGCTGCCATGAGAGACATACAGAATTTTTGCAGATTGTCATTAATTAAAGACTGGAAAAATAGACTCCTTGCCTTGCCTGCTTACAGAAGTCAAGTGACATGTAATTCTCTTTCCCCATCTCCCTAAACAATCCTATAATGTACTCAGATCTTAGCAATCAAAAGGGCAACTTCAACATGAATTTCAGTGCTCTTTAGGTAGAGAATGTTTAATTATTCAGAGTTTTTAAGATGTGTTCAGTTCACTGATGTACCAAGGCCAAGATGACCGTTTCAGAGGAATATTCATACCATCTATGGGAACTGAGTATCTACATCTGACTCAGAATTTGCACTTTAGGGTCTAATGCCATGAATAAAACACAAGATTTAATGGTGTGATTAGGACTAACCACTGCAAGCGTGACAGCAAGAAAGAAAAATTCAGACAGTGGTGACAAAGAAGGTGATAGAATAAAGGTGTCTGAGAGTTTAGAATAAATTTGGAAACAAATAATTTTCACGAACATGCTTGAGTACGGACTGGCTGTTTCTGTGGTTAATGAACAATCCAGTTGGTTCATGCTTGAGTGAGGGCCAGTTGTGTAACTGCAAACTCCATATGAAAGCCACGCAGAACAGCAGCAACACGCAAACATTTTCCTGCTGCCTGAACTAATGAGCCATTTAGGTGGGATAAATCGGGTTATTCAAGAGATGTTTCAAGCAGCTAATAGGCCCGATCCTGCTGCTGATCCTTATTCAAACTGGTACTCGAGTAGAATTAAATTCTGTATCCACTGAGTGAATAATAGAATGAATAATGAGATTTCACACGTGAAGTCACTGAAGGATAAAGAGACTACATAACTGAAAAAAATTAAAATTCATCATAGTGAATATGAAGTATTTGCTGTTTGTTTTTGGAGGAAGACACATTTGATCAAATGGCCTGAGATTAGACCTTGGAATAACTAGAAGCTCCATCATTCTAATGCTGATTGTTCCTGATTTCCTTTCAGTCTTCAGAGTTTCTCCCTGGGAACATAAAATCATTTCCAGAGCTTATGAGGTTTTGCTCAAACTACTGTATTTCTGGAAAGCATTTTGATAAGAGTTAGATGTTAACTACACAGAGTTTAAGTAACAACGGTAGTTCTATGAATATGTGAAAATCCCAAATAAAAGTTATAAAGCAAAACACCATGCTTTTACGAGAGTTGTTTTGCTGGAAATCAAAGTAGGAAAAGTTGCTCACAGAAAAAGCAGTTCAAACTGCTAAAAGTGGAATCTTAAAATTGATCTTTTCATGGGTCTTTCTGTATTGTTTTTGCTAAAAATGCTGTATAAATCCTCTGCAGTATACAGGATTGTGAATTACTTCATAAAACACAGGGGGAAATATATTTAATACAAATAGTTAAAATGGTTAGAAAATTGCATTTAGTTTTCCTGTATGCATTTTGAAAAACATATTGGCAGTTCCAATGGATGAGACCTTGTTTAACAAAATATAGGGAAACTCAGTAATCAGGCCACAGGATGTGCAGTTTAATTACGTTGGTGTGCATTTCTATTTGTTTCTAATGTAGAGGATCTATTGGTAAAATGAATGCCCATTTTGTGGTCTGTTATGCAGAAAATGTTTAATCCAGTGTTTGATTTACTCTGTTAAATCTTCTTTATTGAATGTGTTTATTCATCCATGCAGAATTGGGTATGCTGCTTTCTGTTAATATGACATTGCAATTAAATAGCTAAAGAGAAAAACATGGCAAGACATTTTCTCAAGGTCCATGAAATTCTCATAAAAATTATTCATACTTACATATTTCACTTCTACATTTGCTGATATTAAAACTGTAAAGTACAGAGAAATACTTTTATGTTGTGTGGAACTGACAAACCTTGCAGTTAAAGATCCTGAATAATCATTTTTGTCAAATAAATAGTACTGAGGAGGATTTCTGGTCCAATGGATAATGACTGTCATCATGAAATAGGATTGCACTGATTGCATCTTATGAATGAAGCTAACAGGAACTCACAGTACCAAACAAGAGCATTTTGTGGTGGGATAAATACTTGAGCACTTGAGAAACAGTAAGACATTGACAGTGAAATAGCTCTGCTCCAGTGCAGTCCTAGAATTATATTAAACAATAACAGAAGAGTTTCATGATGATAGTTTCATGAGTGTGCCCTTCCTCAACAGGAAAAAGATGTGCAAGGGGAATTTGTCTTATCTGATGTAACTAATATAGTGAATCTTTGTTCCTGAATGTAAGACATTTAGGTCAGGATGATCCAGCACTGTGAGAATTCTGGAGCTAAATTTCTGTGTTGCAGGTGAAAAAGTAGGAATGACAGCTCCATTCACAGAACTGCAGAATGGAAGTTTTAATCAAAGTCTCTGTGGGACAACTGAAAGCATGAATATAAGAAACATGATTTGATCTCACTCCTATCTGAATTCATAACTCCTTATTTTCTGTTATATATTACTCAGTGTAGTAATGAAGTACTGATGTTTAAATCTATATATTTTGGGGGGTTTTGTTGTTTGATGTTTCCTGCTAGACCATTTTCTGTGCTGTGCTCTGCTCTAGCACGTCTGGCAGTACCAGAGGGGTGAGGTGGGCTCTGGTTTCCATTAGTCACTTTATACTATTTTCACTGTTCTTTTGCTATGTGAACAAGGAGCTTGTAATAAGGTGTTAACAGGCTGCTAGCTGGTTTATTGTTATTATTGATTTAAGGTGTTAAGACTTTAATATAATCATACACAATGAATAATATTAAGAGATTAGTTTAAGCCATTAAATGCAAAATAAAAAGCAAAACTTTCCAGAAATTTCCAGCGTATTCTGGCACAGGTGTCCTGCCTATGTTGCTGTATGTGGCTTTTTCAAATGTGTGTTTTTATTCCTGCTGTTCTTTCACTCAGACTGGTAAAACAGGAGGGGTTAGTCGGAACCACTAGATTCTGGATTTCACTTCTGGTTCCAACTTCTTTTCTTTGTAAGGTGAAGGAAGAGGCAAAACAAGACTAGAGTATTATTTTGGGCTTCAGAGGGAAAGAAAAAATTAATGGATGGGTTGAGAAAGACAGTTTTGCATGCAGAGAATGTGGTACAATCAAACATATAATATGGCTGTTGATTAACAAGAGAGGACATAAGACTGATGACTCATACACCTTCTAATACACTTATATTTTAAATCTGCATTCAACATAGTGGCTAAAGGAAAAAAAAGTATTGCAGTTGAGGAGCAAGGGGGCTTTAAAGTAAGGAGGGAAATATTTCCTTGGATATATTAATAAAGAGCAGTGAGCAATGAGATTAAAGAAACAATAGGAATTGTTTTGGAAACAATGCACATGCAGGGAAAATAAATGACATCTGTTTTTCCCAAAGAACTGGTCACCCAAAAAACTTCAGTGTAATTTACAGAATCGTTTGGGTTGGAAGAGATCTTAAAGACCATCTCATCCCACCCCCACGGGCAGGGACACCTTCCACTATCCCAGGCTGCTCCAAGCCCCGTCCAGCCTGGCCTTGGACACTCCCAGGGATCCAGGGGCAGCCACAGCTTCTCTGGGCACCCTGTGCCAGGGCCTGCCCATCCTCACAGGGGAGAATCTCTGTAAGTCATAAAAAAAAATAAATAACAGGCGTTTGCATTGAAGTGTTTGCCTTTGGCTCAGCAGACGGAATGCCGCCACACGGCTGTACTTGAGGAGTTTCCTGAAGGACGCTCGGGGCTTGTGTGCCCTCACCGCTGTGCCCCACGACACCCTGTGCCCCACGACACCTCCTGTGCCCCACGACACCCTGTGCCCCACGACATCCTGTGCCCCACGACACCCTGTGCCCCACGACACCCTGTGCCCCACGACATCCCCTGTGCCCCACGACACCCCCTGTGCCGGGCAGGGATCCTGCGGATGAGCCGCACAGCGGAGGGCTGCGGGCCGGGAGGGCCGAGGGGCTGCCCGTGTCCCCACAGGGCACACCGCGGGGCGATGAGGGCGGCACGGGCCCATCCCTCACCCCGGGCCGCTCCCTCACCCCAAAGCCAAACCCTCACCCCATCCCCTCACCACCGGCCTCGCTCCCTCATCCCGGGGCCGCCCCCTCACCCCCACTCCGTTCCCTGACCCTCCCTGGGCCGGCCCCCTCACTCCGGTGCCAATTCGCTCACCCCAAAGCCATCCCCTCACCTCACCCCCATCCCTCGCCCCAATCCCATCCCTCACCGCCATCCCCCCCCCCGGAACCGCCCGTGCCGTTCCCGCCCTTTCCGCCGGCGCGGCGCGTGACGGCGGCCCCAAGATGGCGGACAACCTGCCCTCAGAGTTCGATGTGGTGGTGGTGGGCACGGGTACGGCACGGCCGGGCCTGCGGCGCCGGGGACAGCGGGGACAGCGGGCCGGGGGCTGGGGACAGCGGGGCGGTGTCCGGGCGGGCGGTGTCCGGGCGCTGTGGGGCTGCGAGCGGCTGCCGAGTACCTGAGGGCGCACCTGAGGGCACACCCTCAGCCGCCCCCGCCTGCCCGGCCTGGCAGCCCGCCCTGGGGTCACCGATAACACCGAAGTGTACAGGCTCCATTGGAAATAGAGGTGTTGCGGAGGCCGGGGGGCTGCCCTGTGGACCCACCGGGACAGGGGCTCCGTGGGGCCCAGATTGCCTCGGCTCGCTGACCCTGCACCATGCCGGCCTTTATTGGAAACACCGCCCTGCTGGGCAGCTTTGCTTTCGTGTGCAGGAAACAGCTCTGAGGGGCTAAACTCCATCTCCCTGCAGTGTAGGTGGTATGTGCTCATAGTATTTTTTTTACCATGTTCTGTAATACAAGACCTTTTATACTTTTTTTTTCCAAATCTCTATGTGTGCTTAAAAACAACACAAACTTTTTTGAGTCTTTCTCATTAAAGCTTATTTCCCAGTCTGTGAACAATTGCACATATCAGACCCTTAATTCTGAACTTTCTGCCCTTTCTGCCTCCTCTACAAGTTCATCCTGTTCAGGTCAATAATGAATGTCTCACCGTGTACCTACAAGAGAAATTTTAAAATGCTCCTTCAGAAGTAAGGTTCTTGCTGTTTGTATATCAAAATAATGTGTAACTATTGAAATAGATTTCTGTTTGTAGAACCCAGTGACAATGACCTGGTTCAGTCTGGCCTTGATAAGACCCCACCTTAAATTCAGCATTGAGCTCTAATCTTAAAATGCTCCAAAACCACCAGTGTTTATAGGTCCCAAATTTACACCAGGGTTTTGTTTGCCTTTGTGAATTGCTCAGGGTGTTGGTTGGAGCACAGGTGAGAAGACACTTCTAAATGTCAGTGTTTTCCATGTGAAATCAGCAATTGTTTTTGGAGTTGACTAATCTGTCAGATTGTGTCCTTGGGATTTAAGATTTCCAGTAATCTGGAATAGAATGAGTGAGTTAAAGGATTTCTGGTTTATTTCTGGAGTGTCTGAGGAGTTATAAAAACATATTGTCCCCATTGTTGACCAAACTCTACTGAAAATGCAAGATTAATGTTATTAAACAAATGAGAGAGATCCCTTCTTTGTTCTTAACCCTGTTGTATGGAGTGGAAACCCTACTAATGAATCTGAAATGTTCTTATGTCGACAGCTTTGTGAATATTTTGAGTGTATGAGAAGAATAATTCATGAAAAGGTAAACTATCAAACTATAAGGGTAAAATATTAAACACTGCATAACTTCTGTGATTTTTGAGGCTAATCCATTCTTTATTGCTGTGAGGAAAGCAGTGTTTATGTAGATGATAGAGAAACTCAGAGATTTAGAAAAATTATATTACTGTTAGGCTATTTAGCTATCCTAGCCATTAAGGAAATGAGAACTATCTGTGCGGAGGGCAGGTCATGTGCAGCCATCAAATATGATCTTTCCTCTGGAATGAGGTCTAATATTGGAGCTTTGATGCTGGGGGAGGGAAATTCTCTGAGTTCAGTTCTCCTCTGAAATATGTTGTATTTGATGGTGTGGATTGGTATTCAGGGATGACCTTTTGCCCAGCTGTAGAACAGAGTCCTGCTATCAATAATTTCAAGATTTTCAGAATTCTGCATTTTAGGAATTTGTCTTTGCTTCGTTTTTTCTCAGCACATACGTAAATGGTGACTAACACTGTTGACTGACTGGTGGTTTTTTAATCTTTATTAAATTACGCTGTATGGAAGATTACTTAGAGTAAAACTTCCCTCTCTCTTCTCTTTGAGAAGTGGCTCCTGAGGGAATATTTTAGGCTAGTCTTCGACTCTGTTTTCTAATGCTGTAATAACCGGTGCTGAGTGTACCTATGGATATTTAATTGTCATCTTGTAATAACTAAAATGTTTGTGTTAATGGTCATTTTAATGCAGAGTGGTAATTGCATTGTTTTCTACATGTGTGGCCTTTTCCTGGTTTTATAATTTGTGCATCTCTTAATTTTCGAATTAAATTGAGTGGTTAGATTTGAATTTGGTTTTATTTCAGGGTCATTTAACTGTTTTCCTATAGCAAGATTAGTGCAAATGGAACCTCACACTAAATTTTAGTCATCAGTGCTTCAGTTAATGTTTAGATTCAATTAACTCATCAATATTTCTATGGGAATAGGAAATTCTCTTGATGAAGAAAGTTCTTTGCCTTGACCCGGATTAAACATTTTCCTGTGTGGGCAAGTCTAGAGCAAGATGGATGTGGGGTACAAAAATAATCCTCCTGGGGGTCTCACCAGCTAAAGTTTCCCTCCTCTCATGGAATTAATATCCATAATTCTAAAGAAAACCAGATTGTCTCATGGCATAAAACTGGTGGGCATATCTGGAGGTTTTTACTGGCAACACAGTATGAGAATTAAAGCTGTTTTGGCATTGTTCTTTTGCTCTACTCCCTTTTCTTGTTGCAGCACTGAAGTCACTCTTTCCTCCCTGCTCCCTCCAGTCTCTCATATCCTTACTTTCCTGCTTTTTGTACATAGTACTATCCTCAAATTACCCACTAACTAAACAGAAATGAGTTTATTGGATGGTTCTTGGCCAAAGCAAATACTCTGCAGAATCATCAGTCCTCAGAGCAGGTCTGCTGTTTGGGAAGGTCTCCTTTTTGTGACTCGATGCTTGTTGATTTTTCTTGTCTAAAAGCCTGTAGGATCCAAGTAGGGAGGGCTGATGTAAGTGCTTGCTTGAGGAATTCAGGGTGGACATTAGTCATTTTCATTACTGATCAGCTTTTGTGGGGTCACTTTTAAATAGTGCAGGCATTCAATAGTGGTACATTGACAGTGAGAGGGAACATGGGAAGTTCTTTAGTAAATACCCCAAAAACAGGCATCTGTTTGGGAGGGACACTCAGAGCTGGGAGTCAGTGACAGAGCTTTTGTCTCCAGGAAGTTGTCACATAGGAAAATTCACAGGCAAAACATTGAGCAACCTTGAATTTAGGGCAGAAACCCTCGTAAGTGCAAAAATTTGCAGTGTGGCTGTGCATAGTGGTGTGGATGCAGGTGCAGGGTCATCCTTACCTTTGAATTCCTTCAGCTGCTTGGATGGTACTCAGTCCTGACTTCCTAAACTTGTCCCTGATGCTCCACAAGGCCTGCATTAACTGCTGGGGAAGTTGTAAAGGATATGACTCTTTAAAAAGGTGGTGTATGCACAAGTTTGCCTGCCAGTAATTCTAATTTTTTTCTAAAAAGGAGTTATTCTTTATAAAAGCAGTCACAGTAAATTTTCTAGTTCTATGCAATTTTCTTTCCGTTCTGGTTTTCAGTGGTTATAAATAACACATGAAATGACTTTCAAGGTAGAAAGCAGGAATCCATTTTGAAATATTCTATAAAATAAAGAGTGATTTATGGTTTCATATGATTTTGGCTGAAAGCACTCGGGCTTTGCCAGGTCATCAAAGTCCTGTCAGGAGAATCTATTATTTATTGTTTGGTATGCTGGGAGTGGTGTAAGTACTTTATGTTTATCTTATGTAAGTGTAGTGTTAGGAAATATCACTTCCAGATACTAACACTATTTTTAAAATACACCTTGAAAAGCTGCCCTGAATATTATAGATGTGAATTTTGAAGTTAACACTGAAGGTTGGTTTTAAAAAATAAATAATTCCTAATGTTTTTATTGTTGCGGGATATTTTTAGGATGTGCCAAAAATGTTTTCTAATACATCTTTTGGGCTGGTGTTTTGGTTACATTACCTTATATAACTGCACAGTCTTCAGTTTACATCAGCAGCTATTTAGAGTTGAAAGCTCTATGGAAAACCAGCTGAAGATGGTTATTTTTTTACGTCAGTGGTCATTGTGGACTAACACAGTGGCACTGACTTGTAATGTTGATGTCTGGAAGGAGGAAATAGACCCACATTTTTATTATCATTTGTAAATAAGTTATTGCCTGTCCATGAGAATGTCAAACAAAATGAACACTGACTCACTTTCCTGTCCAGTGTCCTGTGTGTGTCACCCTTTCATTTTTCCAGTATTCTCCAAATGTAAACTTGCCTTTATCTTCTTACAGTTTTTTTAACCTGACTAAAATTGAGGGGTTATGTTCTGGTCTGGTTTCCAGTCTGGATTGTGTAGCAGAAGTGCTGTTACAGCCACCTTGGGGGTTTGGGCTCCTAGTGATGCCTCAGACAGGTTTCTTTCCCAGATCCTGTGCAATAGCCCTGGCTGCTCTTGTGACAAAACTCGTGTCCTGCGAACCCTTTGTTGTCCTTCTCAGCCTGTTTGTGTTCTTCAGGTTTTCCAGATTATATTGCTGATCCTACAAAACGTGAGACTGTAGGACTCCTGTGACCCTACTTTGAAAAATACAGAGTAGGTCATCTGCATATCAAGGTGACAAACTCCTTTAGAAAGAGGCTTAGCAGGGGACTCCAAAGTTCTGGTGTGAATCAGGAATAGTCAAAAGACATACTTGGCTCTTCCAGTAGGAACTGCCATTCCACTGGGAGGAGAAGGGCCATAAAGCTGGGGATTCAGTCCTCCTGCAGGAGCTCCTCCCTGCGGGGCACTGCTGTGCTGAGGCTGAGCTGGAGCTGGCCAAGGCACCTCAGAGAGCCTCTGGTGGTACTCAGGGAACACATGGAATTGTTAATGGAGAGGAAACCCTTTAAATCTGCTTTTATGAAATGTTTAAAATTGTATAGCGAGCAAGGAGAAGAAGCCATCTTCCCATGGGGAAGCGGAAAAGGAAGTGAAAGCATCAGAAGACTTGTGTAAAAATACAACTGAATGTGTGTCTTGCTATATAGATCTTTTAATACATTCTTTATCTGCTGCTATTGCTTGAATTAAATCTGTTTTAATCTATTACAAATGACAGCAGATAAAATCCAAACGATTCTTTGTGTCTTAAAGAAAAAAATGAAATTGTATTGAATAAAGAAGGTTTGTAAGCAGACTTCTCCAGCACATACTACAGCTCTAAGTGCCTGATGGGGCACAGATAACGATGTGGAATTAGTGTAGGAGAAGAAACTTCTTACTTGTGGCTTCTTCCTTGACCAGTTATGATTTTTCACTTGTCTCAATGGGTTGGCATTTCTAAACCATATTCTGTAATGCAGAAGCACTTTCTGATAGTGTTCTGCAATATGAACATATATAAAAATTAGTCAAACCTACTATTCAAATTTAATTAACTAACTTAAAATATTATATAAAAGAAGTATTTTAATTTCCAAATAAATTATGAAATGTCTTTAAAGTTCCATATGTACCAAAAACACACCATGAAGATTCTGTAGGGAGTGCCTCCAGATTCAGCTGCTGTTCTCTTCTTAGAAGTTCAGATGCAAACAAAATTTATTGCAGCTGGTCAACTGTCTGACTCTAGAAGATTGTTTTGAAATTGTCTGTGTTTCAGCATTTTTAATATATTTCCCGTCAACATTTTATATTATGAAAAAGCCACATGTGATTTATTTAGTAGACACAGTTAAGCAAATTAAACATTTAAGCCTTTTCAAGATGAATCTCATGTAATTCAGTAAAAACCTACCAGCTGGATGACTGTGAAATAGTTTGCAGTGAACAACTTGGGAACCAAGATCCTTCCACACATACGAAGCTGTTTATAAATTGCCCAGGGCAGTGACTGTGTCCATTTAAAGGCAGTGCATCACTGGAGCAGCATGTACAGCTGCTAAGCAGGCACAATGTGTAAGCCTAAAATTAATTTTTGATTACACAGAGGTGAATTATAACTTTTTGTTATTTTGTAAAACTTTTAAAACTAATTGGCTTTTAAAGCTGAAGAAAAAAGTTTTGTAGTTTAGCGGTTATATAAAAGTTTAATTTTGCTGTGTTAAAGCTGAAAGTAGAATTCTTTTTTTGATAACTAAATAATGTGTAACTAATTCCTCTGTCTTTTTTTTTTACATCTAAAACACTGTTCTTCAAAATGAAAGTATGGGTGATTTTGCTACATAGGGAAGCTGCAGAAATTCATGTAATGGAGATTATCTTGGGCAGAGGCTGCTGGAAACAACCAGCTGCAGACTTCAAGGTCAGCTTGCAGCAGCCACCTCTGTAAGATTTATTGAGATTAATCTGCCTGTTATGTATCCAAGAAGCCTGTGCTGGAGACAGTGCTCAGCCAGTGGCAGTGAGAGCCAGTGCTGTCTCAGGGGGCTGTGTTCTTCATCAGAGGATTGTCCTGAGCCTGTGTCCATGCTTTGGGTGTGCTTGGGGGCCATCATTCTGTGCTGCAGCCCTGCAGTCTCTCACAGCAGCCCCAGTGCATTGGACAGAGAAATTGGTCCACACACTGCCATGGCCACGCCACAATGTTCGTTAGTCTCATTAGAGCCAGCGTGGTAGGATTTAATCGGCTTGCCATTATTTGCTTTCCAAGAGAAGCAAAAGGTCCAAACACGGGAGGGCAGGTGTGTAGTCACCGTTGCTCCTGGGCCAATTCCAGAGAGACTCCAGTGGGTTCACTCTGACTTTGCAGTCAGGCAGTGAATGCATCACCCGCTGGACAGGTGTCCAACACCACCTATGAAATTCTAGCTATTAGAACATGGTAACAATCCAGAGACCACTAATGAGAAAAATTGCTAATTTTATACTTATATCTGTGTGCAGATGGAATGTCCAACCACACTGAAATTTTACATTTTTGTTTCCTTGAGAAGGCCAGAGAGGCTGATTTAATACTGCATCTGATAAGTGGAGGTCAGTAAGTGGAGAGAGAAGGCAATGGCTTTAAGGAATGATGGTAGAGATTCCGCCTAGAACCAACCATTTCTCCTTCATGAAGGAAAATTCTTTGTTTCTGTTTTTTCTGATAGGAGTAATGAAGTGCAGTACAATTAACATGATGCAAATATTTCACGTGTAAGCATTCTAAAGTGGGGATATGAAAGGGCCAGGAAACAAAGTGTTTACATATCTTGGTAGAAAGCATTGCTCCTTCTGAATTGATTCTTCCCCAAATACAAAGAACTTTTGAGTCAGCACATTAAATTGATACAAGAATTGTATGGAGTCCTTATTCCTCCACATAAATCCCTTTTATGCTGCCAGATGTTTTTGTATAACACACTGAAGTCTGGATCTGATGCCACTTTCTTGTGGTTGGATCATGTAATTCCTATTCGGACTCCTTATTTCCTGCTAATACCATTGCAAATCTAAAAATTGCCTGGATTTGGAACCTTGCTTGAGAAAATACTCTTTTGTAGTAGCCCTTTTCATTTCAGATAAAATGTGTGCTGTGCTTTGCAGTAACTGATATGTGTAATACCTCAGTAGGAAAACACTGGTTATTGTTAATTGTACCAGAGATCAGTGATGATTAAGTAATTTGATTACTGATTTTGATAGCATTACAGTCTTAGAATTCTTTAGCAATAATCTAAAAGGAGGTGTACATTCTCATTTTGGTTTTGCTGTTCTTAGTGATGTAAGTTACTGGATCCAGATGATTACTTAACTGCCTGTTCAAACACATCATGAGTGATACAGGTTATAGTGCTAAATCCTTCATCCCTTAAGTTGACCAAACCAGCAGCTGACTGTTTCCCAAGAGGGATAAGTGGCAGAAAGTGTTAGAATAATCTTCACGAGGAAAAAGGCCTGGAGATACCCAAATTTATTTACTCCTTAGGCATAAGGGACACTTCAGAATCTGGACTGTGCTCTGTCCTGTAGCGAGGGTCTGAACACATTTCAAAATCTGCATATAATCCAACTTAGAGTTTTTGACAAATCAAAGTCCAGAATAGAAAGCTGTTTCCAAGTAGGGACAATTCATAACAGGGTGATATTTCTCTGTTACTGAATCAGGTGAAGGGGACCTGTTTTATACAACTCTGTAAGCATCCAGTAAGAGACAGTTCAGCTTCCTGTGCTGTCATTTCCTAAATTACCATTTCTGTAAGGAGGCTTTTCCTAGTTAGTTTTGTCCTAGATATCTGAGGACTGTCTCTAACTGTATGATCACGGTGTGTTTACCAGAATGTTCTTGGAAAAGGCTTTTGTACAGTAGCCATCCTGCAGTCCAGATCACATTGAGCAGTAACTTCATTTGACAAAGCTGCCTCTTTTCCATCTGCCTTTGTTTCTGTTGCAAAGAGAATTCAGAAACTGGTGCCACGGCACAGTCTTATTTGTTGGCTTTACTGTGCTTTTGTCACACAAGAACAAATAGTGTTTTGCTCCCTCAGGTTGTTGGAGAGCCTCTCCAAAAGGAGGAAATCATAGGCCTTGCCTTTCAACCTCATTCTGTTCCCAGTGGGTACGTGGCGGGCCACGGTATCTTAGAAGCAAAGGGTTGGTGAAGAAAATTGATGCCAGCTTTCACGAGCAAGGAAGCTAATTCAGGGAACAATTTCATCCAAGGTTAATGGAAGAACAGACCTCCAACACAGTATCAATTGGATCAAGCTTAAAGCAATCAGTTATGCCCTGGTAGCTATAACTCCAGCCCAGGTCAGCCAGGCAGCACTAGTGATGTTTTACAACACTTTCTCAGTGGCTTTTATCAATAAGGAAGGAGAAACAAGTTTCTCAATTCCATTTCTAGAGTAATACTCTCTGTGCCTCATTGACGGAAACAAAACCTTTTTCAGGAACTCCCAACGAAATAGTAGTTGTAGATCCTATTGCAGATAGTTTATAGAGGGAGCAAAATGAAAGGTATATATAAACACAGGGGGCCAGCTGAACGTGGAGCTGCACTCACAGGGTCTGTGTCAGTCCTGGAGGGTGTGCTGCAGTGAAGTGTTTTCTCTGGTTCGCAGTGGTCTGTGTTTTGAGTTCTTGCTTCCAAAAATTCAGCTGGAAAGACTACTGGCCTTTCCAGGCTGTGAAACAAATGTCCATGGAACTGGTGGGATTGTTCATCCCTCCTTCTGCTCCTGGAGGTCAATTCCATGGTAAACCTTCTCTTGCCGTGGCAGATCAGCAATGCAAAGGTGTTGTCACTTTTTTTTGCTTTATCAGTTCAGAAGATGATTTTCTTTTTTTAATCCATCAAAATAGTAATCATTAAACCCAGAAAAATCTGAAGGGAAGTTGTAGCTATTTACCTGGGAAATTTGTCATGCCTGTCTTAAACCTCCTCCTTTGTATTGATCCAAGTATTCATATTTTTGGACAGCACCATGGAACTGCTCTCCTAAAAACTGATCCTCTGCTTGATGTGGAAGGAGGTCAGGAGTGGCAGAAGATAAGGGCCAAGAGGTTAATCCTCTCTATTTTGATGGTTGTGTTTGCATTTGCTGGCTTAAAGAGTTTGTGAAACTGTGGTCTAGTGTATCTAAGTCCCAAGAGGTCAGATTCTAGAGTTAGTAAAGACTAGCTCAGCCATTTAAAATTATTTGTTCCTATCTCTGTGAGGACTAAATTGTTTTAATATGCCATTAAAGTCTAACAGCTTCTTACTGTAAGTGAAAACTGCTGTCTTACAAATAGTACGGAGTTATCCAGTAAACTTTATTTAACATATTACATTGTGTTTTAAATGAATGGTCACATTGGCAAAGTGTGGTGATTTATTTATTTATTTGTGAAGGCAGTGTTCCTTCTGAAGAAACACACAAGTGGAAAAGGCCTGGAATTGTGCTGGAGATGATGTTTGTCATGAAGCAAGCCAGAGAAGACTGTGCTCTTCCAGACCTGCTTTCTCACTCACAGTTCTGTCTCTGCAGTTGCAGTTGTGCAGCTGCTTCTGATGCTGCTGTAAATCAGATCAGCCACACACTCCTTTCCCTTTGTTTAATCTCATCCCTTAATTGAATACGTGGCCTAAGTGTCTCCTAATACCAGTCCCTTAGAATTTTAATCGCTGTTCCTGAATTACCTGCTTAAACAGCCAATAGATCATTTAAAAAGAGATTTCAGTGGAGGTAGTGCCATGCAGCTTCTTAGCTAGTGAGCTGTCCTGCTTTCCTGAACCTGCTCGGAGATCCAAGTCATCCAACTGGGCGTGTGAAATCTGCTGGGTGGGAGGAGACATTACAGAACAGCCTCATTTTTTTATTAGACTTCCAAGTGGCATCCTGGGCCATTCCAAGCGTGTATTGCTGCTAGAGGAATATCACTAGCCTTTTGGTGTACTTTTTTACTACATTTTTTTTCTAAATATAATAGAAACACTGATTAAACAGAGTGTAATTGCATGACGTGGGAGATTTTGATAGGAATATCACTTTAAGGCCAACCACAATCTTTATGTCAGACACTTGGAAATGAACAAAAATGCACAAAAATGCCCTCATGTAATTCCTGTCTGCTTCAGGAGGGATGCAGTTACAGAGAATCCCACTAAAATTCGGGTATCATTGTGCTGGCAAGTGCTCCGTCTGTTTATCATCACAAGGTTTCTAGAGAAGACACTGGTGCCAAGCTTTAACTCAGTAGTGTTTGCAAGTGACATGTGCCATACAGTTACTAAAAAAGGAAAAAAAAGTGTTGCATTCAAGACAGTCATAAGAAAATGTTAACACAAAATAATATTCATTATTTTCGTAGCATGAGACTTTAAAAAATTCTAGTGACTCACATTGTCAAATTTTGTTTGAGTTGCCTGCTTCTGACCAAGCTCTGCCTTCATTTCAATTTTTAATACGTCTTAGCATACTAAGTTCTCAAAACTGCCTGTGTCATTTCAGGTTTGCCCGAATCCATTGTTGCTGCAGCATGTGCCAGAAGTGGCCAGAGAGTTCTTCATGTGGATTCGTAAGTTACTCTGGTAACTTCCCTTTGTAAATGTTAAACAGACTAGACAGGTCTCTGTGTGTGCTGCAGGACTGCTCTGCTGTTCATCTGGCATCCAGTAATGTTATGCTTCTGTCTCTGTCTTATTTTGGGGGTGTTATTTCCATCAATAGAACAGGCAGTGTTTGCCTCCTGGCTCAGGAATTTGGCAAATCAGTGCTGTGGGGAAGGATGCTGTGGTTGCTCCTCCTGTGGCACAGGCAGGAATGGTCGCAGGTGTAGTGCCCTTCCTTCTCCTTGCTGACACTGATGATCCCTCTTTGTTGGGGACAATAAGTCCTGTTGTTTCAGTACTTGGTTTTCATTGGCTATCAAAGGCTGGAATAATATTAGCCACTGAAACTGTAATTTCTTTTAGCCATGCCTGCTTTTAGCTGTGATGGAGAGCTTTCAGAAGATTCACAGGAGCAGCAATTAGAAGTGTGGAATACAGCTTTTGTTCATTACTCTTTCATTTAAATGTGCTTATTCAGATTCACACATGCTTTTAGGATGAAGATGGAGGCCTCCCCATTTGATTCCTTTCTCCCGTGGTGTTATTTCCCAACTCTAGTGCAGACTAAGGGCAGGAAAAGGTGTCCTTAACCAGTGTGTTCTTCCCTCATATTGATAGCTGCTGTTTAACTGGTGTATGTGCTCACTGGAACATGGTCTAGAAGCCATACCTTGGCCAGGAAAATAGAAATGTTTATACTGTACAACCTCAGCTCCATAAACGGGGAGGCGTTTCAGGCCATCTGCTTTTTTTTGTTCAAGTATTCTTACAGAAAAAGCCTCCAAAACCAACAGAAAACCAGCACCTGATGCCATTTGAATTCTAAGTGAAAAGTGAGTCTTAGAAAGGTTGCCAGACATTCATCTAAATTAAAACATTTTATTTACTTTGTCTAGTTTAATATACTTGTTTTCTAGATGAATTTTCAGCTTTTGTTTTACTGAGGTAACAGCATAATTGAAAATTCATCAACCAAAAAAGCTGTTTATATTCAGAATATCACTTTTTAACAATGTATGTTGTTCTTTTCTTTAAGGATCATGAGTTTAAAATCTTTTCAGAGTATAAGGAAATGAGATTTGAGGTTACTGAAATAGCTGCGTTAGTTGTACTGCTGTGATTAATCTCTTTTTCCCTACAAAGGTCTGAGTTAAGTTAGGCACAAGGTATTGAAAATGTATATGCATAAAGTCTTTGTTTATATTTTACTTGCACTCATTACCTTGTGTATCTCATTTTATTACTTTTAATCCCCAGCCCTGTTTGCATTTATCATAATATACTGCATAGGTGATTATGGGAGATAGTTTTGAAGTGGCCTGTTATAAAATACTAAGTTCTAAGTTTGATTTATAAACACTGTCCAAGCATTGCCATCAGCAGTAGCTAATCTTATTCAAAATAGTCACTTCACTGCAGTGTTGCCATAAATTCCTGTAGACTGATTTTAAACTGAAGTTAGCTTCTGCCAACTAGTAATTGAAGGAGCTCTATTTCTCTGTGCCAGCTATCTGTCTCAATAAACATAAAATCTGTGGTTCTTTTCAGAGAGCTACATTTACTGTAGATATTAATGAGCTGTTGACATGTGAAATTTCAAGGATATTTGTTAAGTGATTTAGAAAAGTAATTTGCAATTTAAAATGTGGAGATTGGCACTTAGTTTAAACTTGAAGTTGCTGAAGAAAGGTAGATCAAGACTAAAAGTGGATTACTTGAAGTGAATATACTTCCCATACTAATTGTGCTTATGCAAAGGACTTTCTCCTAGAGGTTTGCTAAAGTTTCTGCTTTTGGTCCTTCGCTTATTTGCCTCATATATTTCTGTAATTAGGTACTAGTTTGGATATGAGAATGGGGCAGTTCGAGGTGAGGGTATTTTGCTCCATTTTGTATTTGATGTTCAGCATCTAGAATACAGCATTTGTAGGCTGCAGTTTTGTTGTCTACATCCTTCCTCGTTGACTTACATATCTTCCCACATAGAATTTAATTGAAGGCAAAGGAGTGACAGGATGCAGAATTTTAACTCATTTTCTACAAGGATTAACCTGGGCACGTCTTGCTTCTTGACACCTGTTATCCTTCTTATTTTTTGGCCTCAGCTGGTCCCTGGTAATTACCTTTAGCCATGTTCATATTGCAGGATATAATGTGATGTAGCACCAGGGGCTGCCACCGTCACCCTTTTGTTGAGCTGAAGGATCTCAAGAGCTGTTTGGGTTAAACCCTTTTTCCTGGAAGGCCAGGAAGTGCAGTCCCCTTCTCATGCTCTTCAACATGATCCCTGCGCCAGAACGGGAATTTTCTCTACATTTGACTGTGTACTTAATAGGTGGCACGTGAAACTTCATGGGTTTGAAACATAAGTCATTTTGTGTTTGGATCCCTAAAATCGATGTGGCAGTAAGTCCCGTTGCAAAGGACAGCAGCTCTGATGGGTCAGGACTTCTTTGTGGAAGATCAAATGCAGGACAGACACGTCGAGGCAGCTCTTGGGTGCAATTGTGAGGCATCAGCAGCTTTTCTCCAGCCATCACCAGCACTGAGTGTTCCACCCTGGCGGTTGTGACATGGCCCTGGGAACAGCACAGGCCAGGAAATGCTTTTCCTCCTCCCACTCCTATGTACTTGTGATTTCCCTGCTTTCAAAAGTGCCCAGTGTCTCAAATTGCAGTCTGCCTTCAAAAGAACACATTTGATATTCTCTTGGTTCAGTTTCCAAGATTGTTAATCAGCTGGAAACAATTGGTGATTTCAGTGTTCTGGACTGGGATTTGCTAATTCTTGTGAAGTGTTTGAAGAAAAATGGTGTGAGTAACTGAGGAAAAAGTTACAAGCTAATGTAGGAGAAGAGTGAGATAAAGTTTTTACAGATGTAAATTTGTACCTGGGATACATTTCCAAAACTTTGCAAAATGACTTCAGCAGTTCCTCCATTAGCTCTGAACTACGGATAGAAGATCTAAAAAATGTGGAGTAAAGACAACAATATTGTGAGTCAGGTGAAAGTCCAGGTAATACAAGAGGAGTTTTGCAAATATGATCCAGGAAATAATGTATGGTAGAAGAAGAAAATGTCTGTGCTCTGTCTAACTTGGTAGAAAAAATAGTTTCTGCCTCTGCTGCTACACCTTCAAAATGTTTCCTGTTCTTAGTTAGGGGATAATTGAATTACAACCCTAAAAAAAGGGAGAGAATATCTATTATTGTAGTTTGCTAATATAGCAAGAGAAGAGGGGAGTTTAATCCTTGAGATTTTGGGACAGTATTGTAGCTTTAATTAGGCTTTGATCTTGACCATTACTTTAAGGAATTCCTCGGGTCATCTTCAGGGCAATTATAACAAAAATACTTGGTTACAAAGGACTCCTAATTGTAAAACCATTAGTCAGCTCTTTTCAGAATTCCTCCTCAAGGTCTGTGCTAAAAACTTTGCTCATTATGTCAGTAATCATGTCTTGTCTGTCTTCTTCCTGTAGTGTTTTCAGATGAGAAAATTAAGCAATCTGATTCATCACGTAAAGCAGGGAAACTAATTAAAATTCCAGGGTAAAAAAATTTGGAAGTTGCTGCTTCAGGAGAAGATGACTATTTCAGGTGGTGTAGCCCAGCTTGGGAAGGGTCTCAGACACAGAGGAAAGGAAGGACAGCTGCCACTCATTTTCCATTGGAGAAGGGCCATTCCATCTCCTCAGAATAGATGGAGCTTCAGAGCAGTGTCAGAGTGCTTTGTCCAACAGACTGGGTCACCTGAATGGGAGTTGAAAAGAAGTGGTTTCAAAGGAAAACCCACCTGATGAACAGAAATGTTCACATCAAACATACCTGGCAGCTCACAAATAAACTTCTGTAACTTTCTGTGAAACGAGCATATTAATTTCTCTTACTGAAAGTTGTAACTTTAAATTTTCTAAATATGCATGGCGTTATATTGGTGTAGAATCAAGAAACCCATTCCTAATTTTAGGCAGGTGTTTTCTGTGATTTCTGTGATCAATGGCCTTACTTGCTCTGACAGCCAGATTGTATTCCATATTCAAGAAACTTGCAACTAAAGCAGCAGATTTCCTTAAAAATAAATCTTCATGGCTGTATTTTTTGGAAATTCCAGAAGTGACAGATAATACGTGGATATTGAACTTATTCTTCCGTGGAACCTTAACAAGCATCAGGAAGTTTACTTGCCCCATTGCCAGGTAGAACAAAGCTGGAGGCTACCACAGCATGCAGTGTTTTACAGACTGAAATCTGACAGAGTCGGGTGTTTAATAGATTTAATTCTTGTTGTGCTGTGATCTGTGACACCTAACAGCAGTCCTTTTTAAGCTCATCCATGTCATTCACACAACGAAGTAAGCTTGAGCTCCTTGTTAAAGAGGATTGGAATTCCTGGTTGGAAACCATCTGCAGATGGAGCCCTGGTGCTTAGAGTCCCCAGACTGCAGGGTATGGTCCCAGTGCTCCCAGCTCATGGCCTGGAACACCACGGCCCCTCCTGGAGCCACCTTTGTTCAGGGGATGCTGGATTTTGTTGTCTTTGCACAAGATGTCCTATTTATGTTCTTCACTGTTGCCTTGCAGGAGCTGAAAGACTTTTTTAGGTCAGTTTGTAGTCAGGAGCAATTAGGCCCTGCTCAGCAGACATCTGTCCTTCATATGCTAAGTAAGCACCGTGGTCCAGAGCATCACCCTCTGGTGCTGGAACGGGGCTGACACCCTTAATGAAGTCTTTGGCAGTGCAGATAAGGCCTGTCAAAAGCATCCCATCGTAAATCCAGTCAGGGGAATCTAACCTGAATTTAGCTTTGCACTCTTATCACACTTATCTCGGCAATTTCAAAGCGGAGGAGCTTATGAGAAGATTTTAAGGTCATTGGATTTAACAGCCTTCACATTATTCTGTAAAATGCAAACCCCATCTTCCTCTCTAAATTTTATTTTATTTTTTTTAGTGTATGCAGTAACATTAGATAACTGTTCAGGAGGGTATTTTTGGTATCTTTCAGGCTTCTGAAGTGCCAGCACACGGTGCCAAAAAACAGAGTTAAATCCTGAAATGACTGTTTTACTTTGCAAGAACTGGTGATTTTTAAAAATGTAATTGCTCTATTATTTTTCCTCTCAGAGTTGTTAAATATTTAAGATGTGCTATGCATGACAGCAAAAGCTGACTTAATCTGACTGATGTTTAGAGAAATTGATAGAAAAAATTTTTAAAGGTGAGCATTTTCCTGGATTAACAACAGAACTATTAATTTTCTGTGATTTAAAAGCAGTAAACTAATGTTTTTCAAGCAAGAAGGTGGTAAATAGAAAGTGGGAATTGCTCAGGGAGGGTTGATCATTTTGTACAAATCAGTTCCTTTGGCTCCACCTGCAGTACATGGAGTTCAGCAAGAATTTTGCCAGAGCATCTTCACAGTCTGTAAGAGGCAGAATCTGCTCAGGAGATTAACAGTAAAGTGAACTTTCCTTTATTTGACAAAATGGATAAGAGGGTTGGTCTTGGCCAAGAAGCAGCATTGCCTAGATTTGCTTTTCCTCACAGCTTCCCATGTGCTTTTCTCAGCATTATCTGTTTATCCTCCAAACACTTCAATTTCAGACTATAGTTTGTTTGGTCAGAGGTGAATACAAATTAGGAAAAAGGGAAATATTGCATCTCATTAGGAGTTGTGAAATACCAATTTTTATATATTCCGCACTGGAAAAATCTGTCGTGGAAAATGTTTTGACTGTCTCAAACTTGGTTGGTTTTTCTTTAATCTGAAAAAGCTGTGTGTTATCCATCCATCGAGTTTTTCTGTTGTTTGTTTTTTTTCTTTGCAGGAGAAATTACTATGGTGGAAACTGGGCCAGCTTTAGTTTTTCAGGGTTATTGTCCTGGATTAAAGAGAATCAGGTAAAAATTTCTTCAATGACTATTTTTAGTGTTCCTTAACATTAAATCTCTGTTGTTTGCATGATTTATTACAAGACAAATTACCACAATGCTCTTTCTCTTTGGTAATTTGACAGATCAAAGAGGTTTCTAGTTTCCAGCTTTACTGGTTGAGACTTACCCATCTGGCCTGGCATTCTGAGGCTCTGCTGTGCCTGGGTTGTTAATGTTGTTATTATTGAGACCAGTCTTGTGCTCGGTCATACATTCTGAGTTCTTGAATTTGTACAAAAGCAGCCAGACTGTTGTTTCAATTCCTCTCCCAGCACCTTCTGTAAATGATAATCTGGTCTTTTCCCTTTCCTATTTGATTATTTTCCACTCTGATGTTTCAGTCCCTTCTGGTTTTCTCATTTGCATCCAGCTGATTGTTCTTTACTGGATCCTTCCATTGAAATGTCCTGTAACCAGGACAAAAAGATTAACGCTGATAGTGTATTGTTCAATGACCAAAGTTTATCTAATTCATGACAGTCCACTAGAAATCTCCCGAGGAGGATATTTATTTAGGAGATTGAGCACTTGGACTGCATTAGCAAATGGCTGTTACTGTATTTACTGAAGCGTTGGGAGCCTGTTGGGCCGTAGAAGATGGAAGTGTTTCAGCCCAGTCTCATCCCTGTTGCTTACACTGGGGTCCCTTCTGCCATAATCAGGGGAATTGCTCAGTGACACAACTTCATATTCTCAGGGTTCTCTGATTTAGAGATTCCTGTGTGGACACATTAGTACAGTACCCAAATCACTGGTGGTTTTCCACATGGTCTCCCTTCAAAGCTTTGTCACAAAGTTTGGAGTTAACCTGGCTGTGGCAAACCTGTCTTTTAGTACCTTGTATTCAAAGTTACCTTCAACTCTCTACCAAAGCTTGTATTTCGTTTAACACTGTATTTTCAGCTTACTAGAGCTAGTACTGTAGTAGAAATGTTGGCATGCTGCAAAAAAACAACCAGCTCTAACTGTTTTAACTCAGTAATCTGTATAGAAAAAAACATTAAGCCAGTTAAGATGATTTTTTTCTTATATTAGGTGGTGCAGATTATGTGGGACTACAGAGGTTTATAGTTCAGGAACAGCTCGCACAGTACAACATGTCATTTTATAATTGTTCTTTGTTAGCAAAAGACAGATCTCAGTGATGAATGTGAAGACTGGAGAAAACTGATCCTTGAGGATGAAGAAGCCATTCCTCTCAGCAGGAAGGATAAAACTATTCAACACGTAGAAGATTTCTGTTTTGGCAAGTAAGTAGAAACGTAGACATAGATGAATAATTTTATATTCCCAGAGCTAGATGGTCGTGTGTGCTCTTGGCTTCGTGTTCCACCACACTGCCACATTACAGAGTATCTGCAAAGGTAACCCTGGCCTCTGCAATGGCCTTAATGTCCTTGTGCTTTGCTGAAATCTCTTCACTGAGGCAGCCTGATCCTTCTGAAGTGGCCCTCTCTGAGTGTAGAATCTGTTGGCCAGCTTTGTGAGCTGGTGATTTACTTGTGAATAGAAAACAGAAGTGTTGTGTTTGTGGGTAGTAGTAGTAGGTAGTTGTGCACTGCTATCTGTTAATTTTTTTCCATTCATAGTTTGGTTAAAAGCTGCTGTTCTCATAGTAAAAAATTAAACTCATAAGTACATGTAGAATGAACTAAGTACACAAGAACAAGAACACAAATGGATAGTGGTATTTTAACTGTGGAATACTTCTTTGTGCTAGAATGATAAAGGAATATTTGCCTTCTGTTCTTTTTGTATGAAGTGAATTTAACTTCCTGGAGTTAAATCCACTGAATATAAATTCAACTAACTGAACTGTGTATTTATTTATAATTTTTGTCTTCTGGATTTTGCACTCAACTGAACACTCTTCTGAATTCCTGAGAGGCTCTTTGAGATAGTTATGTAAGTTTAACCTTGAATCCCTCAGAAAATATCATAGGGAGCTAAATGTAATGTTGACATGTACTCGTATAAAAACATGTATTTCTTTCTGTAAACATCATAAGTAGGGGGGAAAAGGTGTGAATTAGACTAATACAATCTGAAGGTCACAGGCTCAGACTGTTCAGGGTTCAGGACTGCACAGTAATGGCTGCTTGACTGCAGAGAAAAGGTAATGGTTGTTTTAAAGCATTATCGTTATATCACTTGAATGTTGTAATTGTAAAGCTGTTGCCATAATCAATGATGTTCAGAACCAGTAGTAAATCAGATTTAAAGCTTTCCTAGTGTGTGATTTTCAGCTGATAGCTGGCTCCCAAATGAGTCCCCAAGCACTGAGTTTCACACTTTGGAGAAGTGAGATTATACTCGAGTGGGGACCAACCAGAAGATTCTGCTTTTAGGGATTTAACTGATCTTGGCAGTACAGAGCTGTCTGCCTTGGTTATCACCCCAAAAAACCCCAAACCCACAAGGAGCAGTGATAAGATTAGTAAGCCTAGCAAAGAGAAAGTTCTCCAAAAGAGCTGGAAACTTTCTGAGAGAGTCAATTACTGTGTTTCTGACAATTTACACGTTCTGGCTAGATTCTGTTGTTTTTGCTTAACTTTTATAACTCCTATGAAGTAACCATTAAACATTTATTTTGAAAGAATAAACAGCTGGGTAGCAGTATAATATATACAGTGCAAGTCTGAAATGAATGGCCTTAGAACAAAGTGCATCCATCAAAGGAAAAGAATACTGTGTCTACAACAAGCTGTATTGAAAAAAGGCAAATGGCTGAAAAATAAATAGTGAACACCTGTGCTGAATAAATTAACCAGCTGGTTGGCAATTTTTCATTTGACCTATCTGAAGGGGTTGCTGTTACAAGGCATTAATAAGACACATTCATTTTAAGATATTCCTTTGTTAGTACCATTAATTGATGAATGGTGGAAGATAATATTCTAAATTTACACAACAATTTGTCTGCAGATGTATTATTTTTTTCTGAATTAGGAGAAGAATTGTCTGTACAGAAGTTCAATTTGAGTTATTTTTATAGACAGTTCTTACATTATTCAGGGATATTTGTTCCTATAGGAAGGATGTCATGAATTTATATTATATACAGTTTTTAGGCTTTCATTATAAAAAGTGTAGAGCTGCAAATCATGGAGATTTATGTATTCTTTGATGGGAAGTGAGTAGAGGTTTAAAATGGTAAAAAATAACGTTCCTGTTCCTCTGCTTTTCAGAGTAATATAGAAAACCACAACATGTTATGAATCCAAGTTTATTTTGATTTTAAAAAGTAGTAATCAAGTATGTTTCAAATGGGATTGAAATGTACATTGAGATTGGGAGAAAGTAGAAAGAAAAGCTTCCTCTGAAATTTTGTGTTATGAAAAGGTTTAGGATGAATTAAATAAAAGCTTCCTTCTTAGTTGTTGCATGAATGGCAAAAGCTTTTGTGGTTTTCACAAATGCCATGTTCTAAATTCCGGAAAAAAAACCCAAATCCAAACAGAACCCAAACATTTCATAGACTTTCTTTTTTATTTGTAGCAGGGCTTACTTTTTTACAAACCATTTGACAAAGTACTTACCTTTCCTTGCCATTTTATAGTTCTTTACTGCTTGCAATATGAAGCAAAAAGACACAATTAATGTACAGAAACAGACTTGGCTCATTAGTGCCTCCCTGTAGCAGCCCCTGTGTGTCCCAGGGCAGTATTTTCCCCCAGGCGGGAGTTAAGTGCCCAAGGTGAGACTTCTTCCACACTTTCCCTGAGCCCCTTTGAGCTCCCTGAGTTCATAAGTGAGAAGCAACTTTTAAAGGATCCAAGTTTTTGTTTCTGTTTTAGCAGAAATCCTGCCCCCTGCTTCCAGCTGTGAGGCTACAGGTGTGGGAGGGAGCAGTTTGGTTTGTGTGCTGAATAATTCCTCGCTGTCCCCTGGATTTTAACCATCCTGCTGGTGAAATTTGGTGCTGTATGTTTGCAGGTCACCTTTCAAATCGTAGTTCATTAGTTTTCAGCCAAGATTAAATTGTTTATTCAGTGCATTAATGGCTTGTGGTATCAAGATGAAAAAATAGTGTGGAATTATTGCTGAACTCCTTTTGCTTACAGTGACATTGATCTGATTCATCTCAGCTGGTAGTGTAAACTCAGCCAAGTTCAAAAGTCCTACTTTCTGAGGTGGGTGTCACTGAAGTTCAAGATAAAAAGAGGAGATGAGATTAAAAGTAGAGGGCTGCTTTATAAGGGGAATTTTAAAGAAATGTTGTGAAGAGGAAAGGGACTGTTGTGTGGGAATGTCCCTCCTGTGAGTGGCTGCCTTCAGCCACAGCACAGAGTTGGAACACTTGCATAAAAACAACCATGTTACTGGAACAGCTAATTAGAATGCAAGGGCAGAGCTGAAAAAGGAATCTGGAGGTTTTACTTACACTTTGGGTCAAAATGGCCTGATTCTCCATGGACCTGCCAGCATCATGGCTGGGAGGGAGGCTCGGTCCTGTAGAGCACATCTGTTTTCTCCAGTGAGCTTGGTTTTTACAGTGTCTCAGCTTAAGGACCTTAATGCATATTTGCATTTCAATTTCAAAGGGTTTTTTAAACTTTAGGGAACACTGAGTCAAATTGCTTTACTGTTTCTATTTTAAAATACATTTCTGTTGTTTCTGTAACTGTGTGTTGTGTTTCACCATGAGGGTCGTGATTTTCATTTTGAGATCCTTCCATCTTTTGAGGTCGTGTGAAATAAGAACCCAAATGTTTGTTGTCCTTTTTTTCCTAATAAAAATAGTCCTTTTGAATTACAGCTTTGCAGTCAAAGCAGCAGAGTTCTTTGGTGGGTGGTACACCTGATTTGGTCAGGATAAAGTCATTCTAATGCTTTTCCTAGAAATGCTGGACGATTCCATTCTGGCACCGACTCAGACGTTAAACAAAGTTTTTAAGACTCTTCAAAAGGCTTTTTCCCCGTTTTTCCCCTTGTGTTTTCAATCAGTCAGGATTCAGCAGAAGGTGTTGAAGAAGCTGGTGCTCTGCCAAAGCTGCCTGTCTTTGGAGCCTCTGGTGCCCAGGAGGTTTCTGCAGGACTGGAGAAAGAGTGTCCAGCAGCGCAGAGCCCCTGCCCAGAGACGGAACCAGCAGGGGCCACGGAAGGGAGTGGGGCAGGACCCACCCCTGGAGGTGAAACTTCTCCTGGAGAGTCCCCTGTGCAGCTGGGACACACAGAGGCTGCACCTGCAGAAACAGCCTCCCAGGAACTGAAGAAAATTACCTACTCCCAGATTGTCAGAGAAGGCAGAAGGTTTAATATTGACTTAGTTTCCAAGGTAGGAACTGAATGAGGTTTTTTCATAAGTACATTTACTTTGCTGGAAATGCTGAAATTTTTGAAAAATCTGTAATGGTCAGGAGGGTGACCCGATGCCTTTGAGGCAATCTTTAGATGTGAGTAGGACTTATTATCCTTAAAGCAAACATGAGCTATTTCATGTGTTCTTATGTGTTTGTTTGGAACCAAAGGGACCCTAAAACATAGCTCAGAAATATCTCCATAAAAGTACATTTTATGAAATTCAGCACTTAAGTAATACCTACGAAATAGCTCCTTTTAAATAGTATGGTGAAAAACTTATGTGTTTTGAACAAGGAAATCGATCTACTTTTCAATCCAGACAAACATCTTCAGTTCACAGTTGTATTTCTGTCCCTTCTGTATTTCATTGCATATTTGTAGCTTATAGAAAGAGTAAATGTAGGCAATTCTAAACGAACAGAACAGAAATGACTAGCCCTTGGGTGGGGAGTTCTGGAATTTACCTGTGGAAGATTACCCTGTTATTTCAGGTGATTTGGGGACAGCTAGTGAGGATTCCCACAAACACTGTCGGGTACCTTAGTGATGTCTTTACTCACCTGGGTCTGTCTCCTCCCTGTGCAGTTGCTTTTCTCCCGCGGTCTCTTAATTGACCTTCTCATTAAGTCCAACGTGAGCAGATACGCAGAGTTCAAAAATGCCACGCGAATTCTGGCCTTCCGGGAAGGGAAAGTGGAACAGGTATTGTGAATAACGTGCTGCCTTAAAATCAAGAGGCTTGAAATGGATATTGGGAGAATGTTAGAACAATAAGTTAGTATTGTTCCTTAATTCTGGTTTTTATTTAATGTCTGGAAGACAAAGTGTTTACACGGGTTATATATAAATATTTAAAAAAACCCAAATCAAACTAAAATAAGATTGTGCAGTCCATTACATTGAGATAAATCTTTGCCTCAGGCTAAATATTTAAGCCAGTTAATTCTTAAATATTCACATGCTTTGGGTTTTAAAAATAATAGCATAGACTTGTCTCTCTGCTGCTTACAAGAGAATTCAGTGTGGTTACAGCAACAGGAGATATTGGCACAGTTAATTAATACAAACTACTGATTAATTCTGCAGCCAGAGCTGCAAGTGAAACTGAAGGGAAGTAGAAAGGGGAAGAGGCTGAAAAAGATTGAAAAGTATTCTTATTGTGGAAAATTGTTAACTTTTATTACAGTTACAATAGAAAGTCATGGAAAGAAATATGTAAAGAAATAACTACAGCGAAAAACAGTAATTTAAAATATTTGTTAGGTATTCAGATCAATATTGCTTGATGCTTTTGCATCCAGAGTATAGAAAGTATCTGAAATTATTAAAAAATACTTTGCAGGTGCCTTGTTCTAGAGCAGATGTGTTCAACAGCAAACAGCTCACGATGGTGGAGAAGAGAATGCTAATGAAATTCCTGACATTCTGTTTGGACTATGAACAGCACCCCGAGGAATACCAAGGTAGTGTGGCACGGAGCAGGGCACGCTCCCTTCTTGGGAGCTCCTCCAGTGAGGCACACTTTTGAGAGCTCTCCTGTGTCTTCACATGGTTTATTTTTATGGGTTCATTTTCAAAGTATGCTGCGACCTTTTCATGACCTTTTCATTTCAATGTTGAATTCTTCTACTTAAGCACTTGCTCTTCTAGTTCCCACATCATTTATTATTTACGTTTTTCTTTAACAGCAAAATTATATATTACAGCGAGGTTGCAAAATGCTTTTTATCATTTTGAGGTATTTTCTCCCTCTCCTGGGTATTTTTTAAAGTAATGTCATGTATCTGATTTTTCTTTCTGTTTTTGGGATACTGTGTAAATCTTCACAATATGTTACCACAAAATCAGAAATGGAGAAAATGGAATTTTTTAACTTTGAAAGTAAATGTAATTTAATGCCTCTTAGTTGTAGAGGTCAGGTTCAAAGTGCCTTTATCAACTGTTGGCTTACTGAGATGAGAGGAAATCAGAATAGATTTGAGCTATAATGTGTGAAGAATAATGAGCATCAGGTCAAAGAGGGAAATTGGCTAACTGGAGGAAGGTGCTTTGGGTCTGTGCTCCTCAGGGTACGAAGAATGAAGTGGTGTTCTCAGTTCTTGGAGTCTAAAAGTAAACTAAGGCAAACTAAAAAAGGCTGTCAAAAAGAAATAGTGAGGAAAGAGGAGCAGTTCAGGTACTGAAGTTGCAGACCAAAAGAGATCAGTGCTTTTTGGAGCTTGGCAACAGCTTGACCAGGCAGTATTGCTGCAAGACTCTCGTGTTAACAAGAAGTAATTGTTAGGATATTGGTTTGATTACTTGAACAAGACTCTTAGATTAGGTCCAAACATTAGAGAAAATTATTTCAAACGTACACAGACAAAATTTGTCAGCATTGAGATCTGGTAAGAATTGGAGGAGAGTGTAATGAACTCCAGAAAATCTGAAGGGGGAAAACTCATTAGACTGACGTGGTTTATTGATTACAGGTGATCTCAGTTTGCTGCTGCTGGAAGAAATGGAGGTGCTCAGAGTGAGGATTATAGGGGGTATTTAGGAAATTTATTAGTGAAAAAAGGAGACGCCAAAGCAATTTTAAATGAATTCATTGATTCATGTACCTAAATAACATCAGATTTATTTTAGTTCCAGAGACAGTTAAACAGATTTTGTTCCTACATTTTAAAATAGCCTGGGAAGTAGTTGGGAATATTTTGAGACAGATTAGGCTAATGTAAAGACTTCAGAAATTTGAAATTGCTAGTGATGAGATCACTGCATTCGTGGGAAGGCAGACTTTTAATAGGGAGAGTTCATGAGAGTAAAGAATTTTTTTTAAAGCTTTTTTCTGTAAAATATGGATTTATGTAAGAAGCCTGAAGTGAGGAAAAACTTGAGAATTTTTTTAGACTGACAAAACAAGCCCCAGACCTGTCATTTCATGACTTATTGCATGGCTGTACAAAGGACTGACATAAGCTCAAGAGCAGACTTCTGAATAATATGAAAGTATGCTGTTGCTTGAATGCAGTCTTTTCCTGGAAAAAAAGAATAGTTGTTAAGGTAACTTAAGTTTTTCAGAGATGTATCAGTGACACACAACACACATCAAACATCTCCTGGAAGACTTGTGTTTCCTTGAATTTCACAAGGTGTCAGCAGTAGTAGTGTTTTAAAGGGAAGACAGAGTTCTTTGTCCCTGTCTGCTCTCTCATCCACACTTGTTTGTTGCCAGCAAAACATTGGATAAATATTGCACCTTTTTATCTTTGGATTGAGACACTGTGAATGGCTTTGGGCATAAATATCCAGTGTGGCACTGTCAGTGTGGATCCAGCAGTCCTGTTCCTGAGTGGGTGTCACTCAGTTGGATAATTCACAGGAAACAGCATCCCAAGGCACTTCAGTGGGTTTTTGCCACAGTTGCTCACATTGCCCTCAAGATTGGAGATGGACTTAGATAAAGTCTAGCAGAGTGAACGGGTGAAGCCCTGTTTAGAGGCTGGAGACCCCCACAGTGGCTTTGTGGTATATTGAAATATTTTAATGGAGGGATATTTCTGTGCTGTGAGAAAACTCACCTTCTGAGGGTAAATTTCTTAACTTTCATTGACTTGATCCATTTTCAGCATGTGTTTGTTGAAAACCTCAGTTGCTTTTGTGTATTGAAATGCAAAGGCTGGAGCATGTGAGACAATGCAGGTGTTACACTGGGCTCTGCCCCCCAATGTGCTTTTTCCTCAGAGCACGAGAGCAGTACGTTTGCTCAGTTCTTGCAGACCCGCATGCTGACGCCCAGCTTGCAGCACTTCATTCTTCACTCCATTGCAATGGTCTCAGAGACTCAGGGCACGACTCTGGAAGGTCTTCAGGCCACAAAGAAGTTCCTGCAGTGCCTTGGCCGCTACGGCAATACACCGTTTTTGTTCCCTCTCTATGGGCAAGGGGAGATCCCACAGTGCTTCTGCAGGTAAGCTCCACTGACCCAATCCACGCCTTCCCCAAAGCACATCCTTGGGAATCCAAGAGAGAGCATTCAATAAGAATCATCACGTTCAGGATTCGTGTTGGGTTTATGTGCTTCACATTTTCATTGGCTAGAAAATTCCCCTCACTCAGAAAAGAAGGAAAATGACAGTCCTGTAATACTTTGCAACAGTTTTCATTGTGTTACAAATGAGCTTGTAATAGCTGCTGGCTGAGGTGGCTGCCTGTGATAGTAAGTCGTAGGAAATGAGGAAGCCCTGATTTAACCCACACAGAGCTGTCACTTTTTCAGTCTGACAGAGGAGACTCAGAGTGATGTGTGTCCAAAAGGGTGGCTGTGCTTTGGGGTAGGGTGAGCAAATGGGTGCTTTAGTGTTCCCTGAAGTTGTCAGTCTGTGTTACTAACTAGTGCCGAGAATGCATCTGCCATTTATAGGGAGATATATAATAATGAACTGGATTTTTATGAAAGAAGCAATATTGTGCCGTGTGTGCAGTTTATTATTAGATTTTAAACAAAACCTAATTCTTTCCCCTTTCTTATATCACAGACTTATCCAAGTAGGGCAACTGATTGAAATGCTGTCCTTATGCTCTTGGCATGGTTCTGTAGACCTGCCCAGAGCACAGGCTCCCACCTGTGAATGGAACAGCAGAGAAGATCCCGTGCAGCCCTGCTGCACTGAGCCACACACAGGCTGCCCTGCTGCATTCTGACATCTCAAACAGCAGCCATATGTTCTCCACTCCCTGAGCCTTAGAAAAGTAATTCAAACAAAAACATACAATTGATGCCAGGATAAAACAAGACCCACTGCAAGCCCTGTACTGAACTGTGGTCAGTGGCAGTGGAGTCCCCACCCTGAGCCCTGCGGTGTCCCTGGGGCCGTGTTCCAGCAGAGGAGCTCCATGCTCTTGGGCACCATGAGGAATCCATGTGCAGGGGGTGGCTGGTTTTGATTTTCACTTGTTTCCAACACTTCAACGGGCTTTTCAAAGGGTGGGGGTGTGTTTTTTCCTCTTTGCTGTTGCTGGCAGGCAGCGTTTCCATCTGCTCCATGTGGGGTTTAATGTGGTAACCTGTAGGTCTGAAGTAAACATTAGCTCTGTTTAAAAAAGGCAGCATTGCCTGGTGAAGCCAGTTTGTCTGAGTGATATATTTGTGCATCAGTCCTTTAAGTAGGAGTGCAGGGTCTTACCTGCTTTGTTTGTGGTGGACAGCTTCTGCTTTTTACATGTGTGCTGCTATTAAATTCTGTTCTGCAGCACAGTGTTGGGCATTATCTTCTTGTCTTGTGTCTGTGATAGATTCTGTTTCTCTTCTCCAGAACAGTACTTAAATTACTGCCAGAAGAATGGCCTTAGCAGCTTGAGTCTATTTGGCTGTATAGAGGATGGATGCAATTATATGCTGATAGAAACATTCTGGAATAATTGTACTCCACTGAATAGAAGTGTTATTTGGTACTGTCTGTGGTCAATAGCCTTCATCTGTTCCTTAAACTGTGTTTATATGGGGATTTAAAAAAATGTGGATCTGTGTAATTAGGTGGGTGGACAGGCAATCTGTGAACAAGAATTGTTTTATGTAACTACTCTGGATACAGTTGTGTTATAGAACTTGTGTTTGTGGATGTCATGGATATCTTTTTGCCTCTGTAGGACTTCATGAGAGACCAGGTGTCTGTAGGTGATTAATCAAAATATTATCAGAGCCATTATACTAGTACAAGTTGGGCAGTTAGGCCTTCTTTGGCTTCAAATACCTGGGGGAAAAAGTAAATTTATAATTAAAATTAGAATTTTAATTGCATTTTCCCCCCATAGGTTGGTCTCTTGCACTCTTGAAATTGCTTTGGCTTTAATAGCCAGCACATACAGTTTTTGATCTGTAACAGCAATGTATTTCAAGAGTTAGCCATAGTGCTGTCTAGAAGTGTTATAAATATTCTTATCATAAAATCATTCCATGATGACAGGAACTCTTCAGATGGCCCGAACTTCCTAGTTATGTCCATTGGTTGCTGCATTTTCGGTTGGTTTTTTGGCTAAAACTTAAGTCCCGCAATGAAGATAGTATCTTAATAGTTGAAGCAAATTAATCTGTCAAACCAAGAAGTAATTATACTTCTTAAAGGTTGGTTTTACAAACATTCTGATACCAGATTTTTTTAAAAGTTTTCTTTGGTTTTAAGTGAACAATTTAGGAGGCAATCACAATATTTTCTGAGATTAACCACAGTGTTTATCTGTGGTCTGCCCTCAGGATTATGTCTTGCTAAAAGTGAGCTGTGTCCAAAGAAGCCTGCTCAGGCTGGGGAGTAAAGTGGTGACACCCAGCCTATAGATCACAGCCCAGAGCTTTTATCACCAGGTTATCAGGGGAAGGTGTCACCTGGTCTGTGATTTCTCACCACTGTTGTGTATTCTGTTTTAATGTAAACCTCTTAAGCGTTCCTTGCAGCCAGTTACACTGTGTGTTCTCATCAAGGCTACTGTTATAAATGGCATACATGCATATTGATGGGAGGGAGGCAAAGGCGTTTGGAAGTCACATCCTTGCATCCCAAATGAATTGTGCATAAACACCCCGACGGTTTAGAACTGCTGACGACACCTGAGTGAGTGAAAGCAGGGCTCGTGCTTTATTGGTTTAAGCAGGTATGGTTTAGGAGAGAAAATTAAACTTTTATATCACTGTAATGCACTTCCCAAGATGTCGAGGTACAGATGTGAGATTTCTATCTCCATAAATTGGATTCGTGGAACAACGAAGGGCATTGGAAGCCTCGTGCTCTTCCAAGCAGCAAAACTTTACTGGCCTTTAACTGCTTCCTTTGCTTCAAACTTCTTGGCACAAAACTGTCTCCTCTTTTCTAATGAAGTAGCAGTAGTTTGATGTTTAGCAAAAATGAACATAGTAATATCCCGTTCTTGAGGAAAGTCAAAACAAGCCTTTACATTTGGTAAGGTAAATGTAAGACACCAAAACATCAATATCTAAGGCAGCAGGGAAAGCAAGATGTGGTTTGCAGTTTGCTGTTAACATGTTTGTTGTAAATCTGTGACCCAGCTTTGCTTTTCTTGAAAAAACGTCCTCACATTAAAACTAGAGTTGGGCATCATCGTAAAGTCTCAGTGGTACAACATTTAAAATGGTTAGTTTGATTTTTGCTGCTTTTTTTTCTGGTTGTAGAAAACCATACGAAATATTTCAAATATTTTCTGATGCAGGAGGTTAATGTTAAAATTGTCAGCTTTCAAATTTCTCTTTGTAACTGGGAGAAAAAAGATATTTTATTTAAAACTGAAAGGATTGTTGACTGTGAGGCTGTAGCTGCTTTTGCATGTTTTACAGGATTCCTCTTTGGAAACTTGAATCTCCTTCCTTTCCTCCCAGTTTTTCAGAAGCAGAAACCTTTGGCACTTTTTATGGTTTTCAGGGGTGTTTGGAATGCTTTTTCCCAGGTATTTTTCAAATAGTTTATTTTGCAGTTCAGCTCAGTCAAACATGCCTGTTGTAATTTTCAGTTTTCCTTGGAGAGGGACTCTTTCAGTTAGGATTCTCCTCCCCCAAGGCCAGTGCTTTCAGGTTGGGAAGCTGCACATTATGCCCTCCCCTCCAGGGCTTGTGCTCACCTTTCCACTGAGTGTGTATGTGGTGGGCAATGTCACCCTCTGTAGTAGTTGCTACAGATTCCAGCTGAAATTAGGAACTTCTCTCTCAGGGACAGTGACAGCAGTAATTCTGTGATGGAGGAAAGATCTGATTAAGAAGTTCCATCTCTTTCAGCCCCTGTATTTACAGGAAGATTAAGAGTCCAGGCTGAGATAAGATGGATAGTGTGATTGATTTGGAGGGTTCCTGTACATATGTAAAAATGAATAATCAGTTTTTACCCTTACATGTGCACTGTTATCTGCTGCAAATATCAGAGCTTCTGAGATAGTCTCAGCTCCTTTAACATTCCCAATTATGTCCCTGTTACAATCTCTGGGAAGGTTTTAGTGGTCTGAAATCAGGACCAGGCTTCAGGAAACCTGACTGTAATAAACACTTGGAATTGATACATTAAAAATTGAGTACAACATCTTTGTCAGTTCATTCCATGCATGAGCCTCATGACTTTACATGTAAGCAACATACACAAGTTTTCTTTTTGTTAATTGTATGATTTGGCTCATTAATGAGAGATCTGACTGCGCAAGGAATGAACAGTTTGAACGTGACAGATTTGAGTCCCAGCACGTGTGTAATTCTGTGCAAGTGTGAGACAATCACAGGTGATTTAGAAAGCATAGGCTGTACATGAGATATGCTTAGTCCTCCATTCTATTTTCATATTTACATCTCTCTTACCACTTATAATTATTCTATATCTTTGGACCTGAACATGTAAATTGAAATTACTCAGAACTTGTCACTATTCCCTGATTTGCACAAGTAGCTGCAGTGCTCTTTCCTCTTAATTGTTTGCACTTGCATTTCAGGGAAATAATAAACCTTCAGCTGTAGTTTGGCTTCTAAAGACAAACCTGATGTATTTCCTCTCACTTGGTTGGCAGATGAATGCAAAATGGGCAAGCATAGTTAGCAGGATTGTTTGTAGGACCCGTTGTTTGTTTTTCCCTCTAAGGAGAAACTCTTGCTTGGGATAAACATGAGGGAGTGAGATAATCCATCATTCTGAGACCTGTTCACAAGTGATGGATGGATAGATTGGTAAAGTAACTCAATAATCTTCATTTTTTTCAGGTTATTCACAGATCAGTGAGCCTTGTCGTTAATAAAGCTATGGAATGCTTTTGTGTCCTTGCCCACATTATTCCTCTGAATTTGACAGGAAAAGACTTTTAATTTGGAAATAACCTTTGTTGTGAAATGCACTAAGTGTATGAAACCTGGAAAATACCTGTCTGGTTTAGATTTTTTCTTTCAGTGAGTGTTTGTCAATCCTTTGTTTAAAAAATTGTTTACAGCTATGAGAGCTTTTCTGCTTCTTTTTATTTCACTGAGCAGTAATACAGTGTTCTGCAGGAGTTCATACCTTGTGAAGGCCTTCAGCCAGTAGAACATATCACATGGGATGCTCTGGATCATATGGATCTTGTCAAAGTATGTTGATCTCACATCCCTAACTAGTCACGGAAAAGTTTCCAGTCAAGAAATTAGAGGGGTTAGAATTACATTGTCCTGCTCTCATTCTTGATCACTCTTGGTTCATTTAAGAACATACTTGGAAAATAAAAGCACAAAATAAAAATGTTACTATGAGATGATATTTCAGGAATTTATAATTAAGGTGACGGTAATAAGATGAAAGAATGCAATACATTATTTGGTATTGCCCTTAGCAAGAAAATTCCTCTCTGGATGCGTGGGCATGTGCAGGTGTGACTTACAAGGTCTTCCTGAGAATTACAGCTCAGACACGGGAATATGTTACAGCGTTATCAGGAGATCTGTGGAAATGACATGATTGTTTATTATTGGAGCAAATCTGAGATGGGAAGGCAAATTGCATTTAGCAAAGTCCTTTGTCATTAAACTGGAAAGCAGAGAAAGGTGGCTCCCAAAACATGACAGAATTAGTCAAACAGTCCTTGAATTTCATGGAGGGTTAAGAGAACTTGAATGTTTATGTCTTTTCTGGAGGCAGAGAGCACATAAACGGAGTGTGTAGCTGAGCTAATGCTTGGTGACTGGTTCCTAGTCAGTGGTGCTGTGCCTCTGCCCTGGGGTGCTGATCTCTGCAGGCACAACTCTGGTGTGATCACAGCCCATGACCTTGTGAGGAGTCCTGGGCAAGGGCGGTGCACTCGGAGCCAGGCAGGGCCCCCCCGCCACCTTCCCCAGAACTCAGCCTTGGCAGGGTATCTGTAGTTACCTGCCAGCACAATGCACAAAGAATGGGACTTTTTAAATCTTCTTTTCCATTTTTCCCCTCTCCAGCTCCACTTTCTCACAATTCCCACAGTGTTTTACCCATAATTTCTGGGGCACTTGCTATGTAGGTGAACACGATGCCTGATGGATTCTCACCTTACTGTCATATAAATCATCTGGGGTTTGAGTTTAGCATCCTAGAGAATGATGCTTAACCTAGAGTCATTAAAAAGTAGTGTTAATTGCAATCTCCTTACCAAAATTTAGGGTTGGTAATGCAGTTATTTTAAGAAAGAGCACTTTTATATTATGATTATGGCCATTCACAATCTTGACAAAACCTTGTGGCTCTGGAACTACTTCCTTCAGACCTAGTCTCAAATTCTGCACCTCAGATTCTGCATTTTTGCTGGCAGTAACCTCATATTTCATCCTCTCAGTCATTATCTTCAAACAGTGCCTGGATTTCCTTTGCAGTTTCTGGAAACAGTAAATTTATTCTCAAGCAGATCTTATTAATACCCCCTTTTGCTTCAGCAGGTGCTAATATGTTTCTCTTAATAGTTTTATGGGACTTTTTCTGACTGTGCTGTTACCTAGATAAATTTTCCTAATTCTTGGTGACTTACAAGTGTTTGCCAAAATTATAGTAATTTTTACTTCTCTATTTTCTTGCAAATAACTTGTTAGGTTGATTTGTAAAGAAAACTTAGCGTTCTTTCTAAATACTTTAAATTCTGTGATGTTGATGACTTTTAAGTGCGTTATTAGATAAACTGGTCTCAATCTAAGAATTTATTCATGGATAAAACTAAACTACTTTTTCACTATTCTTGGCCTCTCTAAACAATTCTTCTACAACAGTTATTAGAACATGTCTCTTTTATTACCAATAGGCTGCTAATAGTGCAGTTTCTTAAATTACTAACAGTTTAAGTGAAAAGAGAACTTAAATATAGGCTTTTTTTGTCAACAGAATTTCCTCAGGTTTTAGAAACAGCCTAATAAATCTACAGTGGCATGAAGTGAGACTGAGGAACATAGAAATGTATGATGAATTAAGATTTTTATTGTACTGCCTATTGACATTTGAGTTTGTGGAAACAGAATTGAACCTGTAAAAGGAGCAGTGACTTGGCAAACCCCAGAACTTGCACATCACGTAATAGGAACTCATATGTGAAACTTATGAAATAGCTCCACTTGAGTGCAATTTGGCCATTCAGATACCAGGAACAATAAATACTAATCCTTGCCAGACTCTGATGAAATAGGCTTAAATTACCCTTATTTTGTAATTATGGAAAAATGTGCACAAAGGGTCTGATGCATATTAGGGTCAGTGATAAGGAGAGAGAGTTTTGTGCCTCTGTGTCGGGAAGATTAACCATCTATTTTTTTAGCTGCAGCCACTTTGTGTATTTGATTTGTCTGTATTCTCCTTGTTCATGTTTTTAGAACACACAGCAATATTGGAGGAAATGCTGATGTTTGAGGGGCATTCCAGGAACACAGGATTTAACATGAGAACCAGGTCACGGCTTGCTCTGTGTGTAAAAATAAATTGAAAGAGAACAATTCATTAATTCAGCACTTGGCATGTTTTCCTTTGATCTGTCTCCAGAGCTTGCTGTGCTGGACATGCAGTGTTCAGCTTTAAGGAGAGAAGCAAATAGTTTTTACTGTAGAAAGCTATACAGTTAGAGAGAAAATCAGTCTGTTTTTTAATTAATTGGAATTTGAGAAAGGAAAAGACAAATTATATGTTAGAAATACAAACTTTTTTGTGTGTCTAAAACTATGTGATAGAGTTTTCAAATTGTTCTCTGTAGTTTCAGAGAGAGCTAAGGGCAAGTCTGTAATTTCAGTGTGTTTGTGGTATCTCTGTGTTGGAAATCGAGATGTCAGATGGGGAGACATTCTATTTTTGTTGAATTAATATCAGAGAGCATTACATCAAAGCAGTAAACTCCTCTTGTATCAACAGATGCAGCAACCCTGAAGCCTATTTTCTCTCTTGTTACATTAGTGTTTAATTAAAGAAAACAACTAGTTGGAGGCAGTTACTTTTCTGTGGAATGTAATGAAGATTTATTTTGTAAGTGACCTTCACTGTATTAGCTGAATCAGTAATCAGTAAAATTAATAGAATAATCAAATTATATACAAACTCATAAATCACGGTGGATATGCTGTCAAAAACTCAGCTTTTAATATGTCCTATTGTTTCACAGCTGTATTAAAAATTGCAACTGCTGAGTCCTGCCTTGATGGGGACTGAAATGGCATTTAAAGGCTGTGGATGATGGAGGGCTACCAGGCCAAAAATTTTCACAACTCTTAATTTAGCTGTAATGTGATTTGATGTCAGCAGGGCAGAGTTGAAGCCAAGTACAGTGTTGTTGCTATCTTTCAGCAAAACTTGAATTATTGGTGTAGGCAGTCGCCAGTTAATTAGTGTAATATCAGTTTAAATGTCTGTCTTTTAGGGTTAATGGTATCAAAGAGTTGCCTTGTACCTGAAGTACAGTCAAATCATCTTGAATAGCCCATTGTATGAAAGTAATGTTTTACTTTGCTATAAATTATTGGGGTGCCATTTAGTTTAATATTTCAGTTTTTGTATTTAAATAATTTTGGCAAGTTCTTCCTGATTGTGTCATTTTTCATGCTAGGTTGTTTTAATAGGTATTTTGGCTCCTTGTAATTGTTTAACAACACAATCAAAATTCCTTTCCATTTTCATTTAAAAAAAGAAGTTTTCTACTGGCCTCCTATGAAAACAGGTCATGCCCTCCTCCACTGGATAGAAGGCTACTCTTGGAAATAATTAATTCACATTTTTGCGCAGCCAAGCAGCAAAGTTCTTTCAAAGCACACTGGAAAAACCAAGTGCATGTATCAAAAAGCCCCTGACTGTGGTTGAAGTCAAAGGAAAAATGTAATTTAATGTTTTTAACTAAGGAATCTTAGTTCTAGTTAAGTTAATAGCATTCTTCTTATATACAACATACGAAATAAATTCATCTGAGTTGGTTTGAAAGATCCCTCTATCTGCCTTGTCAGACAAGATTGCAGCGTTAGAGATAATCGGCCTGTAGCTCAAGGCTCTCTCGTAACTCTTCAGTGCCTCTTTAACCTTTGTGCCACGTCCAGCCAGCCAAGGCTGGGGCTGTTGTGCTGCCTTTGCACGGGAAGGGGCTGTGGCAGTGTGGGCAGTGTCAGTGCTGGTGCTGACAGCTCCCGGGGCTGAGCTCCGGGCCCTGGGCTGGGAACACACCCCAGCCCTGCGGCCTGGAGGGGGCTGTGGTGCTCACTGCCCTTGGGCTGTCCCGGAGGACACCTGAGGGGCAGAATTAGCTCCCTTTCAGAAGTCAGGTTTGAGAAGTGAAAGGTTTTTTTTCAAGCTCGTCATTTATGAACAGATACCAAAGTCTTTTACTTCCAAATCATAGAATCACAGAGTGGTCTGGGTTGGAAAGGCCTTTAAAAACCATCCAGTGCCACCCTCTGTCTTGGGCAGGGACACCTTCCACCAGCCCAGGCTGCTCCAAGCCCCGTCCAGCCTGGCCTTGGACACTCCCAGGGATCCAGGGGCAGCCACAGCTTCTCTGGGCACCCTGTGCCAGGGCCTGCCCACCCTCCCAGCCAGGAATCCCTTCCCAATCTCCCGTCTAACCCTGTCCTCATTCCCCCTTCGTCCCCAGTCCCTCTCCAGCTCTCCTGGAGCCCCTTTAGGCACTGCAAAGGGCTCTTATGTCTCCCTAGAGCTTTCCCTTCTCCGGGTGAACCCGCCCAGCCCTCCCAGCCTGGCTCCAGAGCAGAGGGGCTCCAGCCCTGTGGTAGCTCCGTGGCCTCTTCTGGACTCATTCCAACAGGTGCATGTCTTTCCTGTGTTGGGGGCCCATCATGTCAGTAAATCCAGGCTACCAAAGTGCACAGAGCCTTGCCTGGCCGTGACACACATTGATTGCAGTCGGTTGTGGTGGCACTAACCCTTGTTTCCCCTGTGTTGCCAGGCTGTGTGCTGTGTTCGGGGGGATCTACTGCCTGCGGCACCCCGTGCGGTGCCTCGTGGTGGACAGAGCCTCGGGCAGGTAAGGGTGACACAAGTAACCTCCTGTTTGTACCCAGGATACAGGTGAAAAATGTGGGGAGTCAATTTGGGAAAAAATGATTCTTCAAAGATCCTCCTTGGTATTAATAACACATCAACCTTGATTAAAAGTAATTTGTGTATAGGTCCTCCAGAACAAGGAAAGTGGGTCTAGAATATAGAAACTAAATTAATTTCCCTGTGATATTACTACAGCTCCTGATCACCCAAGCTTGGAAGACAAATCATTTCAGCTGCCGGGGGGCTGGTGATGAGTGATGTTAGTTTTCCTTGTGGCCTTACCTACTCTAATTGATTTTCATCAGATGACAACAAAGCCCTCTGTTATTGCATTTTTAAAAATGGAGCTCACCTAAAGACTCATCAGATTAATCTTTGCTGATAATGCATGTCACTCCAAGAGAAAAGACTTTAATGAGTTTTTAGGTAGATTGTTGTCATAAACTATGCTGCCCTCTTATCCCAGAATAAATTCTTTTACAACAATATCAGGCCTGTAGGCAGGTTTAAAGTTGAGCTAAGAAAAATCAACCCAGAGTTTTTCCAATAGTGGCATTTTTCACACCTCTGTAAATTGTGTTTCTGTTACACTCTCTCAGTTACTAGTCTAACTGCAGAATCTGCTCTCTTAAGAGTCTGTTTTCAGCTTAGTTTCCATAATTGAAAATTTCAAGATGTTCAGTAGAAAATCTCAAAAATTAAGTTAGAAAATACGTAGTAACATTTTATTGTGAAAACTAGTAGTTAAATGATGGGGTTGATGTGTTTATTTTCCAGTTGCACTGCATGTTGGATTCCTTGAGTTGCATTTGTCATGACATGGTCAAGTAGTAGCTGTTTTCCCTGGAACTGTATAAACAACAGATTTTTATCTTTCTGGCAGTTCCTGGAGATTCTGGAGTTCGTTGCACAGTTTTAGACTGTGAGATGCAAATGTGATAGTATTTCCTCATGTGTGTTGTTCTAAATGCATCATTCATATGCTAATGAAACCATGCTCCTTTCAGAAACTCTGTAGTTTATTTTAGCACTAATATTTAAGCTGTTACTGTAGAAAGCTTTATTTTCCAATAATGTTTAAACAGTTAACTTGCTCTTTCAGGGGGACAAAGCTTAGATTTGTTAGCCATTTCCAAACACCACTCGGCAGAGATCCTAACTGGACAGCGCCCCAGGTTCCAGCTGCTTTTGCACATTCTGAAGACCTTTGAAATTAATGTTTTCTTTATAAGGTTATATGTGTTCAAAAAAAAGGGGGAGTGCTGCCTTTCCATTAACCTGCTTATATGTTTTGAATCTGATAAGTTCCCCAGGGTTCAATGTAGGTTTCAAGTGTCTTTTTTCAGGCTATTAGGCTCCTTTCCTGGTTCACTGTGACATTTTAGAATTGAAGGATAGATTTTTGAGGAGCAGAATTATTGAAATACTTTTAAAAGACTTTACCAGACTTTCATTATTCCAAAAACATTGGGCTTTGAATAGTGGCCATTCTCTGATGGTGAATGTGAAGAAGCACAACAGGTCCAAGATCGTTGTTTTCCTTTACCTTCTGTTATCTCTTCCTTTTTGTTGTGTCTTTCCTCACTGTGTGTTCCCTCCCTGCACCAGCTTGTATTTCCGCTTGGCTTTGGGCTTCAGTGTTTTGCCTAATAAAAATCAGCTATCAAGTTGTTAATGAGGCTATTTATGAGTTACTGAGCTTTTGAGGCAACAGACCATTAATAGTAATTGGTAATAGGCAAATTCATATCTGGTTGTCAGTGCAGCTGGCTCTGTGCTTCCAGAGGCAGCTTCCCTTGGTTACAAATGGCTTACCCTTAGCACAGAAGAAATTCAGTCACATTGTACAGGGTTCATTTTAGAGCATCTTCCATGGTCTTCCGGGCTTCACCCATTTCTTAATGCACTTATTTTTTCCCTATTTTTAATATTCTTGTTTTAGTACCTGTAAGGAAAACTTATACTTCTGTCAACAGGCTTGGTAGTCTTCTCAGACTTTTAGTTTAGCATTTAACTTAAAGTCCCTAAATATCACCAAAGTAACTCCTTTCTAGACGTGGCTAACATTGCTTTTTCATATTCCTACTCATACCTGTACATACAGAGAAGAGTAGATTTCACCTCCAGCTCTACAATTATTTTCATCATTTTTCTGCAGTCCTTTTTATAGTTTATGAAAATAAGATTGAGGGGAGACAGAGTTAAAGTGTAGAAACTTTTAGACATTGCTATTTTAAGGTTTTGGTAGTGCAGTTGAAAATACCTATTTTTTATGTATTGTACCAGCTCTGCTGTTTTAATAGGTTTGCAGAACATCCTGTGTTATTGGTAGAACTCTGATGCTCTGTTAGAAAATAAAAACCACATCGTATTTCTGAGGTGGAAGAAAAAGCACATTGAATGCATGAATCATAATTTTGTTGTTGTTGTTTTTCTCTGTGTTTATTGTAGGTCACTTTTGGGGTACATATGATAAAATTCCATAATAATGGTAGGCGTTTTATGTTGCTCACACTCCACATATGTTTCCAATTACATAATTCTGTCCCAGAATGGAAGAGAGATGATAAATGGGCATTTGTACTTCTGTAATAAAAGGCTATAGCAAACACAGAGTCATTTACATATCCCTGAAATACTGCAGCCTGGCTCGGGCAGTGCTGCTGAGTCCATTTCAAGGATGTCGCCCTTAGTCCATTAGTTTGGATAATGAGCCCTATAAAGTACATTTATAACTCGTGGCACTGCAAGGAGATGGATTCTAATTTTCATCCTTTTATCTCGACACATTGAAAGAAGGTCAATGGAGGGTTTGGGATGATTCATTGTCGCAACACATATCAGATGACAGAGACCTGATAATGTCAGTGCAGGAGTGTTTGCTGGATTGGGGAGCAGTACTTGAAAGAAATTCTCTCAGCATCACCCTTTGAAGTGAAGTGGGACTGAAATTAAAAGCACTCTCTCTCTCTCTCAGTTTAAAATCTTATCACATGTACGACCTGATGCTATTCCTGAACAAAGGAGAGGAAACAACATTTAGCAGGAAAATAAAGCATGTCGTTGCTTTTGCTGGCTTTGAGTGATGCAACATGACATTTAATCAACCTTTCCCCTCTGATAATGTTTGGGGGGTGGCAGGGAAATTGTTCCATAAACAATAAGAAAGGTTATAATTAGAAATGAACTGCAGCAGCTCCACTTCCTTGTTTATTTGCAGTATTCAAATGAGAGCTTGAGAATGAAATCACTGAAATTAATAGTAAGGACAAACTTCTTAGAGTTGCAAGTGAAACACATGTTGAATAGAATTTGAAACTCTGAAGAATTCTATATGTTCAAACAGTGCTTGTACTGTTTCCAAGGTACCTGTTGAATTTAAATACAGGAGCACATGTAAAATATTAAATTGTCTGAAACATTAATAAAGTCATTCAGAAAAATAATTTTTAAAAAGGTAATTTTCATACCTGAAGAAAAAAGTAATTTACTTTCTTTATTTATGCAGTAAATGTTCTGATAGTGTAGAAGAGAACACAGATTGTGGATACAGCAGTCAGTAGTAGAGGTTGCTTTAGTATCTGTGTGCAGCCTCTTTTCTACTTTGTTTCTTAGGTATAATTTAGTTTCATGTGTCATATATAAATCTGAAATTTGTTCTTCAGGAGAATTTTCCCCTTTAAAATCTGAAATTTGTATTCTCATTTAAGCTCAGTGAATTGCTTCATTTCTGTGGTTTGCATTTCTGTCCCATTCCTATGGAGAACATTTGTGGTGTTCTTAAAACAGCGGGACTTAGTTAATCCTTTTGTGTGTAACTTGGGGATAAAGGGCATATTTAGTCACAAATACAGAAACTCTTGGAACAGTCTGATGCACTCATTTGTCAGGGATTTTTCCTTCCATTTCTTAAGGTAATTTGTCATTTAATTAGTCAAATCCTATTGTCAAAATAAATTTGCCTTTGGTTTGGTTGCTCACTGGGGAAGAAAATCCCCCACTGTGATAGGGGAGTACCTACAAAATAATTCCCAGTATTATTTTTCCAGGTATTGTGAGGTAAGAAATGTATAACCAAATGCCAGTGTTGTTAGCTTATATTTAGTTTTCCTTGTAAAGTGACTGGTTTATTAAACTTGTAATATCATTATCTGTATTGGCATTGCATGTGAAAAACTATATCTACCAGCTACAATATCTGAGTGTAGGATTTAGTTATCAACTCAGTTGAGCTGTTTGAGGGGTTCACATGTTCAAGAAATATTTGGCTAAATTAGTTTAAAGGTTGTGCTGTATAACTCCATTTCAAAATCTTATGTGTGCTTTTATTACCTTATATTGAAATTTCTTATTATGGTTTGTTTTTGAAACAGGTGCAAAGCTATTGTGGATCATTTTGGACAGAGAATAAGTGCCAACTATTTTGTTGTGGAAGATAGTTACCTCTCAGAGGACACATGCACAAATGTGTGTTACAGGTATGGAACAGCTGGTGCTCCTGATCTCCCTGCTGTATTTCCCCCTAATCCCAAGTGTCCTGTGCTGCTTGCAGCATTAAAGTCCTGTAACATGCTGCTGCTAATCTTGGGCAAATAGACAAAGTATTTTTTTTTTAAATCAGAGGATTTTCAAGCTTTTTTTATCCAAGTGCACTGACTTGTTTGGTCGTTGAAAATACTGCATTAATGTTCCACATGTGTTCCTACTTCAGCAACAGGCAGTGATCCCACTAAGAATCATATTAATGAATTATATGATGGAATAGCCTTGGTATTATCAAAACTATGATTCTGAATTGCTACTTTTTACATTTTTGTTTTATTTTTGCATAATTGTTGTATTTAATTGTAGGCAGATCTCCAGAGCAGTGCTCATTACAGATAAGTCTCTACTGAACACAGACTCAGAGCAGCAGGTACACACCAATTTTGTATCACTTTTCTTTATGTATTGTATGTGTTAATATTTAATTGCTGGTATGAATTAATTCATGCTTTTGTTTCTGCTTGAATCCAGCCCTTTAGTCAGCTCTCCCTACTGGTAATTGTTAAATTTGTTTTAGTCTCTATGAAACTATTGCAAATTTTAGTTTAGTGGAATTCCTTGGGTTTTCCTGTTTGGCTCACACTATAATTAAGATAGTTTTACTGTTCCCTTACCTTAGTATCCTCGTAACTGGTAATTATTTACCTTGTCTAAACTTTGTTCAAAGTTGGGTTTTTCCACATTCTCTTTTACTGCTGGAGGTTCTTACTGTACCTGCCCCATCCTTCCTTAAATGTTTCTGCTTTGTCAGTCTGTGCAGTGCTTAGTGTTACAGCATCTCACTCAGTGCTGGGGTTGCCCTGTTCCACTAAAGCAGCAGAGCAGGCTGTGCCTGCAGTGATGTTTCTCCTTGACTGGGACTTGTGCTGTTGCCTGCCCCTCCATGTGCCTGTGCTCCTGCTCCCCAGGTGTCCCTGGTGACGGTGCCCCCCGTGGCCCTGGGCAGCCCTGCAGTGTGTGTCATTGAGCTCTGCTCCTCCACCATGACCTGCATGAAGGACACCTGTAAGTACAGGGGCTCTCCCTTGCCCTCTGCCAGCTCTGCAGCCACACTGGAAATGATACACTGGCTGCTTTTGGGCTTCTCCACGTTTTGGGGGGTGGGGTTATGTCCCATTATGAGCACAGGTGAGAAGGGGTGTGGCATGATACAAATGATAAAAATCCTTTTGAGAACTTTGTTACTGTCACCTGCTGCATTATATTAATTCTAAAGATGTGAGAGATCACTTTTTCAGAAGGGCCATTCCAGTATTTCCACTGGCAGCTTCCTGGTTTAGGACTCAGTTGTTGGTATTTTATGTGAACTTGAAATAATTGAGCAACAAAATGTTCTCACTGGGTATTTATTTTTCTTTCTAAATTCTCCTACTGAATTCAGTTAAACAGATGACCAGCTTGGGACACTTACGGAAGATGAATAGAATTAGAGGTTACCTAATGCTTTTTAACAACTGTAATAACAACCAATTTATTTGACTGTTACCTGGGCTTAAACTCAGTTCTTTGCATATAAAAGAAGAGTGAACTAAATGATGAAATCATTCAAAGTTATATTTCCTACTTAAATAATACTAAAAAATTATAAGCCTGTAATTAAGAATTTAGTGCTTTAAAGCATATATTGTTAATAATTATCCCTTAACTAGCTGATTTCTTTTTATTTAAGTGTTCACAAAATATATATGGCAGGAAGTGAAACTAAAGAAGGATTGATATTCAACAGATAAAAGTTATTAGTTTCATGAGGTTTTATGGTGCTGAAATATTAAGGTTTCTGTTATTTACCTTTCTCCATAAATTCCTTTAATTTCAGATGAGAAGGTGCTGCCTTCCTTAATGAAATTTGTCTTCATGTATTGAAATAATAAAGTCCTATATTAGGTATAGCTGAGTTCCAGTTATGGGACATATTTCATAATTTTTTAAAAACCTTTTACATCATTATCTGTAAATGGGTTTTAACCTGACTGATTTCTCCTTGGAACAATTATTTAAGATAAGTATACAAATACATCTACTCTTTGATCACACTGCATAAATGACAGGCACATCATCTGTATTGCCAGTTGAGTGGAACCAAACTCCTTCACTTGCCCTAAAAATGGAGACTGTAATGATGAAATCATGAACTGAACTCATCGTTCTTCTGCCTAGAAGAATTACTTGAAGATAAATGTTGGCAACCACTGTAACTAATGCAGTTATACCTGAGTAAATCAAATATAATCAAAATATGTACTGATGACTGGGGCTCAGTCATAACCTTAAAGATAATAAAAAAGATTTTATAGAAAGTAAATGATGTGAACTTTAGTGATTCATAGCTGGGTATTTTTGAGGGGAAAACAGATTGTATCCCATTGTTTGGGATTGTAAACATCTAGTTAAGGTTACAGGGGGACTTTCATTATCACCACCTGTTTCCTTTTGGTTTTTTTACGCAGAAGGTTTGGGTTGGGTTGAATAAAAAATGAATATTAATGTTTGGATATAATCTCTGTGCAAACTGAAGGAAGAGGAGCATGAAGGGTTAATTTCTGGTCCTCCTGGGGCCCGTGTGGAACTGGGTAGGAAAGCATTCAAGGTCTATGTGATGTACTGGAAAATAATGACAACAAATACAGCCAAGCTTCAGAGGGAAAAGAGACAAATGTCAGCTAGAATTAAAATAATACCAGACCTCTGCATTGCTATGAAATGGGTCAGAAATGTACAGTAATGAAGAAGAAATTAATCAAACTGTATAGAGTTGTGTTAAATTTCTTCATGATGCTGGTGGATACTTCCGTGCTGACAAGTTTCCAGTAGCAAATGAGTCTGTTAAGGTGCTTTTCTGAAAAAGTGAGGCTTTTAAATAGCTGAATGAAGGGCTGTAAAATGAGGTGGGCTAAAGCAGCAGAGCAGCTGGTTCTCTATCTGAGCAGGAAAGAGCTCAGGGGCTGCATCAAGGGAGTGTCTTGTGTAAGGAGTCCACAGTTTCATGAGTTTTCAAAGCAGAACAAATACAGGAAGAGTTTAGCAATTTGATTTTCTTAAGAACAAGTACATTAGCAATAAATCTAAACATCAAATCTCCCAAACAGAGTTTTCACAAGTACTCCAGCTGTAGTGGTGTGGATTTGCCTGTGCTGTCAGGTGAGTTTTGACTGTGCAGTCAAAACAAAGGTGTTCTGTGGTCCGAAATCTTTCCGTGCCATCTTTTTCCAGGCTGGGTTTGCTGTGCCCTGATTCCTGACACTCCCAGAGCACATCTGTATTTCCATAATACACCATTTCCCTGGGTTAAAGAAAGTGATTTATATGAAGAACTGTGATCTCTAAAGCCTGCTCTGCCTTTTAAAAATTGTAAATATTATTTATGCATCTGTGTGTTGGTGATTGTAATTAGTTTGTGTTCTCTTTGAACAGATTTAGTCCATTTAACCTGTCCATCAACTCAAACTGCAAGGGAAGATTTAGAGCCTGTTGTGCAGAAGTTATTCAATGCAAATGCAGAAAAAGGTAAGAATAAATAAGTATTAAGATATTATTTTACATAAATGTGATTTACCCTTGTAACTAAAATACCTGTTAGTGAGTATCTGAGTCTGGTGAGCTGCTCTTGAGGTAGCAGCATTTCACAGCCCCAGAGGAAAGCAGCTGCTGGCAAAGCAGTTGCTGCCTGGAAATTGTCCCTGATGCATTTTGGGCTAATTCCACACAAAGTTTTGAAATGAAATCCTGAGATGTTGAATTGAATCATATTTTTGGTAGATACTCACAGAATAGGAAGTGTGCATGGGTTCTAAGCCTGGCAAAGCATTTTCAAATGCTTCCATACAGTGAATCACAGCTTTGGGAGAAAACAATGCTCAGCTGTCAGTGACAGTGGTTGTGTTGGTATAAGTTACTGTGATGTGGAAGTATTTTAAAATATTTACAGTTGGTTTGCTTGCAATATGTAGAGCACAGGTAAGAGAAAACTTTTTTAGACTGGAGAGTTGCAAACACTTCTCGTGTTGCTATTTGTTACTTTCAAGCCTGCTAATTTCCAATCTTTAATGTTTAACTTATCTCTTAGATTTTCAAGGCAATGCCACATTTCAAAGGCTCTGTGAAGAGAAGATCAGCTTGCAGTTTAGTGTCTTCTAATCATTTGGGGAGGGGGAGCATTAATCTTAATGTTTAAAGTGATCCACTTTTGAAATGATATATTGTTTAGAAGCTGAGTGAAATTCTTCTGTAGAAACTCTGATCATAGGGGTCCTCAGGTGCACTGAGGCACTGAAAAGCTAGTTTTCCCTGACACATAGGCCTTTTTATCATCAGGATGAGGTAGTGGTCGTATTTTAATTAAAATGTCAGAACAAATACTGTTGGAGTTATTGAAAATGAATCACCAGATAAAGTGAGCACTGGGCCATGGCAGGTCAAAGAGGCAAAGTCACCTGGAGAAGAGGACTCCATTCATTTTCCTGCCTAAATGAGGAAGAAGTAACTTTTATGAGCAATGTGAACTTTTAAATATATTAAAGAGCATCTTGCCCTGTATTAAGGCGCAGACTTTCACAGGCTGATGAATTTAATTTATATTTCAAACTGTTCAATATGGGTAGCACCTATTTTTTTAAACTATTTGACAGTTATAAAAAGATACTGAAGGAATAGCATAGACTTATCTCTTTTTTTTCCTAATTCAACTGCTTTAAAATGCTGTTTTGAATGCTGTTGTTATCTAGAAGTTTCTTGGTTGGAAAGAAGTAAATCTCACAAGGTCTTTTGCAAGCTTCATTTATTTCAGAGGAGGTAAAATACCAAAGAGGGGACAGCAAATATGCCAAACAAATAGTATCTATTAAGCTGAGGAGGTGTGCTGTGTATCCCTCCATTGCATTCTGCACTGTTCCCAAGTGACCTTCCTGTTCCCAGAGGGTTTGTGCAGGGAATGGGCACAGCAACTGCAGGAGAGTGCAGGCTGTTCAGGATCATTTTGTATTCATGGTAAGTGTGGTAGTGCAGTGTAAGGCCTCAGTAATTACAGATAAATACAAATTAGTCATTTATTTTCATTTAGCAACACTTTAACAGTTTGGAGATTTTACATACTGCATGTCACACATCTCAAATACAGAACTTGGGGCGCTTGCTCAATCTTTATCAATTTATATTCAATTAATTTGGGGGTGAGGTATTATTTGTGGTGGGGTTTTTTAAATATCTTTTATTTAAACCATGACCATCAGTTAATCTTCTTAGGTTGTCTTGAACACAATCTTAAAGCACACAAGGGAGAAGAGTTCTATACAAAGAAAAACTACTAAATGGCAGGGGAAGGAAAATTAAACACCCAAAATATCTGTGCACAGGGAATGCAATGCCTTCAAGCTGGCACTGCCTGGGGAGGGCTTGTTCAGCCCCTCGTGTGCTCTTGAGGCTTAGGCACAGAAAAGTAGTTGAATGTGAAGTGGGAAGGTGTTTAATTTAGACTGAGCTCCTTGGGAGGAGCTACGTTACATATTTACCTTATCACACAGCAATGCTGATTACTGCAAACCCTTCCCTTCCTTTTCAGAGGCTGAAAATGAAGAACTGGAGAAACCCAGAGTCCTCTGGGCAGTCTACTTCAACATGAGGGATTCTTCAGGAGTTGAGAAGGATTCCTATGATGGCTTACCCTCAAATGTTTATGTCTGTTCTGGGCCAGACTCTGCTTTGGGAAACGACTGTGCTGTCAAACAGGTTGGGCACATCACAGTTTTGATTGCAGAACTTCAAAGACCTAAATCTGAGTTATTCTGCTTTATGCAGAAATATAGATGATAACTCCCCAAAGTTATAAAACAAGGTAGATGGAGAGATTGGGAATGGCCACCTTCTTTCACCTGAAGAGTTAAAGAGAGGGTACAGTACAAGTCAAAGGTCAGAAAATCCTGTCTACAGTTCACATTGGAAGGATTATCATAGAAGTTCAATTCTTGCAGGACACAGTCACAAACCAAAAGCCTGTTAGGGAAAAAAACAGCCTAATTCCTAATGTGGTGGATGAATTCTTAGGCAAATCAACCCCAGCACTGGTGTCAGGGGCTTACAGAGACTTCACATCCTTGCAGGATTAACTGGCACCAGTCATTTTGGAAGCTGTCCTTTTAGTGGCCACGTTCAGACAATGTGCATGCCATCTTTAACCAGGTGCTGGATTTTTTATGGCCAAGTCATAAACCTCTTAAAAATAAGATTTTGAAGTGGAGGGGCTGACAGGGTCAGAACAGTATCATTAAGGGCTAATAGTACCCTTCATTTTGTTTTACAAGGCAATAATTTCCCTCCCAGAGAACTGTAAAGACAAAAATAATGCAAGACAATTATTATGGTAGCAGTTTAAGATTGTAAATAACTGCTTTTCTAAATTAGATTTTTTTAAATAGTTTAAAACAGTGCAAGTTAAAAGCTGTTTGAAAACACTTAAACAGCCTGTTTTTAATTCCAATAGGCACCTTTGCCAGCAGTCAGCTTTGTCTTCCCTTAGGAGCCCTTTTTCTTACCAAGGGGTAGTGGTGGTGTAGATCAAGCTCTGTCCAAATATCTTGGTGCTGCAGCTCAGCCTTTGTGTGCACTCTGGTGACCATCAGTGGGAGAGATGGAAGCAGATCTCAGAGCAGGAGCCATCAAGAGCCTGAATCACTGCCTTTCAGACAAAGGGAAAAAGGCTGCATTTTCTTGAACCTGATCTAAATATTTTAGTGTGAACATGTTTATAATTCCAAGTCTTGTGTGAGAACACAGTGAAGAACAACAGGGTGAAGATGAAGCAGGAGTCCCAGCTGGAATACACCAGGCAGGAGCCTTCTAGACAAGGGAAGGAGGGAAACAGCTGGGAGTTGGTGTGCCTTCCTCCCCCAAACCACTGTCATCTTCCAGTTCCCAATCAGGAAACATTTACAAACTCATGGATCGGTACACTGTGAAAAATAAACTAAACCTCACTGTGGGTATTAGTCTTGGAGATAGCTTGGAGAGTTGAATCTGATTTCTCTGATCATTTTGGGGTTAGTGTTTAAATGATACTTGCTGTGATTTATGTGTTCATGACCATTAGAATGACTAACTTCTGTTTGTCAAGCTGTTTGATTGCATTGATGAGACATTATTTAGGAGGCAAAATACCTCAACTTTTATAGACAACTATCTATTTGCACCTCAGTATACAAGTCACTTCATTCTTGTTTTATTATAATATACTGTTAAAATTCTAGTGTGATACTGAATTAATTTTGATATTTGCATTTACTTGCCCTGAGGATAGGCCAGATGAAATGAAAATGCCATCTATGATTCCTTCAAATGCTGTATGTGTGGATCCAAGAAAGCATCTGGCTTCCAGTTTTCTATTTTTCACTGCTACAACCTGACATGAATTATTATGTTCCAAAGCAATCTGTTCCCTGAAGTATTTCAGAGTTCTGAGGCATCTTCATGTTCATGAGAGGATGCACTAAAACTGTCAGGCCAATATTTGTCCTTTAACCTGTTTATGTTTATTTTCTATATCTGGAAGGATTGCAGAGTTATTCAAGTGTGTTGCATTTCCAGCTTCTGTTAGTTTGGTAGTGGTCCCTGTAAAGGTTCCTGTGAAAGCCCCCACAGCTTTTGCACAAGCTGGGATACAGCAAAACAGGAACAAAACTTCATGTTATTCGACTTCAGTTATTACATTAGAGCATGGCAGTGCTTCTGTCTTGATGCTGAGTTCAGTTGTACACACACTTTTCACACTTTACTACTACGTGTTGAAGGAGCTATGCACTGCCTTAATTATTTGCAATAGGTATCAAAGTGTTATAAGGAAAGAGTTGTTAAATTATTCTTGTTTGTTCTGTGTTATTTCAGCTGGATAAGGTTAACTTAAAAACTTGGTAGACATGGAAGCACTTTATGCCATTTAATTGTTCCATTATAATCAGTGTCATACTGTCCTGTATAACATACTGAGAATTTCTTTCCTTGTTCACCCTCATAATGGTTTGACCATTTTTGGAGTGGATATTCACTATTTGGACTGAGCAGTTGTTGAGAACTGCATAGGAAATGTTTGTCTGCTCTCTCTCCATTGGGTGAGAATAGTTCTCAGCTGAGCAATGTTGGAGCAGGTCAGAAAAACAGAAATGGATTTTCTTTTTGCAGTTTTTAAATATCAGAAGGAAATCCTTACAGATAGAATGGGGACTGTACTTGTGAACTTCCTGGGTGTGCTTGTTCTGTGAAATGGATCCCTGTCTCTGGACAGGGGCAAGCTCTTTCCCATGCTCTGCATTTCACTGCAGCTGGGGATGTTTCTACAGAGGAGAAGATCATTTTGCTTGCAAAAAATCCTCTTGTTCTCAATCCAATGTAGAATGACCAGCATATTTTCCAAAGCCCCATGCTGTGACTTTCTCAGTAGAACAGTGTAAAAAGATAACTTGTTTTTTTGAGGACTGCAAGAAGGAATGGATTTGCCATGTGTTTACAATACTGTCAAAGTACTAGATCACTATTGATTTGAAAGAATGGAGGTTAATCTTAAGTATCTGTTCAATATTGCCTCAAGGTATTACATTTCAAGGTAAAGTTTACATGATTCTTTTTTTCTTCTAAATAGGCTGAGAGTATTTTCCAAGACATGTTTCCAACAGAGGAATTTTGCCCACCACCCCCGAACCCAGAAGATATTATTTATGATGAAAATGAGATTGAGCCTGAAGAGTCTGCACTCAGTAATTCAGCAGAGGCAAAACCCGAATCCTCAGCTGAGGAGAGCAATGGTGGAGAAGGTGCTGCTGTTACAAAGGAAGAATGAATGAATGAATGAATGAATGAATGAATGAATGACAATGTTCTCTTGGTACAAGAGGTTGACCCAAACTAGAACATAAGGGAGGAAGGGTAAGAAAAAGAGTTTTAACCCCCAGAGCTGTGGTATTTGCTATGGCCTTACTTCCCTTAGCTTGAACCATCTTTGTCAAGTAGTTTCATTGATAGTGAGACAGTCCAAAGCAGTCATAGGTCCACCAGATCCAGCAGGGTTTGTAGCTAATCAAAAAATGTAGAACAAAGCATTTGAACTTAAAATGCTAAAATAGGATTAATGAATTCTCCAGAGAATTTGGTTTTGTTTTACATCTTGGAAGGAATCCTCCATCTTTTAAACAGGCAGTGAGTCAAAACTAAGCAAAAGGAAAAAAGTGCAAGCTTCTTATCAGTGAGAAGATGATCTTCTGCTAAAAATCCTTGGATCTGTGCTGATGAACCGAGTGAAGGTGAGGCTCACAATCTGTCCTTCACAGTGCTCTTACAAATGGAACTTCAATAATATTGACAGTTCTGGAGTGGCTTTCTTGTATAATTCTGAAACTGATGCCATAATCTAGAAGCAAATGTAATCCAAAAGATGTTCCTCACATGGAACAATTTTACATTCTTTTTTTTTTTAATGAGATCTAGTAGATCACACATTTCCACTAGTGACTTAATTTACTGTAGTCAGGAAAATAGCACGGTTTAAACTTAATGCCAGGTATCCCACCAGAATTCAAAGTCATTAATGGGACATACCTGTTGTTGGTTTCCCTGGATTTGTTGCAGTATTTGGGGCTTTAATAAGCCAGTAGTTATATGTTTTGAAATATGGGGTCTGAGAAGTTTAGGGGTTTTGTGGTGGAGAGAGTTTCAACAGATAATTCCAAAGGTTTGTATTGATCCCAATTAATAGGATTAAAATTAATGTGATAGCTGTAAACTATGCATTTTGTAATGATAAATCATGAAGCATTTATACAGTAAAATGTATTGAAGTATTTATAAACCTAGTTTGTATGACAAAAATACAAAATGGGAAAGCTGTTGTAAATTACCATATTAACTTGCACTTCTTCTGAACAATGCTTGAAATCAGATATCCAGATGATAAACGATATTTATCATGTACTTTAAGATTTACCTTAGGATGTACACCCAGTAGGTCAGTGAGCTTTGATGAGTTGGGGTTTAAACTTCTGCCTGAACGTGATACAGTTCCAGCAGTGCTTAAATACTGTAAGGAAATAAAAAATGCCATTTGAGTCCTGAGTGTTCAGCACTGCCTGGACGTGCCCCAGCCAGGTCTGTACAGTTCCCTGGTGCCCGTGCCTGCCTTGAAACTGGCTCCAGGCCAGAAAGGGTTAGTTATTTATTTTTTTACAGCATAACTGTTACCTTCACTTTGTCCTGCATCGCATGCCCTGCTCACTGTGCATTTCTGAACCCGGGGGGTTCATGTTTGCATCCTTGGTGTGCAGGGCAGGTGTGTGTGTATGTACCTGTGTGCAGAGTCCCAGAGTCCTCAGAAAATCCATGGCTGAAATGTTTCCAGTGTTAAACAGCTGTAACCTTCGGGTGCTTGTGATTGAGCAGTTATTTATGTCTAGTAATAAGCAGGCTGCCTCTTCATTTAGCTGTAATTCCTATGTGTATTGGAAAGCATGAGTGTATGGTGGTTGTATTTAACACCTACAGATCTGTAAAAGAACTAAGTGCAGGCCCTAGTCCCTGTTTGTGTCTCAAAACTAGGGATCGTAGCTGAATTTCTCATCTCTGTTTACAAGGAAATGGCTTGATGAAAATTAAAGGTTTGCTTGCAAGTGCATTGTTGTGTGTTTCCTTTTCACTTGTTTTCAGAGCAAAGCAGTTCTTTTGTGAGCTGGGATTTCCTGGCAGTTCTGTTGTCTGCTTTCAGCCCCTGCAGTGAGACTGTAGTTTGTGTGTGTGACAGTGTGTTTATCCAAGCCAGCAGATCTGTATAAAGTTGTATCTTGGTGCTTGGTGCCCACGTGAAGCAAAGTTTGCAAATGCTGCCAATTTGATTGCAGATCAGATGGAGTGATCCACCAGTTGTAGGCTATGACTTTACACTACATTGATTGCTTAAAAACTGCTTTCATGTCTCTCTCGTGAGGTGAATGGAAACATAAAATGTTTTTCCTATGGTACTTGAGTACCCAATAGCTCACTGGCAGTCGCAGGAGATGAGATTGTTGAGCTCTGTATTGTACAGAAATCATGCTCTGAACTGCATTTTGCTTTTCTTTCACTGATGTAAGCACACAAAGCGAGGCTTAGGCTTATTTGAAGTCGTTTTTAAGGCTTGTCATACAGGATGTATTCAAAAGATAACATGACTTTTTAAAAACTGGCAATTTATCTGTAGGATTATTAATAAATCAAGTTAAAGAAAGATAAGGTTAATTGAATTTTTAAACAAGTAGCTGTATTATCCTTCAAGCACCTTGGAGCTCATACAATATTCACACCTTTTTTTTCCTGAGGAGTGCTTTGATATGTTTGAATTCCTTTCTTAATGAGTACTTCCTTTTTAAGTTGGTTAATTGGATTAACCCTTAATAATCAAACAGGCCATTTTGTGCCATTTTCCTTTCTGCTGTTGTATTGCCTTATCTGTAGGACTGCAGTCAGTTACTGCTCCTTTGGAAGGATTTTCAGCCACGAAGCTGCTTCGTCTGCTTTTTCTGGTGATGATGATGCTCAGGGCCATTTGACAGGTAATCATTAGAACTTAGCTCCTTGCAGACTGTGGGGTCCTTTCTCCTATCATTGCAGGGGGATTTATGTGGGTAACTCCTATTAATGTTAATGGGACTTGCATGTGTAAATCCTCCTTGCATCAATGGGAAAGTTGACCCCTGGAAAAAATACCTTTGTGTTAGACTTGCTGATTCAGAAACATCCACTCACTGGCAGCTCCTGTGTGGGAACGTGATGGAGCATTTGCTGTTTAACTGGAGTGCTCTGAGGAGGATTTGGGGAATTGTCAGGGTTTTATCTTTTACATTGTATTTTATATTTTCTGTAGACTCTGAGTCTCATCAGAATTCCCCTAAGAATTCTTTTTCCCTAGGGGGGACCAATTTCCCTTTCCATACTCAGGAGCTTTGCATGGCTCCTTTGGCTTCTGACCTCATTGTATTTTAGGCTCCTCTGATATAAGACATTCATTTATTGCAGCCCAGTTTATAGTAAGATTGCTCCAATAATCAGGTGGAAGTCTTAACGTAGACATATGATTCCAAGAACTTTGTGAATGTGCTGAAAAGTTACTGTAGAAGGATGGTTTGAGCTGTAGAGGTGAGTGGTAGGAGATGGTCAGCCATGTGGAATTCATGTTGTCAGCCTCATCCCTAGCAACAAAATTACTCTTGGTGGAAATAGAGCTTATTAGCAATTCCACCATTATGTTTATTTACAGGCTGCCAGTTCCTGTTTGTAGGAGTGAATGGTTCTTCAAAATCTGGCTGGGGAGCCCAGCAGGAGTGCTGTAAATCTCAGTGACGTCTGAGATTTAGGAAGTTGGCAGGGAACTATCAGAAAGATGCAGTTGTTGACTGCATGGGAGTTCTGATCAGAGGGGACTTTGACAGAAAATACTCTTCCTGTCACAATTCCAGCAGACAATATATTTTACACTGCTTGCATCCATGGGTGGAAGAGATGGCAGGGACCAGCCTGAGTGTAGGTCAGCCCCAGGGGTATTTGACTAAACCATTTAGGAAGCCTCAGAACACCAATATTTTCAAATACAGATTTTCAGGATCTCACTCTTCCTTCTCAAGTGCTGCCCCATAATTCACAGTGTATTTGGGTCTCTGGAGAAAGGCTTTAGTGCTGTTCCTACACTCTGTATAGTTTGGGGCATGCCAAAGCCTATGGACACTCCATCTGTCCTCTCAAACAGAGGAGGCTTCTCTTCTGAGGTCTTGCTGAATGACAACAATCACCACTGGTGTCAAGCAAATGTGGCTTTGGCTTTCATAGGTGCTTTTTAGCTGCTCCAGCTTCATGGATCTCTCTCATTCCTTTTCTTTTGGTCTAAGCATGCGGCTGGACTGAGAAATGCTTCTATGTTGGAAGTGATTGTTGCCTCGATCCTGGAGCTGTGAGGTTGGTAATGATAAAATACCTGGATAACTCTGGACTAGACTGCAGCTCGTTGGCACCTCAAGACCAGTTCCCAAACCATAAAAGCAGCATGGTGGTTGCTGGTGAGCTGGGATATTGCACCTGAGCTGAATGTCCAGAGCGAGAAACCGGTTTTTAATCACTGGAAACTTGAGTCTGGGTAAGGATACAAGAGTCTTCTCTTCAAAAACAAAATATAAAAAAACCCAAACCCAGACACTCCTGGGCTCTTTTAGACTCTGTGCATAAGAAACTTGGTAATGGCCAACGTGGAGTTCTGAATCTCTTGTGCTTCCAACTGGAGCATATTTCTGGAGCTCACCCAAGGGAAAGCCATTTAATCATGAGGAGAGAGCAGCTGTCAGCCCCACGTAACCAAACAGCTCCTGCTCTGGGAACTTTGCTGTAGCGTGAAAGTCACTGCAAGTCATGCTTGAGTCCTTTGTTGGGAATAAATTATCCAGTGAATTCAGCCTTTTTTCCTGGGCAAAAATTTGTGTAAGCCCTAGCTAAGTACCCTCAGTGACTCATTTTGAGACTGCAGATTATTCAGAGAGAATGCACGGTGGGATTCTGATGGCAGCTCATTAGCTAAGTCATGAGGTGTTTTCCTGCTCCCCATCTGAATGCTGAAATGATACATAACAATGAATACACCATCTCTAAAATCACATCACACATTTGTAAGGCAAGAAAAAAGGCTTTTATGAAAAACAACAACAGAGCAGGACTCACATGAGGCATAACACCAGCAGTGGGTGATGGATCAACGTGGGACTCCAGAGGTTTTGGGCTCTGGCACTGTTTTCCTCAGGGAACTTGGCTGAGTCATTTCCCTTTAATGTAGTAAAAAGATGTAAAAAAGTGACAGGTATTTTCTCAAGCCTTTTGAGAGTTCAGTAAAATATAAAAGTAAATGTATTTGAGAAAGATGATGAACAGTGTTAATGGTACTTGAGACACAAATGATTTTCTGGGGAAAAAGTCAAATGTAACTATTGTAACGTGACTGGGATAGCAGATGTTTTGTTCCATCTCTGACATTTCCCTGTTTCTCAGGTAAGGTTTCACCAATCAGCACCAACTCTTTGTTTACTGCTTAACAAAAATAACATAAAATTAGACTTTTTTTTTTTAATCTTTTTCTGATTATGCATATTTTGCTGGCAGATTGTAATGCATATTGCTTCATTGTTTAATTAGGACTTAATGCTAATGTCATTAACATTCTGTGGGATAATTCAGTAGGTTGCCTATTTATAGGCATAATGAAAGTCGTAACTTTTTGTAGTAAAGTGGTTTTGACTGTGCTATAAAAATAAAGTTACCCTAACCTGACATTAGCTTTCAGTTTCATTGTCCATGGTCCAGTGAATCTGAAAAATGCTGCTGTGTATGCTAAACAGGGGGTTTTTTTAATTATTACTGTTTTTTCAGTAGTCTAATTCATCCTTTCCTTCGAGAAAGAAAAGGTAAATAGGCTAAATTAAGCAAGAATCTCAGAAAACTCCAGTCTGAAGTATTGTCCTCCTTGAAGACAGTTGGGATTTGGAACACCGAATTTAAGTAAGCAGAACCTTCTCCAGTTTTATTCCGTAGTACTGCTTATAAATTAGGTAATTAGGCAGCACTTCACCTTTCCACAAATATGACTGTGTGCTTTATTTGTGGCTATAAAGGGCAAAATAACTGCTGAATTTTGTGCTCCATGTAATGTCTTTAGTAGGGACAATGAATTCTATGGATTTCTTTCTTCATGGCATTTTTCTAGGCATTTGTAATATATTACTTACATAAATGGTCTTTTCTAGGAAAGTTTTAAAGTAAAACCAGTGAGTTAGATATCTGTCACAAATCTCAATAAGCACAGCCCTGTTTCTGATAGGATTTCATTGCTGTCCTTAACTTTTAAATGTAGTGTGTGTGTGTGTATATATATATATATATATATATACAGTGACCAGATTGTGCATGTTCTTAATTTACCTTTTTACCTTTGAATTAAGCATATTTGTAGGTATGTTTGTAGCATGTCCCAGTGTAATTAAATGGGTCTTTTTATTGTGTGCTCTACACGCTTTAATCTTGGAGTCAACTATCATCAGGGAGGTTTAATGGGTGCCAGGCCAAGGATAATACTTGAGTTAAAGTGGGAAGTAATGGAAGGTAAAGAAAACAAATGTAAGTCCTGCTGGTTCCCTCCTCCTCTGCAGGCACAGGGGGTGTGCTGAGTGGTGGGAGTCGGATTTGGTGAGAGCTGATAAAACAGTTGGTACTTCCAGCTTTGCAGTTGGTAAGTGATGTCTTCTGTGACCATGGGTGGTCAGTGCCCAGTGGAAGGGGCTGTTGGGACAGCCCAGCACTCAGCCTGGGGTTCAGCATCAGTATTTGCTGCAGCAGCTGAAGTGATGAACCAGCACTGACCAGCTCATCCTGCACGGGGACAACTCACTGCAGCTCTGGATGTGAACAGCAGAATTTTGTGGAGTTCAGGAGGAATACCAGGTAAGTTTTGAGTCCCTTCTGAGCACTTGAGTGGCTGCCATCCTTGGGGATTTTGCAGAGCCAGGCTGACACTAAGCAAGGTAAGAATATTGCTCTCTGGGCTTGACCAGTGTCTCCACAGTGCTGGGCTCTCTGAGGGATCCTACTGCACAGAGCTGGGGCTGCTTGGGGTTATGGATGCTCTTAAACCTGTTCTTCCTCACTCCAATAGATATTTTTCTTCTAAAGCCTCTTGGAAAGGTTTTTAAAGTATTATTGGAATTTCTGGATTGCCACAGATGAATTCATTCTGTTTCACAGCATCATATGTGTTGCTGGTATACTAATAAATGTCTGAAGCCAGCCTTAAAACACAGCTCCTTTGTGAGGAGACTTTAAAGAATAAGCAGGAAGGATTTTTCCAAGATGCATATTTTTCTCTGAGTAATGTTGCATACAGACTGGAGATTGCTTCTTCTATTGAATTGCATAATGAAAAATCAATCAGCTTAATGGTTGACAAACTTTGACATTCAAATAAAAATGTTGCTGGTATTTTCATAAAGACCTGTAGGCATGACTAGATTCAGCGACTTTAATTTATGCAACAGTAAATGTCTGCCAAAACATTGTACAAACGACTGTATAATGAGGCAATAACAACCCTGAGGAGCGGAAGGAAAGCGAACAGAGGCCAAATTTGTCAGTTTTTACAGATTATATGATTTCACCAAGCCTTTCAATGTAAAGTATGTTTGTACAGCCTCCTTTTCAACACCACGTTCTGTTTTGAAAGCAATTGCTCAAAATCATCAAAACACATTTATCTGAGACTGCTGTGCAGTATCAGATGACAGTGTTTAGTTTTTCTACGTGTTGGTTGTTCCGACTGTTTGGGGGCTTTTATTTTCTAAGATTCAGAGGGAAGAGAAATCCCAGTAAGGGAAGAGAACCCCTTCACTCCTCATGCATTCGTGCTGCTGTGTGTTTGAGCACTCAGAGGAAGCACGGGGAGTGCTGAGCTGGGCTGCCTTTAGGCACTGCCTTCCCCCAGGCCAGGCTGCATTAATAAATCCCATCAGCCTGTTCCTGCCCAGGCCCTGTCTAGACACAGGCTTTCCAGTATCCCTTAGCCCCATGTATTCATTCTTTCCTTGCCCTGTGCCTACATCCTCCTTGGAAATTTCCTCTCCCAGCCATAGGACAGGCTTCAAGGATGACTTTAGAAGGATGAAAAGTTCTCAAACTGGCAGACTGAGGGGCACAAAATACTAAATTAGGAACTGGTGTCTTGAAGATCCTGCCATTGACTGGAATTTAATACAACTGAAATAGAATTCTGTTTACCCAAATCTGTTCTTTTCCGCCCATCCCCTTTGATTGCCAAGCATGGCTGGAACCACAGATGGTGAGGTGTGGCTGGGACAGGACTGGTGGGTCCTTTGGATGCAGAGTCTTTGAGGGCTTCATTAACACCAGAGCAGTGACTGGAAGTCTTGCCTTGCTCTCCTCTCAGCTCTGGGAGCTACTCACCTCTAGTAAGCTTTGTGCAGCTTCCAAACCCCATTCCTGGATGCCCTGGGTGTTTGTGTTGATTCTTTTTACCATTCCTACACCAGCTCCATCCAATTTGTCCTTTTCTTGTGATCCTTTCCTACATTACCCCAAACTCTGAGTACCCCATGAAACTGACTTAGAAGATTACTAGACTTTTTTAGTATAATTATGCATCTATTCGAGGTACTAACTAAACTAGATGTGACTCTTCCTGCACTACCAGGGACACAAAATTGCTCCTGTGCTGCATTTCCACCCTCACAAGGTGAGTGAGCTGCTCCACAGCCCCCTGACCTTACCTCTTCTTTGACTTGTGGTGAGTTCTTCAAGGTAGTGACAAGGTAATGTCCAGAAAACTTCATGGTGCTAGATTAAATAATGTGCCAGGTGACTTGCACATTATCACTGCTTAATTTTGCCTTTTCTCGAAGGAAATAATCCTTGTCATTTTTGTTCCAGAAAGTTCAGGAGACTGTTCCCTTTTCTTTCCATGGGATTCATGATAATTACCCTTCTTTGCCCCCTTTAGCACTCTTCTGATTTTTGTTTTAATACGATGCCTGATATTTACTATCTCTCTTTTATAACTGGCAAAATCAAATTGAAAACGTTAATTGATTTCCCTGTGGAACAAATGGTAGACCCAGATTAAAGCACTGTTACCATTTTATCCTTCTAGCACAAATGAGAGATAAGTTATTCTACACCTCTGATTCCTGTCATGATGTGTGTGGTGAACTCCCAGCATTTCTCTGTCCAGGAGTCTGCAGTATGTTTTATTCCAGAACTTTCCATTGCCATGGCTGTTAATGCCACGTGGAAGCCAGAATGTCAATTCACAAGTGTAAAAAAGGTTTGATTTCTTTAGTTTGTTTAAATGTAACCAACTGTATTTGTGGTGAAGGGATTTCTTTCCCTGTGATAGGTGTGAATGAACTTTTAAGGCACAAGGGTTTGGTACTTAAAAGCTTCACCAATTCCTCATAAGGACATCAGTTTTTCTGGGAGGGAGATTTATGTTTGCTGTGGTGGGTGTCATTTTTCTCTGGTGATCCTGGCATCTCCTGCACTCTCAGCACATCCCCTCCTGAAACAGAACAGGAGTTGCATCAAGTAGGGTTCTTGAGGTTCTAAGCTAGTTGTTCATCAGATATTATATAACTTAATTACCATATGAAGAAAACAGATCCTAATTATATTTCCAGTCTAATGGGCTCCAAGGTGAAGCTTGCCTCTAAAGAGTTGCTTGGGTTTTATTTCAGTTTTATTTTGGCTAAAATCAGTGTTTTACTGAAACATCCTTTCACACCAGAAAATCCAGAGACTCATGGGGGAAGGAACCTGGCTTTAAAATACTGCTGAAACTCTAAGCCAGAATATATATTTAGTCCTTTGTGTCTGAGTTAAAGTGAGCAGGTTTAGAACTGTTATTTTTATCTAAATGCAGCTTCAGTTTTGGCAGGCCAGCCTAGGCTGTTCTGGAGATAGAGTTGAAGTTGGAGCTTCGTAAGTAAAGAACCAAGTAATTAAAAATTAAGCAAGAAAACTTCCTCAGTTCTCCTGACTAGAGCCTGCTTCCTCATCAACAGAGCTCAAACAGTTTGCTCACCTCCAGCACTTGTGTCAGCAGCAAAATTGAAAGTATTTTTTGTCACCTGCACTGCTGTCAGCAGGGGGAAAAAAAAAAAAGTAGAGGAACATAATTTCAGCACTAACATAAGTATCAGAATGATTTACCTGTCTGTTCTGCTTCACTTTCATCTCAGCTTTCAGGGCTTCATTCATCAATGTTTTATTTACACACGCATATGTCATTTTGCCACGCTCCCCCTCGCTGGCCAGATGGCTGCGGTGCCTGCCTGGGCTCACTGTGGGCAGGGGGATGTGCTGCTGCTGCTGCCAGCTGGGCACCTCGGGGCACCCCTGGGCACCTCTGCCCTCCACAGCACGGGGGTCAGGCTGTATTTCCAGAGGAAAAACATTCAAATGCTGAAATGTTCTCACACCTGAATTGTGGCCCAGGGTTGAAACTCAGAGGGAAATACAAAGTTCTCTGAATAGGAAACAATGGGGGATAGAGACTGCAGTTGGCCAGGGTCATAGTTAGGCCACTTTGATTTCAAATTGTCTATACTCTTGATGGTTTTGAAAGAAAACATAATGCTATAGAACCCAAGGTGCTTAGTTTGTCTTTTCTATGCAAGCACTTTAAAGTTCAAAATTAAAAAAAAAAAAAAATTATCATAGCTCTAGTTGTAAATAGTCACAAGATCTGTCTGTGACATTTATTTTAACTATGTCTATTGTTGCAAATGCTGCGTAATGCAGGATAAATTTAACAGTAATATAAAAATAGCCTTGTGCCCTGCTGAGACCAGTGGGTTTTCAGCTTTGATTCTGCAGTGTATTCTCATTAATTGTGGTATTTAAATTGTAAAAATTAATCTGTTAAAAAAACAAAACAAAACCAAACAAAGCACAAGTTTCATGTAATCTGTGTTGGAGAATTGAGGTTTTTTCCCTATTTCTGCTAGAACTGGACAGTAGCTGTAATACATAGATTTTTTTGAGTAAAGGAATAAGGATTTGGAAGTCTCTAAAAGGCTCTTTCTCGGAGCAGAGATGTCAGGCTGTTCTGGAGCGCTGCTCCTGCCCTGTGCACAGAGAACACTGCCATCTGCAGAGAGCTGTGGTACTCCTGGCTCCCCGAGTGACAGGGACACATTTGCCGGGGCAGTAATGGGCTCTGGGGACAGCGGGGCATCACTTACAGCCAGAGGACAGGTGTGATTGCCGTGATGGAGTGTCCCCAGCAGGGCATCTCGGGGGCCAGGAATGGTGCATGTTAACAAGAGCTATCCTTCTGAGGCTGGGAAGTGCCCTGGAGATGGATATGAGCCCTCGCAGCATAGAAATGAGGAACTTCAATTTCTGCTGAATCATTTTTCTATGTCTTGGAAGAGAATAGCCATGACAGATGCACTGCAGTGGAAGAACAGGAGCTTCTGGACTTCCATGCATATCAACAAGTTCCCAAAGTGCTGTCCCTCCGTCTTTATTATGATATAAAAGCTATCAAAATCCAAGTATCTCCTCTCCCACCTCCTTTCAACCTTATGGAGCTTAATCCACAGCATCGTTTGTTAGGTTGATAGTGTTTTTTTAGTGCTGCTGTTGGCACACATCTGGGGGGTGATGCGCACTTGTAAACCTCATAAACAGGGCTCAACCCCTTTGGGGGGAAAGAAAACACCACAAGGAGGTTGTGACCTGCCCAGATTTGCAGGAGATTTACGTGTCTTGGGTATCAGAGGGCAGCTTAGTCCACAGATTTACCACTGCACAACCCATCTGATGAAGAGTTTTCAACTGCAGGAAGAAGACCTCGAGGTAAAATGGTATGTGGGAGGGAAAACTAAGCCAGTGCTCAGGATTGTGGTTGTAACTCAGGTCTACCATCAAGACAGGGGTGTTCATACTTCTCTGGAACTGTCAGCTCAGTGTTGCTGCTCTGCCAGTGGCCACTCAGAAAGAGAAGCATTTAAGAGACAGAAAACAGAAAGTGAAGATGCTCCTGCTCAAGTGAGGCCCTACAAATTATGAAGGTCACCTGGGGCTTGGCTCAGAAATAACATTACTTCCAACAACATTCTGGAGAGACAGAAAAGCTGTAGGAAGGCAGTGAAATGATGGGCAGGATGGGGCAGGTTCCTTGCACAAACTTCACCCTTGCACTTCTGCTTTTTCTTAGTTGCTCAGGATCTGTTTAGGAGAGGATTTTCCAGACCTGTAAAGGACTTTTTGGAGCCTTTCTCCCACTGAGTTTCAAGCTCCACTAGACTCCCCGTTCTTAATGAAAGCCATTTTCCTATATATGTCTCTGTATGTTTAAAGAGCTCTTTAAACTGGAAAGAAATAATGTAAACAACTGTTTCTTTTAAGGATTCATTCAGGATTTGGGCTCCTATTTATATGTATGGATATGTATTTTAACTCCAATCCTTTGCTTTTATATGGAAGAATTAATTTTGATATTGAAGCTTGGGAACATTGAAGAGTACAAGGATGATTGTCATGCCTGGACGAATTACCAAAAACGTCTAAGAGAAGATAGAAGATTTTTCACACTTATTACTTTTCTAACTTACTGTCACAGAGGTTCATGAAAACAACTTCACATGGAGATCAAACTCAGACAGTGGTGATGGCCCAGCACGTTCTTGGCTGGGAGCCCTGGCTCTTGGCCAAGGGGTCCCTGCCTTCCCATTCCCACCACAATTCTGACCTACAAATTATGCAATTCTAATTCAGGTAAGTGTCAGGAAAATACACTTCCATGTTCCTGCTGTGTTTTACACTGCTGGATATTTCTAGTCTTATCAAGGGCAGATTCGAGGTGCTGCATCTCCAGACAAGATCTCCCAGCTTTTCCTCTTCTTGTTCATGCAACAGTGAGACTCCTTGGCCATGCTGGCATCCATTGCTTTGGCTCAGCTGGGTAGGAAATAAGTATGAAATTTCCCAAAATATCGTGTCCAAGTGACCTGGTGGACACAAATCCAAAGGATTTCTGATTCAATCCCCAGCCCAGTTAGGGATGCATGGCTGCTCCTCATTTGTGCAGGCAGTTGCCATGACTGTGGATGTGCATTGGATAATTGCAGGCACAAATGGCTGCTGGCATTTGCACACACATTTATCCAATTAGGATGTGCGATCAAAGCCATTTCATGCACAGATTAGCTGCACAATTGTGCATGCCTCCTGCACATGTAATTGTATGCCTAATTGGTCTGAAAGTCTTGTTCACAATGTGTGGCTTGATTTTATTGTAATGCGACATCAAAAAGTTTTATTTGCAGAAATGCAAATTTGGCATAATGGTGGCATTCAGAAATAACTCCAAATTCTCTTTACAGATCTCACAAAATGAACATTTCTCTGTGTGCTACCTGGAGGCAAAGTGACCTTCCATTCCACAAATTAATGACAACTGAAAATGTAACTTGCTTTGAGTTTTAGATAATTGCAGCCTTAATAAATAGTATAAATTTAGAAATAGGAGCACAAATCTGGACTATTTTTGTTCCTTATATGCTACATATAAGACTAAAAACCAATACTTTATTATGAATGCTTGAGTGCGAACATTGTTAAAAATATTGCCATGGTTTCATATTAAAAGAAAATGTATTAAGCAATATATTTAGCTCATGTAAGCATGAAAGCCCTATAGAAAAAAATCTGGAATCAGTGAAGTCATAATTTCATTTGATGTAATTATTCCACATTTGATCATGTGCTCAAACCAGGGCTTTGTTAGAAGTGAGTTTATTTGGTTTATTATTTGCTGAAGTCAGTTTTTTTTAAATCTTGCTTATAACAAAGAAATCAAAAGCTTAAGAGGGAACCCTCTTTTTGTTCTTCTCCCAAATTTTGTCTTTTCTGCAAAATTAGCAAAACATTGGGCTACATAATATCAAACAAGGTCTCTGCCCCAGTATGAGCCACAAGGAGGTTCACTGTACAAGTGAACCCTCTGTCTCCATGGAACAGCTCAGTAGTGAAGAGAAATCCTTGGCACAGTTCTTAAGGAATTTCTGGATATCATACTAAAAAATAGTTGGGCCAGACACAAAGAATATTGAAAATGACTAACAAGTTTAGCTTTTGACTTCTCCAGACCACATCTGAACTATATTCTCACTCTGTAATGCCACTGCTTGCAGCATTTAGTTAAAATTTAGTTGCTGAGCTCCTGTTCTCATTCACTTTTTAAAAAAACACAAAGCAGGAATCCTTCCAGTCATCCAGAGATGGAGTTTTGCTTATTTGGAGCAGAAAATTGTGATGAGAGCTGCCTCTATCATCGCTGCTGGTGTTTCTTTAAATGAGTCATCTCCTACCCCTGAAGGTACAGTGCAAATCCTATTTCTTTTTGCTTGGTTTTTAAATTCTTTTGGGAATGCTGAGCACAGCAGAACCAGCCTGCTTGCACATGGACAGCTGAGAGCACCTTAATGCCATGCCTGCATTTGAGCAGACTCTGCCCTTTTGTATCCCGCTGGTCGCAGGGTAACTGGGGATCACAGATACTGCAGCTGAACAAAGTGGGAGCTGTCTCTGGGCACACTGGAACAAATCTGCCCTTAAAAAGGAAAGAAACCCTGCAGATGTGGCACTTCCATGTTTTCAAGGCTGGTTTTTGACAGACAGTGAGACAGCATGTGCTCTCCAAAAGAGAATGCCTGCACTTCTCTAAGCTCATGACCAATTTTAAATTAGCCTTGGTGGTGAATTTGTGATCCAGCTGAACCAAGGGGCAGATTTCTTGTGGATTTAGAAGGGGACAGGATGCTGGTTGGTGTAATGAAGAAGGGATTGACAGTAAGTGCAGGAGGATCACTCACTGTTTCACTTAAAAAGGAGTTCATTACCAGCGTGGTGCTTTAAAAGAAGTAAAAGGCAGTACTTGGTCAGCAAAGGCAGAACTTTCAGAATGAGAAAAGACCACAGTCTGACCAGTTCCTTTGACTTTTTCCTTCAGGGTTTGCTCCTAGACTATAAAGATGGAATACTTAGATACAACGTGGCAGTTCTCTGAGTAACTGGGGTGGTTCTGGAGCTTAATTCTGGGAGCTAGGAATACAGTGTGTTATCCTGAATGCACTTCTTCCAGACCCACTCCAGCACTATTTTTCAGGAAAGCACCAGCAGAGAGAGCTGTTCTCTCACTTTCCTACCAATGTCACTCCCGAAAATCAGCTTTTCCCAGACTGGAGCATCTCTGGCTCCAGCAGCAATCCCAGCACTCTGAACGTGTCTGAAAACAGAGGGTGAGAGTGGTGTAAATCTGGGACTCAGGGTGTGCCCCGGGACTGGATGTGAATGAATCCATTGGAGGGGTTTGTATCATCCAAAGGAGACGATTCTGGTTCTGTACATTCAAATAATGCCCCCAAGGCTGACTCAAAGGCATTTATTTTAACAAAAGTGATTTGGGTTTTATGGATTTTAAGTGTCAAGAAAATCGTGGCCGTTGTGATTATTTTTAAATTTACTGTTGAAGGTCAGATTAATTTTTGAAACATAATTCCAGATTCTGGGCTCCTTGTGGCCTCTTAGGGCAGGTTTCTGTGTCCTCATCCAAATCAGGATGTACTGGGCTGCAACCTGGCCCTGAACACAAAGATGTTCAGGACATGTTCTCCTGTTAATTTGGGGGGATGAAAGTAAGGAAACTGTTGGTATGTGGATGCAGTTTATCTCTGCAGATTTACACCAAATGATGTAAAATTAGATTTATTTTTTGCCCAGTCTTTCTCACATTTTTAACTTCTTCCTGCTGTATTGTTCTCAGGATGGGGGTATTGCTAAGTGCAGATACCTGAAGCAACCTTCCATCACTTTTCTCTGGGGCGGGGGGGGAAATCAGATTAAAGCATTTTTCAGAGTTGCATAAATAAATATGCAACTTTTCCTTTATCACTAGAACATATATATATAGGCACATTTAGAGAGAAGTTCCTACTCCTTGGTGGGGGTTTTTACCAATAACATCAGCAAAACTCCACAGTCAGTCATGCTAAGAGTGAATTCTCTCTGCTTTAGAAGGAATGTTGCACTGTTTTGACTTACAAACCTGCAGAGAAATGCCTCTAACGCTGGTTGTGACAGGTGAACACGGAATATTAAAGACCAGGGCTATATTTTCATGGAATTTTCATGTGCGGTTATTTAATTTAGGCTTGTAGTTACTGTGTCTACTCGTATCAAACCATGTAATTGCATTATACAGATACACCTCTGACACGATTTTTATTTGCATCCAGAAAGAAAATGTCATTAGGGAAAATAATTTCAGATCAGCCACTTCTGCATGTCTTGCTGGAATATAAGTGGAATTTGGCTGGTATGGAAAATCTGCTAATGAACAGAGCAGCATCAAAGCTGGAATCCAAAATCCACCCCCAAGAATTCAGCAAGGCTTAAATGATGGAAACTAAACTGCTGAGGGTTGTCTAGTGTGTGGTACAGTAAATGTATTTTTCATTCCTGTGATAGTTCTATGGAATCTAAACTGTTTGATTTCTTACAGGAAAAGTTATTAAGAGCCAAGTTTTAACTGTGTCCTTGATAAATGGGATTTTGTGTGGCACTTCATTTTAGAAGATTTAGAGAGGACTTCACAGTGATGTCAAATTATGAACGAGGGAACTCATGAACAAATCCTCCCTGGCCAGCTGGTGAGGAAAGGCTTTGATTAAGGAGGAAAAATACCTTGGATTTGAGTTGAGCACCCTCGAATGGTCCTGAGGGACACCAGAATCACCAAATCTGCATGGACTAAGCAGCTTCAGCCATGCAGCTTGTGGCAAGTTGCTGCTTACCCATCCCTGCCTGTGCAGGGAATTGCTCCAGGTGGAGTTATCCTCGGGGCTCACTTCGAGAAGGGGAATTCATAATCTGACTGAGAGTGACCACTGGGCAAAAAAGCTCTGCACAGTTTAAAACAGTGAAGAAGGAGATATTAAACCTATCCCGAGATCAGATGTGTGAGAGCTCTGGAACCCCAGGCTCTGGCACATGTTTGTTCCACATGTCTGTCAGCTCGAACGTGGTTTGTAGGGCATGTCAGTAGGACATGTCATTTAAGTGTTGATTTGGGGGGAATAAGCATTTGAAAGTGAACAGGCTTGCTACTTGCAAAGTATGTTTGAATGACAGCTGTTCTGTTTTCCTAAATTTCAACAAGAAGACTGGCTTGAAGTGTTCAGGAGCTAAATCTGTCAGCTTTCTGATACAAAGGAAACGTTGCAGGGCTGAAGCACTGACAGAAGTGGGGGTGGAAGCACAGTGGCAGAACAAAAATCGGGAATAAATACAGCTTTACTTTACATTCTTGCCCTATTTTAGAACCCGAGGCCAGGGGTGCTTTGAGGGCACTGGTAGTAGAAGGTGCTTTTGAAAGGCTGTGGGGGCTGTCATTCCCCTTCCCAGGCCATGCAGGGGTGGGCAGAGCCAGGGTGGGAGGCAGAGGCAGCACAGCTGGGGCTGTGCATGCCCAGGGGACCCAGCAGGGACCTCCCTGCCCTGCACTCGCCAGGGGTTTGTGACATTCTGTGACGCTTGGTAAGAAATGCTGACAACGATGGCAACCCCTCTGCCAGTGTCTGGTGCCCTGTTAGGGATTAATAATGCTCTGGGTGTCCTATCTTTGTTTCTGCAACTGCTGCTAATGAAAGCTCTCTGTGTGCAGATTTTATTTAAATTCCCCTTTTCTTTTCATCTCGCTGTCAGCATTTGAAGTTGACTGATAGTTATCAGGGTGCTCACTGCCTGCCCTGCTTTCCCTGGTCCATCCCCCGTGGCCCTCTTGCTCAATGCTGAAGTGGCAAAGATGCTGCCAAGCATCAGACACGCTGATGAAGTCACACTAATGACTTAGGCTGGGTCCTGGACCGAAAGCTCTGGCCGGTTTGGTTGAGGTATCTCTTTGTTTTGATTTTCTCTGCGAGAGGTACGGGGTGTTACACCCAGAAACCCTCCCAGCGTGGAAGAGCTACTGAGTGAGCACAGCTAGTCTGAGCTTAATGTGTGGTGAGCATTCAGTGGTCCATCCTGGAGGCCTTGAGTGAGTCCAATCAGTAGTTTAATTCATGGTTTTCAGTGTGCTTCTCCCACTGTTGGGTTATTCATGTGAAAAGTGGCCATATTTTACTGTCAGTGCCATTTGAAAGGGAATAGTGCTCGTTTCAGTCTAAATGAGAGGGAAGTGTTACCAGAAGACAAATTTGTGACGAGTGTTCTTCTGTTGGTACAGATGGCATCTGTGTATTTTTATCACTATAAATCACTCACAGTTGGAGTCATACTTAGTCCAATATCTTGCTTTATGTTTATTGACATAATCACAGTTTTAGAGATGATATTAATCACTCAGTTCTTTGGAAACATTTGGATTGGTAGATGAAAAAACATATTTATTTTGAGAAAGCAAATGTTGCAATTAATTTCCACATAATTATACATTTACAAATAATAAACAAAGTATATTGCAAAGCAGTGAATTAGTACATTGGAATATTGATTTGTAAGCCTTGTTCTTCCTTTACAATATGGTGCAAGTGTATGATAAATCAGGACTTCTAGAGCACCAGGAAATGCACTGGGGATAGTTACCTACATTTAAATGCAAACTGTATTTTTTCATGAGTTTGTCTAGCTTGTACTGTAACATCTACATACAATGGACTATGAATCCCTGCAAGTGATGCTGGAAAAGTTCCACATCAGAACAGGAATGAGCTGTGGGCTGTGCTCCTCTGTGCCTTTGCAGAATGGTAAAGAGGGAGCAGGTTCTCTCCCAGCTTTGCAAACGAGGAGCTGCAGCCTGGAGGAAAACAAAAAGAATAATTTCTTCATTCTCTCAAATGAAAAACATTTAATTTGTCCCCTGCTTTCCATAGGCTGTGTGAAGAAAATGGGCCTGCATATCTAACAGATGTGAAGTGATGCCAACTGGTTGTATAACCCCCGTGACCTGATCAAGGTAAATGACTTCTTACTCACTGTTTTTTTCATAATTAATGCAGCTTTCCTGTTGTGAACCTCAGCAATTACCCAGTAGAATTAACTTTTAAAGACTGGTATTCAAACTATGAAATACTCAAATTCCACTAAGATGTAGCCAGATAATTTTGCACCAGTAACACTTATTGAAAACTGGAAGAAAATGTGTGTTTCTATAAGCAGACACACCCAACCTAACCAGTTTCAAATTTGTACACACTTGCATTAGCAAATTGAAGCTTGCTTTGCTCAACTGATGCATGAGTCATAAAGATATCAAAGAAAATAACATCCAAAATTCCACCTGAAGGGTAACGCATAATTATAAAATTGGTTGACTCAAGCCAACAGCCATCTTCATAAGCAGAATTATCTTCACTGACCTTCTGTGTGAATGTGCCTCACAAAGGGCCAGCACTGGCTGTCCCTGGGCAGCAGAACCATCCCAAAACCTCAGGATAGCTGCAGGAACAGGGGAGGTGGGCTTTTGGTTTGTTTGGTGTTCCTGCAGTGCATGTGTCAGCTGGGGCTTAGTGCTCATTACTCTGGGGGTACAGGAGAGCACCACATCTCTACTTGTGGCATCAAGTCTGACCAGAGAGGGTTCCCTGTCTTCACTGGATTGGGGAAAGACAGTTGTGACTGTAAAGGAGAATGGGAAAAACTCTTCACTTAAATTTTGAGGGCAATAATTGCATGAACTCCAGGGCAGTTGCTCAGTGATTACTGCCATGTCACAACGTGTCCCCTCGATTTGAGAAGGCTCAGAAAACAGTGGTGAGAAGATCACCCTGCAGAAGGCTGTGATGGGGAGAAAGCAGTACTGCAGAAAATAATTTGCCTAAGCTATTTTATAAATTCATATTTACACATACATACATCTATGTTTGCATATTTAGACATCATAGGAAAGGGACATCAAAAGTCCCCGGAGTGAAGCCGCTGTGATGAGCTGGGATCAGCTTTGCCTGGAGCCTGTTGTGTGAGAAGGGATAGTTTACCATTAGGACTGGGAATTCTGCACTTTGGAATACAGTGCAGGCAGGAGAGAGAAAGGTGTCACCTTGAGTAACCTACACTTCATAACAGAACTGGAGAGAACAAAGCCTGAGCCCATACAAACACATTTTCCTGTCAGCTGAGGATCTTCCCTGGCTTCCCATTGTATGGATGCATCTGTCACACTCACCAGCTGGCACACTCAAATAGTGGGGCTTTCTGTAGGACTGGCTTAGAGTACCTTACAGATTGAGGTGTTATTAATGTTTAGAACAAATCTAGATGTATTAAATCTACAGCCATGCTCGTAAACAGCAATTCATGCCATTAGGAGATAATTGGATATTTTTGTAATTAGGTAACATTCTCCACTGAAATGGCACACATTATACTTCCTCTATTCATTCAAATGTCATTAATATTACAATGCAAGACAGACCAGAAAATTTTCATTTTAAAAAATGAGGTGCATGATGGGGTTCTTTCCCTGACTAAAACATCGTGTATCTGCAGAGTGTGGAAAGAAGAGCTGGAGCTGTAAGAGCTCAGAACTGAGGTACCACTGTGCAATTCCTTTGGAATGTCTCCATGCCAAATCAAAAGTGAAACATGTCCCTGGAACCACGGAAGCAACCTTTCCTTTACTTCCTCCTCCTTCTCCTTTATCAGGCACTACAAGATACCAGTGTGCCTTCACTTCTTGTATAATCTTTAATGCTGTCATGTTGTAATAGAAAACACGAAACACTATGGGAACTCCACACGGAAATACTGTATAATTCTTTCTTGCACTTGATTGTAAGTGTAGAGCAAGACTAAACCAAGAAAATGATATTTAATTCACACAGATGAAATATTGCTAGAGTTACAAATGGGAAATTGTGGGATGGGAGAGAGCAGAAGCCATTTCCCCACACATGCAGGAGTGCCCTGGGTGAGGTGACAAGGCAGACTGTGCAGCTTTTCTCCCAAGTTTTAGAAGATTGCTGCTGCAAGGTCTCTGCCATCTGCACCTCATTTCATGGCACCAGCTGTGCTGCTCTTCCCTTGGCCACATCCACTTCATAATTGCAAAGTTCATCTTTTAGGTTTGGACTTCATCCAAAATAAGATTTTTAAAGAAAAACAATATAAAATGGCAAACTGCAGCACCAGCCCCTGCCCTGCCTGCCCTTCTCCCCCTTGGCTGCAGTGGCTTTGCACATCATACTCTGGCTCAGCTCCAGAGGGAATGGGAATGAATATCCAAAAGCACCATCAGAGCCCCTTTTATCTGAGCTCGTATGGTGTATGTATAGCAACAGGTTATACATTGGCACATAAGCAAAAGATTAGATAGTATTGCAGCAAGGTGTTATAAATCTGTCTCAGACATCACATATGAAAGGGAGATTTAATGCAGGGGATTAAAAGTATTCATAAGCAGTACAATGATTTCAAAATTCTTCTTGATAACTCGCTGCCTTGAACAAAAGAATGCATGAACAGAAAACTACTGGCATGTATTTACCATTTTTATTGAGAAAATAGTTGTTTAGATGCTTGATGTCAGAAAAATATCAAATATTGGGTCTGAAATGATATGAAAGTCTGTATGCAAAGTACATCAAAGTAATTCTAGTAACTAAGCCTTTCTTATTCTAATAATTAAACCCTTCAACTCCACACTGCTGTCTAAATAAAATGTTATTTCTATAAAGATTTTTCTCCCTGCAGGTACTAAGACTGTCCTGATTATTTATCTTGACACAGCACTTAGATTAAAACCTATAATGATCTGTTGTTTGCTAGGATTGTAACCAAATTGTACAATTTATATTTGTGTACACAGGCTCAGCTGCTGTGACTCCCTTGGCAGGTGAGACCATGGCTGTTCCTACATCTTGTTTGTGGTTTTTGACAAGTATTTTCAAATGCAAATGCCTGACATTAACTAATCTTGGCCTAATCTTCAGCCTTGACATCCCTGCTGCATCAGGGAATATGCAGGAGTTTTAAATGTCCTTTTACTGACTTGGAATATTATACATTTCTTTTCTCCTGAAGCTCAAAAATGCAACCTGTGTTGCTTTAATTTCTCTGGCATTAGCTGCTGAAGAAAGGGAATTTATCAGATGGAATAGTTAATCCAGGGACTGGTTTATGTGTTTGATAATGCAACTTGTTCTGCAGTGGCTACGGACAGGTTGCAGCTTGCCTGTAATTATAGGCCATACAAACACATTACAGCAGGAGTTTCTATAGGCACAGTTCCAGGAACAATCTGGGTTTGTTCTAAATAACAAATATAGCAGCAGTGCAAAGTGTGGGAAACGGCACATAACATCCAGGGAAAATGCTGCTGCTGCTGGGGCTCCCACTTGGCTGCTGTGCACATGAGAATGCAAGAAAAAGTGAATTAATTGGGGATTGTTAGGAAGCAGTTGGAAGTAATTGTTTTGCCAAATTAGGAGCCTTGAAGATAAGACCAGGTTCACCAGAAAATTCCTTCCTGTCACTGTTTGGCAAGAATCTGTGAAAGGGAAGTTAATTGGCTGGTTTTAAAATCATTGTAAAAAGTCTTTTTTTGAGAAAGCATCTCCTTCCTGGCAGGTGCTCCTGCCCAGCTCCTGCTGCTCAGCCAAGGGATGTGCCAGGTGGATCCAAGGGAGGATGGACACGTGTGAAGAATGTGCAGAAGCATTTTTGGTTGATGACAAAGACCAAGCTGGGAGATACTTGCAGCTCCTCGTGACTACATTCCTTTCCTTTATCCTGAGAGGGAATTTTCCCCATGGCAGGGTGGCTCCTGGAATTCAGGCAGCAGCTTTCCTTGTATCTCTGCATTCAAAACTAATGATTTCTTCTGATTCCTCTGTGTTACTGTTTTTATCCTTAGGAACCATGGCTGGAACATAAGGGAGACCTGGCTTTCCCAAGGATTCCTCCTGAGAGCCCAGGAAGGCTTTCCTACCCAGCCCCAAGGATATCACTGGTGGGTTTGTGGAAACAGCTCACTGAAAAATAAACACCCCAAACCTCACAACAACTGAGATTGGCTTCAGATAACCAGCTATTCCATGTGCTGGAAGAACTGGGAATGCACAAGGGAAGGGAAAGATACAAACCCCACAGGGGAAACTGCTGAGATTCATTGACTCCTTCTTTCCTTTTCACCCCAAGTACTTCAAAACTTGCACTTTTGGGGGGTTTGGTTGGGTTTGGGGGGTTTTTGGTTTTTGGTTTTGGATTGGGTTTTTGTTTGTTCGTTTGTTTGGTTTTTTTTTTTGTTTGGGGTTTTTTAATTTGTATTTTTCTGTCATATTTTTATTCCTTTAATGTTTTACTCAAAAGGCCTGAGGAATGGGTTTTAAAACACCCATTTCGTGAAGGACAGTTTATGGAATTCCTATACTACAGAAAAAAAGGAATGGATGTATCCAATCCAGTTTCTTATGTGGGAAAGGAAAATGATGTAAAAATCAGAGACTAAAAGTGAAGGATCTTCTTCAGGGGCTGCAGCTGCAACATTATTTATGAGTTGTAAGGGATCAATCATTTGCCATGCCTTTACTTGCTCTGCCTCCTGTAATACGATGCAAAATGGCAATTTTTCATGAATGAGTCCTGACTGAAAACAGATCATTGATTTCACCTCTTTATAGGGATAAATAGATGCAATACAATGGCACAGGACAGTTGTTGTCTCATGTGGTGAGTAGGAACCATGGGATTCTTTGCAAAGTTTCTCTTTAAAGAAGGAAATTTATCAGGAGATGTTCTGAGAACATATTTTGGACAGTCCTTACGCTTTGGAATGCCTTGTCTGTAACAACTTTCAGAAACACTGGGTATGGGATCTTGGCTTGTTCTCATGACTTTGGTGATGATGCTTATCATTCTTATTCCCATTATTATTTTTATATAGCTGATTAAATGTCATAACACTTGGAAATTAATGTTCTATTTAATTACAATAGAAGGACAGCTGTTAGGTGTAGTGATGACTGGTCTTTATTTCACTGCCTTTGAAGTTTAACTCCACCCTGCAAAGCTCCTTCTTCCTGATTCCTACCCAGAATTCTCTGTGAAATGCTTGCACAAGGCTGATGTTTGTTGCCCTCGACTCAAAACAACACCAAGGCTGCAAATGAAAACTGTTCTGAGTCTGAGCCACCCTGAAGCTGCCTCGTCACTTCTCTCTCCCAGTGCTTTGGGTAAGGTAATTCTGAAATACTCCCTTTCTGCTCTAACCTATAGAGTTACACAGCATGGTCTGTGCTCTTCTGGTGTTACCTGACTGTAAACAGGTGAATTATGAAACTAAATTACATGCACATGTTTTATTAAAATGAGCCAGATCCCTCACATGCAATAGTATTTTATTTTGGAAATGTTCTATACTTTCCTATATCAATACCTCCATGGTGATTCCTGGCAGCTCACTCACTTTCCCTCTGTGTTGTATTTTGTTCAGTCATTGGCCCAATGAGCAGTGACAAAGATACTTCACATTCAAGATCTCTCTTCAAGGTTTGTTCATATTTTAAGTATCCCAGAACTAGGTAACTTCTAGAAGTTATAACACAAAATTGATCTCAGTGGGAGAAGTAAGGTGTGGAACATAGGACATAATCCATAATTTGTAAAGGTCAGGAGGAAAGTTGAAGATTCTTAGTATTACGCTTCATTGTTTGTCAACAAATGCTACACAGAGTGCAAACTATCAGCATCACAGTGATGCTGTGGGTTTGAGTCACGGTGTGAGACTATGACACACAGCTTTTGGAGGCAATGGTGTTCTGCAACAAATCCTAAATTCCTCTGAAATAATTTATAAAAGCAATTACGACACCCTGCTGGCCTTTATTGGCAGAGAAGCTGTGGCTGCCCCATCCCTGGGAGTGTCCAAGGCCAGGCTGGATGGGGCTTGGAGCAACCTGGGCTAGTGGAAGGTGTCCCTGCCCACGGCAGGGGTGGCACTGGATGGGTTTTAGGGTCCCTCCCAGCCCACACCAGTCTGGGCTTTTGAATCTTGAATCTGAAATGTCATGTCCTAGCCCATTGTGAAGGCCCAAGCTGGAGCAAAGCACAGCTCTGGTGCCACGATGGGGCTCTCTGGGTGTGGGGAACAAAGGTGGTGGTTCCCATGAAGGGCTCTCCCCACAGCAAGGGAACATCCAGGTGACAGAGAAGCTGCCCCCTGCAATCAGCTCTCAAACACCCTGTCTGGCCTGGGGGCACTTTGTGCAAACCCAAACACCTTCCAGGCTAAGGGCAGAGATTTGGGGATCCTTTGGCGTCACGTTGCAGCCCTTGACTAATTCTAACTGTGTGTGTTTGGTTTGCCCAAGGAGCCAGAGCCTTCCAGGATGCTGATTTCTCTCTCTGGTGCTCTGTCAGGTATTTCTAGAGTTAGTTTTGGTTTGGTTTCAATTGGAAATTTTTTTTTGAGATTATTAAATTTGATGTCTTACAGCTTTAACCTGTGAGAGGAAATAGCATTTTTCTTTCTGTTCACCACAATTTTAGAAATAATGGTCTTAAGTGGCAGCAAGGGAAATTTAAGAGCAACTTGAGTAAAATACTCTGATGACAACAGTTAAACCATGGAATGGGTTATGCTGAAAGGGACTGACACACGTTAAGATGCCTTTAGGTGTAGCCTTGGCACGAGCACACCTATGACAGGACCTCTTGAGGTCCTTCCACCTTTCATTGTCAACGAATTAAGGAAAGAAATGAAGTGTGGCTATTTCCTTTTGAGCCTCAGAGAGGCTGCCTCAGACTCCTTCCCTTTCCTGTCAGAGCTGTGCCCCTGACATGCTTTTACTCTGTTGTGTCTTGGTTTCTCACCTGTTCAGCTTGTGTGGCTCGGAGAGGCAGGTTTTGCAATGGGCCATGACAGAGACTGGCACGGTGCTTTGCAGTTCTTTCACTTTTCTTCCAAGACTGACAAAGGACCTTTAGACTATGAATGGAATTGTAACAGGCATTCTTACAGCCCTGAGATGCCCCAACAAATGTCAGTCCACACAGAAATGCTGAAGGGCAGAGATGAGATTTGCATCCTCACAATCCTGTCCCTCGAAACAGGACGTTGGAGGAAATAAAACCACCAAACTGTTGTTTCTGGGAAGCTGTACTGCGTTTTTTCCTTGAAGTATCTGTCATAGGCAAACTCAGAGTTTGTTATTTCATCTCTGAAACTCTAATCTGTGAAGCCAGGGCAGGTTTTCCAGGTGGGATGGTGTTTAATTCTCTGGGATGGGGGAATGGTGCTTAAGCTCCTTTGACAGAGAGCTCTCTCATGTCCGAAACCCCAGAATGAAATTCTTTGCACGTGCTTATGCATTCAGTGAAATCAGAGGTCTTTGTGCTGTGTTTACTGAACAGCTTTTCTGAGATATAAATACCAGCACATTCTGGTGGGTTTCTAACAAACAGAATGCTCTGCTCAGCCCCAATATGGTCCCGTGTTAGAGCAGATTGGATGGTACCCTTCAATGATGGCAAATGCATTTAAATCCCATCCAATGGCAGGGATGGTTTATAAATTTAGAGCCACTGTGGGTGTAGAGAAGCTGATTGTGTAGCATTCTTCCTTGCATGCCTTATATCAAGTTTTGGCTCCTATTCTGTTCAGTGATTGCACATTAGCATTCTCCTTGATCTTTGGTGCGTGACACTTCCTGCAGGACTGGTTTGAACGAGTCCTCCTGCTTAAAGAATATTCTTTCTTCTGCTCCTGTCATTAGAAAAACTTATTATTGATAGTTGATGATTTTCCAGAACTCTTCCCAGTTCCTAAAACTCCAGACTGGATAGTCAGAGGCCAGCCGTGTCTCTGGAACAGCGTTGATAGGTGGAGACATGAGGGACTGATGGATTGGTTAGGAAAGGCTCCTGGTGGTCACCCTCTACTTTGGCCACGGGTAGAAGGTTCTTCTGTGTCTTCCTGACTGATCAGTTGTGTTGGCAGCTGACTTGCAATTAAAATAATGAGGCAATTACTGAGTTGAATTCTGGAAGTGATAGTGGAAATTGCACTGACCACAGAATTAGTAGTTTGTGAATTAGTAGCTTGTGAGGAACAGGGTTCCCTCTCTTCACTCTCACTGTCTGCAAAGCACCTGCCTCTTTTTACTACAATGAGTTTGTTTCAACCCTGTGCTCTGTGGTGTGAAATGCTCTCATCCTATTTATGGATAATCTTCCTTAAAGAAGTTGGGCTGCAAGAGTGGGGGAACATCTTCTGTGATACAGTTAAATGGTGGGGTTTAAGTCAGATTTTTAGCAGTAGCTTTAACAGCTGATAAGAATAGCTGAGAAGTGAATGAAGCCAGATATGGTACAGACAATCCCAAGGACAAGCACCTAGTGTCTGAAATTTGCCACCTCTTATTTATCCTTCTGTTTTTAACCTAGAAAAAAAATGTTCCAACATTTTTATCTTAAAATAATAAATCTTGTTTTTCAGGTGGTATAAATTAGCATGGAAGACCAATGCAGTGGAAGTAAAATGCAAATTTCCATTGCAAAGGCAGTAAAACCATCTCAAGTTGATTACCTTCAACAGCCTCTCAAGGAAGGACCATTCTCATTATGGGTATTACCAAATATCTCATGTTGCCTTTGAGATTTTTGAGGGTAGTCTTAAATCCACTAAACTCTCAAATTACTTTGAGAGTAGTCTTAAACCAGCCTCTTTAAAAGATTTAAGCCTCTCTTAATTTGCCTTAAAGCCTGGAGCTGTTCATGGCTGAGGATCCCAGCCTGTTCGCTGGTCTAACAGCAAGAGGAAGTCGGGAAGTCACCTGGTATCGATGACTGCTCTGATATCGTATCAAGTCCTGCAGGTCAGTGACTGAGGTGACTAAATGTGAGTGAAAACATTGCTGCCAACTGCAGCTGCCTTCAGGTGCCTTCTTTAGCACTGCCCAGAGCCCCAGCATGGACAGAACGAGGGGCTGACACAACCCTTCACTCAGGAGAAGCAGCTTAACTCTTGGGTAATAAATTGTGTACCAGATAAATTGAGATGGAAAATGTGTCCCTGTGAACACTGAAACGTGCTCCAGGCAGAACAGAGCTGCAGTTTCACCAAGGCACTCCAGAATCTGCTGCTGTCTGAGCAGTTGGGAGGAAGGGATTGTGTTATTCCATTGTTTCAGGACAAAAGAAACTGAGTATTAAAGCAGATTCTTTAGAACTGAACTAATGCAGAGTAGTACATCAGGCAGAGGCTTGTTTTATGTCTCTGTGTCGGTAAACTTGCTTTTTAGTATGTGTATACCTGAGAAATTATGCAAGTAAAGAGTTTTCATGGCAAATAATATAAGGCACAAATAAAAGTAGTTGTAAAAGAACAATTATGTGTGAAGCAGGCAGCTGAAAGCAGAGCAGGAAAGCTGAAGTATTACCTTTGTGTGAATAAGGTAATGTAGAAAACACAGTCTGGTGGTATTTAAATGCATCTTTATCAAATGGAAAAATGTTTGAGGAAACAGTAAATAATCTGATATAAACATAAAAGCACCGGCTAATTCAGATTGAAATAACAGCCCAATTTTTTGGTATTGTGCACATGTAGACCCCTAAACCTATATAGATCACCTGTAGTCCCACAAGAGGGAACCTCCTCAGAGTGCTGCTGGCTTGGAACACCAGTATCCAGGGATGAGGGGGAACTTCTCTTTGTTACCTGCTGTAAGTGAGGAAAGGGAAGGCAATTAGTGAAAGCCAAGACTCTTTAATCTCTCCTTGCTCCACGGACTTTGTTCTTCCTCTGTGGCTTTCTCTGTGTGTATAGACCTACCTGGAGGAAGGGGCAAAGTGTAACTCATTGCTAAGAGACGAGTGACCCTCCCTATCACCTTGGGCTCTTTTGAAATGGCATTTACAGCCCCGTGCTTGTCTGAGCCAGGAGGGAATTTACACAGCTGAGAGAAGAGTCATCAGATTGGGAGCCTCAAATTGGAAAGGGCTTTGGGTCCGTGACAATGCTAACCACAGTGGTGAGCTGTGTGTTACCCCACGTGTGTCAACATGATTCCTGAAATGTTAATCGGGGGAAATACTGAAGGACAGAGTCTTGCAGGATGGATGTTTGTGCTTCCTAAAGCTCTTTTCTAACCCTGAGTACATGACTGGCTCGGGGCAGGGGCCGGTTTTGCCAGCAGCACTGACAAGGGGTGGCTTTGCTGGGGTACAATTAATTATTGTACTCTAATTTGGGCAGAGGGGCAAACAGGCTGGGCAGCCACTGTGCTTCCAGTGGGCACCAGCAAAGCAAGTGTGAGAATAGACAGTTAGTGGAACTGGGCCAAGATAAAAATGCCTTCCTCCAAAAATCCCAGCAATTGCTCTAATTGTGAAATTGAAATCAAAATCAAAAGACACATTTAACTGAAATAGTTTGATTTTTGACTCTTTTCCAACCTGAAATGTAAATAAGAGTAGTTATAAAATGAAGTGTAACAGCACATTCTGTCCCTATCAGCACGAGGATCTCACTTTTGGAAGAATGAGTTAAAACTTGTCAGGTGGCTTGTGGGCTTAAAAAAAAATTCCAAAACACACCACAACTCATACAACACAATCAGGAACCCAAATATTCATGGCTTTACATCAGGCTCCTCTGAATTCCTTCTTGTGCTAAAAGGCTTTAAAAGATAACAAGAACTTTTATGCTCAAATGAGCGATAAAAGCCTTAAATGGAAACTCTCGGAACCCAAATATCGAGTCCTGTTTAAAAGAACTGTTTCATGTTTATGCTGCCAAGTTGCTGATGGTGCATAAAGTTGTTCCCTTAATAATGAGCTGGTTAGAGGAACGCCCAGCACCCAAAAATGTGTTACCTCCTCAGAGATCTGCATTTTAATCGGCTGATGAAACAGATGTGGGAGGATTGTCATGAGCTCTGGCTCTGAAATCTCAGAGAGGCAACTACAGATCTAGGGGGGGAAAAAATTATCCAGTTGGTTTCTTGCTTTCTACCTGCCCAGCAAGAGACAAATTAGAAACGTAAGTTTCCTCAAAAGCAAAAGTCCTAATTTAAGGACTCGAATAATTTTAAAAATTAAATTCTGCACAATGTTTTACTTCAGCAAAAGTAAAAGCTTGGTAAATGCATCCCTAACCTGGACACTTTTCCATGGTGCATAAAGACAAAGCAGCATAAACTCTGTACTCACAGCAAATTGAAATTTCAGGTATAAACTGTAGGAATATACCAAAACTTAGGTCACTCCAAGGGAGGGGAACTATGGGAAAACCCCTAAATTTCATGACAGAAGGATATATGTTATGATATGTAATATATTTAGCCAGATAATATAGTGCAGAAGAGAGGCTCTGTAGGTCCCAACATGGGACAGGGTGGTCCAGTCAGCCTCTCTAGCTGCTACAACAGTGAGTAGTTAAAAAACTAGCAGTTACTGGTGACCCAGGAGCACAAAGCAGGTTCAACCATCCCTATCCCAGTTTCTGTGCCCAAATTGCCTGAAATATGCCAATATTTTGTTCTAATTTCTGTGTATCCAGGACACATTGACCAAAGGTCTCTTTACTACACTTGTTATTTTAAATTCCTATCATCCTTCATGCTTGGCCAGAGACATCTTAGAGCAGTCAAATAATGTGGATATGATGATGCATCAGGAATTAAGTAAATCTTAAGCCACTCTTTCATCTTGATAAGTCTTTGGGTGGAAAAACAGTCCATAAAATGTAGAGTAGATTTTATTTACAGATGTTAGGAACTTATTCCCTTGCTTTTAATAATTTTATATTCTAACCACTTTTCTGTGCTACTTGCCTAATGATTTCAGATTTTCTTTAAAGACAGACCAGCTGTTTCTGTGACACATTTCAGCCATGTACAAGTAACAGCAAAGGAAAATAAATACCCACATACCTGCCTTGTTTTTCAAAAACAATCCAAGGTACCAACCCTTATTTTAAAGCCTGTCCCAATGGCAGCTCCTTTATCTCCTTCAATAAAGAGGACTGTTCCTCAGGCAGTCTGTCCAGGAGAGGGAAATGCAAATGCTTTGGGACTGAACTTGTTTCCTGCTCTTTGGTCATAATGAATGTAATATCTGGGCGTGAATCTTCAATTATCTGAGTGCTCAGAGGAGCTGCTGCTCACTGTGTTCACATCTCTGCAGGCCTTTCCTTTATCAGTTTGTTTGGGGCATCCCTGAACTAGAAATTAGAACTGGCAGCATACCAGAGATATCACTGATGGCTGCTCAGAGGGCTTTTGCAGTGTCATGAAGAAAGTTTAGAATCATCTTTTTATTTTGTACTAAGCCTTATCCTTGAGTAAGATCCTGTATTTATCATGCAATGTTATCTTCCTAAGGGGCAGCCAAAAAAAAAAGCAAACCAAACATTAGAAGCTGTGGTAGAAAACAAAAAAGTAAATCTCATTGAACCATTGTGTAAATCCATGATTTTTTCGAACCTGGAATACTGTTCAAGGGTCTATTAGAACTGGAAGAGGGTCATGAAAAGGGCATTAATCAGCCATGATATGCAATAACATGTCTTTGTAGAAGATTGAGCAGGGCTGTTCTTTTCTAGCCTAGAAGAGAGAAGACTTAATGGAGAAATGTTGAAGTTGCATGGAAGAACTGAGGGCTGTTGAACTGGGAATCAAGACCAAAAGGAGGTTCTTCAGAGGCAGATCTGTTGGAATTCCAGAGGACTCTGTGAGTGCAAGAAGTTTACATGAATTCAAGGAGGTTACTGGTGAGAAAAAAACACACTGTTCTTATGAAATATTCTGAGTTGAAAACAATTACTGAGTGGGAAAGTACTGAGGGAGGTGTTGCACTGGCTCTTCCTCCTTGGACACTTTTTGCAATATACTGATGGTTCTTTAGCACTTGCTACTGCTTGAGGTCTAGGTGGTGTCTTGATCTGAACCAGTAGTTGTTCTTATGTTTTTAATTAAAATATGAATAGCCAACTGCTGCTATCCTAAAACAATTCAAGGCATTCCCATTATGTGCTTTTTAATTTTTTCTTGTGGGAAATAAAGTGTGTTGTCATTGCAGAGGCACGAACTACAAGGGGAAAGGATCAGGCAGTACGAAAAACAACCTGTCATCCTTTCTCTCAGCATTCTCTATCCTCAAATTCCTGTGGAAATGTGGCAGATGGGGCTGCAGGTGCCACAGAGCCAGCACTGGCTGGGTTTTCCCAGCCACACCTTTGCTCTGTACTGGTCTGTTGTTTCCCCTTCCACACTCACCTCCTGCTGGCTCCTCTAAATCCCCTCTGCCCCAGGGTGGACCCCAGAAAGCACACTCTGCTTACCCAAGCAGCTCCAGGGAAGGCAAGGTCAGGAAGCCTGACCTGCAAAAAGGGGGCTGTCATTTTTGCTATAAACACACAACCTCTGGTTGAACAGAGCTCAGCTTTTAAAAGCCAGGGATGTACTCGTGATTCGAACAGCAAGTTCTAGACATCTGCTCTCATGTCTGGAAATGCCTTGGATCATCTTTATGGGCAAGCACTGGTGCTCAGCTTCAGCTGGTACCAGAGCAGAGCCCTGTAGCCAGGCTGTCCCAGCCACTGGGAAGGAGGAGAGAGGCATCCTCCTGCTTTCATTCCCTCTCTGCCGGGTGTTGTCCCCCTATCAGCACAGCCTGATCCAGGTAGCCCAGGGTTAAGAGGGTAATAGGGACTAGGTGGGTGCACTGGGCTGTCTGGATCAGTCACTGCAGACAGGCCCCTTCCAGCAAACCTCAGGTGCACCATGGCTCTACCTTCAAAGGGAGGATCACAAAAACAAAGCCTCTGCTCACCAGCTGGTTCTGATTTCACTTCCAGCTCTAAAGCCTTCCCTTCAGCTGAAAGCAGATTTTTATCTCTGCCTCATCAAGCTGCTTATGGGGTGCAGCTGCTGCCAGGCTTCTTAACCCTCTCTGCCTCAACCCCGTGTGACAAATAACTTAAATAATGGAGGTGAAAATGTACACGTTGTTTCTTGCAGTGGTCTTCCCAAGTGAGTACTATTCTCTCCTATTTTATATCCAAGTGCAGTTTTACTCCTCCTAGCCCAGCTGTCACAGCCAGCACTCCTCCAGAGCAGGTAACACCCTGCACGACCCAGTGCAGTATCATCCCAGCTTTGGATGTGTATAGAACCTTGGTCACATTAAAATTCAAAGGCTTTGTTGGAGGCTCTTTTTATTACCTGGTAGGGATCACCGTGCATATATTACTTACTGTTGTTATTTATGACTCCAGTAACGCTGCCCACATCTCCAAAGCTTTCCGGAAGTTGTTCCCTATTTCCATTACAATGGGATGACTTGGGGCTTGCTTTGTGCTGACCCTTGTAGAAATGTCTTTATTAAGCAGGGCAGTGTGCTGCACACAGGTAACATTCCTGAGCTGGCAAACCCACAGGGCTTCCACATTTTATATTACAGCACCCTTTTTTCCCCTGAGGAGAATTCTTGCAGTTTCTGTAGTTTCCTGCTGAAGCATAAAAGAGTTTCTTATGGTCTGTGTAGAATAGAGACTGGGTTGTTGTAAACCATATTTTGTGCTTTCTAAGAAATGTTCTTTTTTTAATTGCTCTGTGAGAAACCATCAACAGCTTTTCCAAGCTGGTGAACCAAAAATAGGGCTTTAAGAGAAGGTTTTGTTTGCATATAGTTCCTTTGAAATCAGTGGGATAGAATTTACCTCAAATGCTTTTTATACACACTCCTATGTAAATTAGGATGTCTGTTTGGGTTTAATGCCTGAAGGAAAAGTGGAACTTCGTATAAGTCTCCAGATTTCTCAGTGCCTTAAAATATTGAATTGTTGTAGGCCCTTACCCTAAAATGCACAGCTTCCCACAGCCTGTTGAACAGATTTGGTGAGCACTTTTTCATTTCAGAGACAGAGTCTTTGGTGAGTGGCCACTGTAGAACAAGGCAGCCAGCATTGCTCCACCACCCCAAAGGGTTTGCCCTAACATGGTACTACAGAAACAGTTTTTTGTTCTGTGGGACCTTACAGCACACTAAGCATGTAGAGGAAACAAACTGAAAAAATTAAGAATCTTAATGTTTATGATTAAGGATAACATTTATTACACAAGGTTGTACAATTATATTATTGCTACATTACCTTGCAGAACAAAGTTATGTTCTCAGTTAGGGCATGCCTGGTGCTGTCAGAGGAACCCAAACCAAAATATGCTGGATTGAGAAACTGAGTTCACATTCTTCTCTGTGGAGTGAGATTTTGATTAAGTTACTCACTCCATCCTTTCTAGACAAGTGCTGTGTTGTATCCCATCTCTAATGATGGACTTTTGATAAGGGCCTGGAGTGACAGGACAAGGGGGAATGGTTTCCCACTGCCGGAGGGCAGGGTTGGATGGGATATTGGGAAGGGTGGGCAGGCCCTGACACAGGGTGCCCAGAGAAGCTGTGGGTGCCCCATCCCTGGGAGTGTCCAAGGCCAGGTTGGACGGGGCTTGGAGCAACCTGGGCTGGTGGAAGGTCTGTGGCAGGGGGCGGGATGAGATGGGCTTTAGGGTCCCTTCCAACCCAGACCAGCCTGTGGTTCGCTGACCAGGCTGGCTCCCCAAGGCAGGCTGTGCTCTCTGTGCAGGTGCAGGGATGTGTTTGGGGAACATTCTCCTTCCCCAGGCACAGTTTGCTGTGTGGGGGCAGAAGGGACAGCTCCTGCAGGTGTGAGGGGCTCTGTGGTGACATTCATCACATCTTGAGAAGTATTTAAGCCATTTAATAATGAACTTCCACTCCCCCTACGCATGTTACAAACAGATAATAAGGGCTGTTCTGAACAGCGTGGTCTTTATTTTTCTCTAATTTTTGCAGTAGTGGTGCTGTAGAGAAACTCAGGACGGCGGCTGGTGTGGATGGAGCTCCCTCGCGGGGCAGGGGGAAAGGGATCCAGCCCGGGAGCCGGGGCCGTGTCCCGTGTCCCCTGTGCCAAGCCCGGTGTCCCATGCCCGGTGTCCCCTGTGCCATGCCCGGTGTCCCGCGTCCCTGTGCCATGCCTGCTGTGCCATGCCCGGTGTCCCCTGTGCCATGCCCGCTGTGCCATGCCCGGTGTCCCATGCCCGGTGTCCCCTGTGCCATGCCCGGTGTCCCGTGTCCCCTGTGCATTGCCCGGTGTCCCATGCCCGGTGTCCCGTGTCCCTGTCCCATGCCCGCTGTCCCGTGTCCCGCCCGCGGAGGGAGCGGCCGTGTCTCCCCGCCCCGGTGTGTCCCGCCCAGGTGCGCTCCTGCAGGTACTAATCGCGCCCCGCCGCAGTCGCCGCCGCCGCCGGGATGTTCGCGGGGCAGCAGCAGCATCTTCCTCCTCCTCCTCCTGCTCCGCAGCCGCCCGCGCTGCCCCCGCACCTGCAGCAGCAGCAGCACCACTACTACCGGCGGCAGCAGCACTACAGCACCCTGCCCGCCCGCCGGGGCTGCCCGGACCCGCCGCCCTGCCCCGACCCGGACCCGCTGCCCTGCCTGGACCCCGCTCCGCCGCCGCCGCAGGACCTGCCCTACGACCGGGTGCGCACCTACGGCCCGGGCTGCCGCCGGCTCAGCGCATCCTGCTCCTCCCGGGCCGCATCGCCGCTCGGCTGCGCCCACGGATGCGACCCGCCGCAGGTACGGGGCACCCACCGCCCCCTGCCCGCCCCCGGCTCTGATCCCGCACCCAGACCTGTCCCCTGCCCGCCCCCGGCTCTGATCCCGTACCCAGACCTGTCCCCTGCCCGCGCCCAGCTCTGATCCCGCACCCAGACCTGTCCCCTGCCCCCCCCCGGCTCTGATCCCCCACCCAGACCTGTCCCCTGCCCCCCCCCGACTCTG